>WKFP01015393.1:3418115-3558338 GCA_011057875.1 Pterocles orientalis
ACCTCATTGATCAGTGGGCCTACGTTGCCTCTGGTGTTAGCCTTATCTGCAATGTATTTGAAGAAGCCCTTTCTATTATCCTTGGCCCCTCTAGCAAGTTTTAATTCTAAGGAGGCCTTAGCTTTCCTTGTTGCCTCCCTACACTCTCTGACAACATTCTTATATTCCTCCCAAGTGGCCAGCCCCTCCTTCCATGATCTGTAGACCCTCCTTTTACATTTGAGTTTGCCCAGCAGATCCCTGTTTAACCATGCAGGCCTCCTATCTTGGGCCCCTTTACCTTTAAGTACCCTGTCCCACGGGATTTCCCCTAGCAATTGCTTGAAAAGGCTGAAGTTGGCCCTACTGAAGTCCAGCGTTGCTATTCTGCTCAGGATTCTATTATGGCCACATGAGATCCTGAACTCCACCACCTCATGGTCACTGCAACCAGGGCTGCCCTCAACCTTCACCTCTTCAACCAGACCCTCCTTATTCGTGAGAATAAGGTCTAGCAGCGCTCCTCTCCTAGTTGGCTCCTCCACCATTTGCATCAGGAAGTTATCATCAATGCACTGGAGAAACCTCCTGGACTGCGGATGGCTGGCTGAGTCATTCCAGCAAATATCAGGGTAGTTAAAATCCCCCACGATAACCAGGGCCTGTGACTGCGAGGCTGCTACCAGCTGCCTGTAGAAGGCCTCGTCAACTTCCTCATCCTGATCCGGTGGCCTGTAATAGACACCCACGACAGTATCACCCATGCCAGCCTGTCCCTTAATTCTCACCCACAAACTCTCAACTCGCTCGTCACCCACCCCTGGACAGTACTCAATACATTGAAGTTGTTCTTTCACATAAAGAGCAACTCCCCCCCCCTCGCCTTGCTGGACTGTCTTTCCTGAAAAGGGTATAGCCACCCATGGCTACATTCCAGTCATGTGAGCTGTCCCACCATGTCTCTGTAAAGGCACTTCAGGGAGCAAGCTGAGCGCGCCGGTTTCACCATAGGAGGGTGGGAGGACCCCCGGTCCTTATCAACACTAGAGTGATGCCCCACTGGTGCAGCCCCATTACAGCCCCGTCCCCCTTGGAATCTAGTTTAAAGCTCTCTCCATGAGCCCTGCTAGATCCTGCGCTAGGATGCGTTTCCCCCTGTGAGACAGATGAGTTCCATCCCTCAACAACAGGCCAGGGGCTGAGTAAACCACCCCATGGTCAAAGAACCCAAAGTTCCTGTCTCGACACCAGCCCCTCAGCCAATTATTCATGACTTGTCTTTTCCTAGCCCACCCCATGTCCTGCATCTCCCCAGAAGGTATAGAGCAGAACACCACTTGCGCACCTGTTCCTTGAACTATCCGCCCTAAACCCCTGAAATCTCTTTTCATAGTTCTCAGACTCCTCTGAGCAATTTCATCACTGCCCACCTGAACTGTGAGTAGTGGGTAGTAATCAGTGGGGTGAACCAGCTCTGAGAGTTTTCTAGTTATATCCCTGACCCGGGCCCCAGGGAGGCAGCACAATTCCCTATGGCTCGGGTCCGGTCTGCAAATGGGCCCCTCCGTTCCTCTGAGAAGGGAGTCACCTACCACAAGCACCCTTCTTTCTCTCCTGGCAGAGGCAGTCTGAATGCGCAGAGTCGACTGCCTCGCCCTTGGAAACCTCTCAGGGGAACCTTCCCACGCCTCCCCACCTACCTCCCCTTCAATGTCCAAGGCTGCAAACCTATTGCTCAGAGGAACGCGGGGACACGTGACAGGCAGAGGGGGGGTTTGCCTACAACGCCGAGCAGGGACCCTCTCCCAACCCTCCCATCCCTCAGTTCCCCCTCCTCTGCCCGACAGGGCAGGGAGTCCACCCCGAATAGTGGGGTATCTCCTTGGCGCCTTTCCCTCTGGCACACCAGGGAGTTACTCCACCAGTCGATCTCCCGCTCACAGTCCCTGATGGCCCTCAGTCTCTCCACCTCATCTTTCAGCTCAGCCACCATGGTGAGCAGATCTTCCACTGTCTTGCATCTCACGCAAGTGGAACGTCCGCCGCCCTCCCCCCGCAGCAGCAGGCTCTGGCACTCCCTGCAGCCAGAGACCTGCGTGGCCACCGTTCGGAACAGGCCCTCCGTTTGGGTCGCCACAGTCTTTCTGGGGCAAGCTCTCAGCCTGGTGGAGACCATGACAAAAGCAGCGGTCACAGACTACAAACAGATAGGTAGGACTCACAAGCGAGGAGGGCAGAACTCCTGTGCCCTGCCGCACAACCTCCCACACACACTGCAGCAGCACCTGGTCTCTAGTTCTTCCCTCTTCCTCAGAGGAACCCTGCCTGCTTGCTGGGCTCCTAGGGCCGCCTTGTGAGGCTTCTGCACTCGGCAAAATTTCAGCGTCCCACTACACAAGCCACAGGTGGTGCCCCTGACTTGCATACACACTCTCCGCCCTCCTGGCGAAAATTTAAGGACTGGGGGAGGGGTGGTGACCACGGTTGCCCCGGCAAATCCCGTGCCACATCAGCCTCTCGCAACAGAGCTGGCGGTGGGAGTGAGGGTATTCCGCTGCCACAGGGTCTTTCTGTCGAAGGAATCTCCCGAAAAACCTCCCTGTACCTCGTGATCAGTCGATCTGGCGGAGCTGCATTGGCTCCGAAGCAGCTGATCTCGGCGACTGAGTGCTCCCCTTGTGTTACAAAGGGCTTTGAAACACGGTGCAACAACTAGGATTCTACAACAGACTTAAAACTACCCAACTCAATGTACTAAATGCATGCTAGTTGTCCCAGTGACTTGTACACAAACTTTAGCCCTGCCTAAGTTCCCACAATGAGTTTAACAGCCTGTATACCATCTTCCCAGTGCAGCTTTCTTTCCCAGGCTTCACTCCCACTCACCGCTTCAGTCCGTCCTTTGATTTCCTGTTCCTAAGAGCCTGCGTCTCACATTCACTCCAGCACTTAGATATGTGATGATGGAGGACAAAGCTGCTAATAGTCTCCAGAACAGGGAAGCCACTGTCCTTTTCCAAGTAAGGCAGGAAAGTGCCATTCCAGAATGGTGAAAACTCAAATTTAAGGCCAACTTTTACAACTCCACAACCCAAGCAAATAAGGCCACAGGACAGGACTCTCGAGAACATTTTCATTTCAAAGATGACAAGGCACTAAAACCCCCACCCCTCAGAGGTGTCCCTTGGTGGGCATGTCTTTCCATAACTTCACTCAAGCTCACCAAAATTTTGCACTCGGACCCTGACACCTTTGTATGAGTTAAGCCCATCTAGACAAACAGAGACACTGAAGCGTGGGCAACGCCTTCTTAAGATCTCCATGGCTAACAGATTCAGCAAAGATAAAAAACTAAAGGTTCTTTGAGGAGTTCTATCTTCCATTCATTAACCACGAGGATCACACTGAATAAGGACTCTGGCCTTTATTATACTTAATATTTAAATTGTAAGAAAAGGAACAAACCTCAGGTGTGACATATTTTTTACCCTAGTCTTTTGCTGCTAGAGAACAGAAGGTGGAATAATTTTTATGTAATTTTCAGTCTTGTCAATATTATCAGTTGGCATTTGTACCATTGAAACCCATATTATTATCCATTAACTTCACACCTCAGCAACCCACCCCAGATGAGCAAGTGGTCAAATCAGATCCGAGACTCTTGTCTCAGCAACATCCCACCAAAGAGCTCTCAGATGGGAGAAACTTACAGAGATGCAGATGAGGGAAAGCAATGGCACTCTCTCCCAGACTGCCCTTGAGAAATGTACTGGAGTTTAGGCATTCCCCCACTCTTGCTGTCCTTTACTGGACTCTTTTCAAACCAATCTGCCAAATTTTACTCAGAGGAGGACACTAGAAAAGTTCTCAAGCAACATAAAATTGCTGAGAAACTGGTAGAGATGTCTGTCTGCAAACTGAGCACTTCTTTTCTCACCCCTTTCATAGTAATCTAAAACTGCACTCAGCTGCAGTAGAATTTCACAGCACGTCAATTCCCATTCCCACATGCAGTACAGGAGTGCCTATAGAGCCAAAAGAATTTGGGCCAAACCACTAAGAGTTTCTTTCTTTATTAATACACACTTGACCACATACTGTTGGGCAACACATGTAGTCAGCATTGCTTGTATCAGCTTACTGAAAAGACCACAGGTTTGTAAACTGTGAAGTTTCTTCTCACACAGAATTGGGAAGGAAAGGAACTTCTGCTGATGTTGTGCCAAGTAGAACTTTTTCTTCCCAAAAAAGGAAGTCTCCTCATAATAGTAACATTGTTGGATGTATTACTACCGAGGTCATCAAGGCACTTGCTTTTCCTTTTTATGTTATTTGTACCTTTCACCACAATCATGTTAGCAGATGAGAAAAAATCATTCCAGCTTTGAAGGAGTGGGTTAAAAATATTGTCTCCTGCTCAAAAAAGTGTTCTGCTAATTTGGAACAATTCTATGCTACAGCTCTGGAGCCCTTGATACCCACCAATCTCAAAACACTTCTCAGAATGAGAGCACATGCAATTTCACAACTGTCCTTCTGAACAGATAATCAATTTCAGACATGAGGAAGCATCTGCCATTATTTTCAAAATTGGAAGCCTGGAGTTAGACTTCTAGCTTATGGTTTGCTTTTCCAGAGACAGAAAACTTCCATTATTCATTTTTGAAAACATGTATTCAATGTCTCTGAATTTTGGCACTTCATCTTATGCATTAAAGTTTAGTTGTTTGAAAATATTGACACCCATTATCTTTTTCAGATTAACTCAAAGTCCTTCAGCTAAACTAAGAGAAAATTTAGCCACAAGTTCTTTATTTAGACATAAACAAAAGTGTTTTTCCTAAGTACTTATTCATTTCTACAGATACACATTTAGTGGTTTGCATAGATGGAGACCAGTTATCACTCTGTATAACTCAATGTTTGACAAGAAGTACAAAAATAAAGATTCCCCAAAAGAAGCAAGATGATCTATAGATAGACACACTTGTGCACAGCCATTTTTTATGACAGAGACCAAGGACAAAGGTACCTACCTCCACTGCTCCATCCATCCAGCTAATCCCAAAGATTGTTCTCCCTAACAAAGCACTTTACTGAAACTAACAAATTTATTAGACTTACGAAAAAATACAGCATAACAATCTCATGCTGGGGATGTTCTTATTGTGGATAAAAGAAGTTTCATCTAAAGTCTAGCTTAAATTTCCTTTACAAAAGGAGATTTCAAATGTTTATCAAAACTCTGATGCAGGTATCAGAGTAGCAACAGCACTGCTACAATCCAAATCCCACAAATAATAAGTATCAGCTCAATCTATAAACCCAACCTTTCATTTTATTGTTGCAGTACGATTGTTCCAGTTTGGCTGCTTCCTGAACTTCAGGGCTCAGAGAAGTAAAGAGCTCAAAAGCAGCCCAGCCTGAGCACATACATTGTACTTCATTTGCTTCACATACACTCTGCTTCTAGACCTTAGCTGGGTTGCATTTGAATACAATACTCTGGTAAGCAAACACAATGCAACATTCCCATGTATAATATTCACTCTGTGAACGATACTACAACATGATCTCCTAGCACAAGGAGAAAGCAGAGCTACAGCCCATGCCAGATTGACTGGATACAGAAGTTTAATGCTGTATTGATGGAAATATTTGGATCTAGGATTTAGTCCAATGTGTATGAAGATTCTAGCAGGAAAATGAACAGGACAGGGAGATAGCTAATTTGTAGAAATACAATTTAAATTTTTCCCAAGTCCACAGCATCTTCTGAATCAGGTTTTGCTATGAACCAGTATCTGAGGTAAGTAGAACAATATATTTATTATTATTTTTTTTTAACATGATAAAGACCAGAAATTGCTGGAAGATCACCAGGATGGCCAGGAACTGTCAGATCTAGGGAAAAAGCTCAGCCTTCCATCATGATCCTACAATAATGCAGCTGTATACTTGCCATTTGCAAAGAGGCAATGTCTAAATGCATCAATCCACTATACTCTTGTGAGCAGGAGCAACAGTTTTCTTTGTCTACCTACTCGTTTAAATGCTAGATTATAAAAATTAAAAAAAAAAAATCAAGGCTCACACTCATTTTCTGCCGTCTAATGGAAACTTAAATAATTTGCAATCTTAATTAGTACACACGAGTATAGTAAAGTACAAGGAAATAAAAGTTCCAGCATAACAAAAGCAGGATGTGTGGAAAATATAAACACAACTTGATTCAGTAATCATGCAAGAGATTGAGGCCTGTTTGTCACCAGATCTCCCCTCTAAACTTCCCCCTGGAGTGAAATTCAAGAAGCATGCATGGAGGAAAGCATGTCAGGACTTGGTGGGGAAGCCAATACAAGAATAGCTGCAGTAGTAACAGTGTTCCACATCCATGAAGATCTTCGGTTACCAAGATAAATTCAGCTATGAGACTCACCCTTGTGCATTGTTAACCCCCTCACTGCAGGATGCTGTCATACAAAGCAGTGTGGAGGCTGCAGAGAGGGAATGCTAGGAAATCTCAGGAATGGCTATTTCGTCTGGCTGCCACTGATATATATGCTACCACTCAGATTTAATCCTTTCAGAAATTTAAAAAGTCTTATTTAAGAGGTAATGGATATTGCTGTGGTTATAAAGTCTTTTGTCATTGGACCATACTGACGTGATTAAGAGAGCTATTTTCCTGATATATTAAGGCATAAGACCGGTTCATCAGTCTCCCCAAATGCAAAAGTAAAAATGCAAAATTAAAATAATAAATTAAATTAAAATAATAATTAAAAAATGCTTAGTTATACTGCTTCTAGGATGTGTAAGTATCAAGACAGTAAAACTCACAGTAAGTATGGAGACGTGGTTCACTGAGTAGGATACAGAATTAAAAGTCAGGTTTATGCCGATAACTTGCAAGAACAGAGAGCATCAAAAGCTCCTTTTGTCTGAACTTGTGGCTTCTTAGCAAAAGTCTGGGTGTTTCTATTTCCAAACAGCTTTTCTAAGGCTGCAGAAGGGAAAGCCCTGATAACAGGCTGAAAGCAGCACCATGTACATGAGCTGACAGGCCAGCTCAATCCTAGCAGCAGTCAGTCCTTCCTCACTCAGATCCGAGCTCTCTGGTTGAATCCCACTCTGAACTCTTCACCTCCTCTCCAGCACGCTTCCCCTCTAAATATAAACTGCACTGCTGACATGACTGCAGCTGGCAATAATCTCTTCAGATGTTTTCCATGTTGTCCTTGGTTGTGTTTACTATGTTAAATCAGGGGAAATTCTGATTTAAGCAGGAAAGAAATAGCAAAAATGTATGTAGATGAAAAGAAAAAATAGTGTAGGGAGGCAGGGATAGACATTCATAGAAAGCAAATGATCTGATGAGCCTGAAGTAAGCTGAGCTAGTAATGCTAAACTGAAATATTAAGTACCCTGCAAGTGTTAGAACCTCTTTCATCTGTAATTGTAACAGAAACAAAACTGCACACTGCAAACATCTTTGCACCAGACATCTTTGAACTCCGTTAAACATTATCAAACTCTTCACAGCTGAAGTTCCCCTGGTATTCGAGCAGCTAGAGAGAGAACCTACAGGAGAAAAATTGCAGACAGTAATTGTGAACCACTTGTGTCATTCAGTGGAGGTATAAGAACTTCAGCTGAAGTCTACGTACACAAGTGTGGGACTACATAAAAATTTCTAAATTACAGGTCTTTTTAAGAATTGACAGGAAATTGCAAAGCTAGTATGAATAACTGTAGGAAAGCATTATGTACTCTAACAGAGGAACTTTATCTAATTCTATTAGATCTCCAGCTTCTTCATGAAAACACAAGTAAAGCGATAGCAACAAAAGGCTCCTTCTTTCCCTGTTGCAGAGTACTGGACACTGCCATGATATGCAGACAAACCAGGTGTGGTACAGCAATCATACAGTCTCGTTGTGTGTCATTGCAATGAAAATGGTGAAGGATTTAGTGTGAGTTTTGGAGGTAAGGCAGTGGGAACAGGGTTTAGAGTCCTGAGAAAAAGAAAAGGAATAGGCGGAAGACCTGCTTAAAAAACAAACAAACAAACAAAAAACCACACCAAAAAAACCCAAAAACCCACAAACAAATAAACAAACAACCCACACCAAAAAAAAAAACCCCAAACAACCCACCATGTAAAAAGATGCTAATATTAGCTGGACAGCAAACAGACCAAGGAAAGCTGAAAAAAGCCAAAGCCCTGTTTTCCCAATACTACTAGGTGTTGCTGACTGCAGCCTTCAAAAGAGAACAAGGCCCTGCACTTGAAGGGAAGTTTAAGAGACAATGTGCTTGCAGTGACATCCGCTGCATGTTACAGTTCCTCCCCTGTCTGCATGGCCAAGCTGGAGGGCAGATGGATAAAAAAAGCATAATCAGGTTCTCATTAAATAGCTACAGTCCAAGTACATACATGCTCTACATGTATTTAGCTAGCACCTGCTGTGCTTTTCTCCATGACTACTGATAAACAAGTTTTTCCATTAATATTTTACAGAATTTTCTTACATCCAGCCCTTATCTTAACATTGCACACCACTAAATTCACCTAAACATTTGCATAAATATAGGAGGTGGGGCTGTAGCTATTTAATGAACCAGGGTACCATGTAAAGTATTTGGGCAGAAGCTAGTGCACAAAGTCATAAAAAGAACACGACGATTTTGTATCTAAATAAATCTCTGAAGACTATACTTCAGGACACAAAGGTATTCCCTTCCATACCCTCTATACTACATTGTGCAATGAACAGTTGCTCATGAAGAACTTTTCTTGCCGGAAGGCACTGGATATTCATTGCCACCTGGGTACTAGGACAAAAACAGGCGGATTCAGAGAATCACAGCTCCTGTGTTTTTATTATATATCCTTAGCTAGCAAGGGATAAAATAAATTCAGAAACTAATGCACTATTAACTGTCCTGCTAGATAACTAGTACTTCACCAGTAATTTCAGTTAAGTATTTCATAAGGGCCAGAGAGGAACCTCAGCCTCCCAGCATATGCCTCTGCACAACGTTACTTGGTTACTGCAGCAGGACCTGTAAAAGAAAACTGTCCGCACCTCACCCACTTCACTGCAAACTATGTTTCAGTGTAAATGCACCACTTCCACTGGAAACTTAAGCCAACAGACCAGATGATGTCTGTAAGTCACTAAGGCCACACACTGCTTTCTTCAAACCCTGTCGAAGGGCGAAAGCCTTTGACAGAGCATGGGGTAAGAACAGCCGTGGCTTCTGCAGCTTCAGGATTGCTGCAAACTCTTCTGCTCTGTTTTCTGTTCAAAGCTATGTCATCTGGGGTTGCAAACTGGCACCAACAAGAATTCCTAATTTGCCTCTAATCACATACAGGCAAAGGTATCTCAGCTCAATAAATCAAGATTACTGACTCATGCATTAGCTTACAAGCCCTCCTTTTCGTGCTTACAGAGGGAGGGAAGGGGGGGGAAAGGTGCAAGATTTCCCATAGGCTGTTAATATGCATAAGCAATTAATTTTTCTTAACTGGCTAAAAAAAGGAACTGAAATGGAGCAGAAAACAAAAAATAATTTCCTTATTAAAAAAACCAAAAAGCATGAAGAACAGCCTAGACCTTGCATATGACATACATTGTACAGCTGGGGAATTTTAGGTAGAACTCTTGATAATTATTGCTAGTATCAGAAGTTCCATTAGCACTGCTCAGAGCTGGCAGGGTTCCTGCACCAAGAGCAGATTTCTCTGGACTGAAAAGCTCGGTATTAAACACTCCAAGTGTGCCATAAGGGGGTGGAAGGGCTCTGTGTAATTATACTTCTTGCCAATTGAAAAAAACAACAGCCATCCACCACTCCAGCCCAAATATAAAATCTGGCAGAAGGGGACTAGACATTCACACTAATCGGTTGGCCTTCTGTTTCAAATGACACATGCTTGTAAACAAACAAAAAAAAAAAAGTACATTTGGGTTTTCAGACTATGCCAAGAAAAAAAAAAAAAAAAAAAAAGAAACTTTTCATGTGTTGGCTAAAATCTTAATATGCAAACCATCAGTCAAACTCTAATTCCCCAAATTACTAAAAATGCCTTCCAAAATTACAGCACTCTACCTGATATCTAACATGGCAATATTAAACTGCAAATTAACAATGACTCTGCCACGGCATTACCATAGGAGACTTGAGAAAAATGAAAAATTAGATCATTCCAAAGGGCAAACAGGAAAATGCACAGCTTTCTTGCATTGCCTACATGTTTGCAATGAAAAGCACACAAAATTTTCCTGAGTTCAGGTTTCATTGCAAACATGAAACTTAGCTCAGGGGAAAATTTGCTAATGTTTGCATAACTACTCACTCAGCTGGGGCCCAGCCTCAAGCAGAGCTTTGTGATCTAAAGAGCTATGAGAAATGTGCAGTTTCACATCAAAACTAGGTGAAATGGGGAAAAAATTGACAGTTTCATTTTGAATTGTGAAGACATTTTAAATGAAACTTCAGAGACAAATGCAATAACAACACAGAATGCACAAGCACAAGTGAAGCCTGAGGATAATAAGTTGGATTAAAAAAATATTGTAAAAATGGCTTAATCTTGTTCTAACAAGCCCCATCAGAGTAAAATCTCTTCTCACCCTCACAAGACACCTGAGGGATGGGGGGCACTCTTAGTTCTATGTTGTCAGTGGGAAATTGAGGCAGAGTGGTTACACGTGAGCGATTAAACTTGACATTTCCCACCTAAACATCCTTCCTCTCACTCAGATTCACTTCTGTATGCAAAGCTAACTGCACACACATGCCTGCTTCAAGTGGCCCATTAACTCCAAAGCCAAATGGAGTCCCACCAGCCTCACTTTGCGCATACACTGAGCATAGCATTCAGGGAGGCTCCACATGCAGTTACCCATTTGGATTTCCTTACATCTTCCTGTTAACGTCTGGTGCCATCTATTTTCATGCAGTACTTTCTAAAGCAGTTTGCATACATGTTCTGCTTCTGCCTTATTGAGTCATTTTGGGCTTTCACTTCACTGCATTTGAGTTCAGCCTGCCAGGGTTCTTCAATGGTGGAAACACTAATGGGCAATCCGACTGGCCTACAAAATAGTTGGCTGCCCAAAAATTGTAGGTTGCTTTATAGAGTACGTTCCTTTATATAGTCACTAAAACACCCTCTCACACGCTACACAACCAGAGGCTCTCCTTTAAGTGAAGAGAATAATAACAGTAAAATATATCTTTTGTTATGTCAAAATAGGATTTTACATTGAGATAAGTAACAGAGAAGAAGCATGGTTTATTTTTATCTCAGTATGCGTGACTACAGTCAGACATGTAAACTGTCATCACGCTGCTGGGGTGGAGGGGAACAACAGAAGGGGACTTTTTGGCAGAGGGAAAGGAGTGATTTTCTGTTTTGCTTTGGTTTTACAGTTATCTCAAGATCAATATTTTTACATAAGAGAAAAACAAAAAATAAATTCCCCATTTTATGGTGAAAACATAGCTTCTATCCTCCACCATATGAAGGTAATAGTGGAAATGTTAACAGTCACCATCCTTTGAGAGTAATTTATTCCTGGAATAGAATAGCATCTGCCAGCAAAATTACATTCAAAAGTGAACAACATTAGAACATCCCAGCGACAAAGACTACTTAGCAATTTACACAGTTAAAAAATATTTTCTGATTCATTTTAGTCCTCAGGTTAAAAACATGTTTAAAGGTTGAGATTCCCAAATGGAAAGATCACTTGGCCCAGATTATAAAACACACAAGAGTTGCTTCTGATGGTATTGCAAGGTCTAAACAACCTAGAATCAGGAACATTTTTCAGAAGCATTTTGGAAAACCAGAGCAATAGCTTCATGGCAGCTTAAAATGTGTGAGATAACACCAGCTCAAACTGGGACCTCCAAACAGCCCAGGTCCACAGAGTTACACCCAAGAACCAGCATAGCTGCATTCGTACAGCAATTTAGCAGGTCCTGCATGACCCACTATAGCACCACACTAATCCAGCTACATATTTTCCATTTCCAGCACCATCTCTGCTAACTCGGGCATCTTTTTGCCACTTTTTTTGCATGGTGTAGACATGTGCTTTGCATAAATCAGCTCCAAAACCAGACGGACCTTGGAGTCACTTGGGCCTTGCAGCTTTAAACGACGCCTAAATTCCATTTAAAACCCAAGTCAGGATCACTGCCTGTCCTGACTCACTTCCCTATTGTATCACCCCAACAACAGCTGGTAGATGTGCCTGAACCGCTTGTCTCTTGGCACCTAGTGGATAACTTTCTCTTATTGTACGAGGAATTGCTCTAATTCTTCCCTCTTCTTTATTCTGTGCAGGATGTTAAGTGAGCCTCATGGATACCATTGAACTGACCAGGACATTGTTAATACCCAGAGGACTGAGATCCCAGTTTTGAAATTAAACAAAGTCTCAGAGGGACCTACTGTAATCCCTTTTAGGCCACCCCCTGAATTAAAGGCACGCGATTTTGTCAATTGGGGTATCAAGTAAAGCGGCACTGTCAGCAGCCGCTCTTTTTTAAAACTGTCTCAATAAATCTGCAGAGTGTTTTCTTAAACTTCCAAGCATCTCAAAACCCCTGTTCAATTTTCTTTTTCTACGTTCACAGCATGTCATAGAGACAATCAACAAAAAACTCTTTCTTGAGATGATGGACACTTGGCAATGCCACCTAGAATTTCTCAAGGCAAGTTCAAGAACAGATGGGCTAAGAAGACTCTTTGAGAGTCATAAGACAGAGACAAATGTAAGGGTCCAAACAGAGCCAAAGGCCTGACATGTAGAAACTGCATCCAAATTTTAATGAACTAGTTCAATCAGCAAATCCTGGAGATTCAGGATTCACCCAATAAACCCAGACTCCAGCTCCCAGTGAACAGACATTTCAAAAGGCTTTACTAAAGCCTTCTTGGAGGACCCTGGTCATCATTTTTCCCTCATTTTCATAGGGAATAAATAAATCACAAGCACTGTTGGCCAAACAGAGTCACATATGTTTTATGTACATAAATGATCACAAGAAACAAAACACAGAGGGCAATTTTGCATTATTGTAATTTCAGTTGATAGACTCCAGAAGTACAGGATGTATGACAAATCAGAAAAAAAGATGAATATGCAAGCTTAAGCTATGCACTTGGTGTGATCTTCACAATATTCGCCCTCAGTCTCTCTGAGAGCTACAGGACATAAGCCAAGATCTACACAACTCTTGGCAGAAAACAGGTAAGAAAAAAAAACCCATCAAAATCCATTATCTTTTTTTTTTTTTTTTTAAAGAATGCCTTCAAAGTACTTTGGAAATGGCTCTAAGTCACTTATCTGCTATAGCTAAGTCACCTCGCAGCCTTGACCACCGTTTCTATAACACAAAGCCTCTAGAACCAGCATCTCTTTTCTGACATGTAGAGCAGGCATGTCCCTGACTTCACCTCATAAAAGGTCCTCTCTTTACCCTCTCACTCATTCCTGACTACAATACCAAGTAATTCTATTTTTAACACAGAGGGAAATGTCAAGAGAGACTGTCAAGGGTGGTGTACCACAGAGCTGACCTACCACAATTTTACATACATTTAATAAAACAGTTTTCTTCAAGAACTCTGTTTTCTCAAAATAGAAGACTGCAGCCAGCACGAGATCATTAATGAGAAACAGCACGATGAATAAAGGGGGGGAAAATGCAGTTATTGGTGAGAAAGCAGATAGGTTTGCTGCTGCCAAGAGGGGAAAAAAAGAAATGCTGGCAAGTTGAGGGGCTTCTTTTTGTTATTATTTATATGAACTCTAAGAAAGAAATCCTCATCTGTTATTATTTTTAACAGCCTGCTGGCAACATTTCAAAGCCGCTGGTAAATGTTTCAAAACTCAAATGTATAAAGTAATGCAGATTTAAATTTAGCCTTTCATTGTTTGGATCCCGCGAATCTTGTTGTTGTTGTTGCATGTTGTCTCTTCAGCATCATTCAGGTCTGCATCTGTGGCCCTACTCATTTATCTTGCTTTGAAACAAAAATCCATTTTTGGAGAACGGGCAACCAAAACTTTGGAGCCCTGATCTTGTTAAGAGTCACATAGGCAACTCTACTGAAAGAAAAATTTTCAGTATTGCATTGATCATGTCCAAGAGTAAAATGCAGAGGGACAGGCTGTGATCTCACATTCAAGAACTAAATTGAAGGAAAAGTACAAGAAGGGTCTCACCAGAGAAAGTTCTGTCCCCACTGCCCCTACCCAGGCCTGTATTATAGAAAGTCTCAAACTGTTCCAGCTGTAATCCCTGTTGACAAGATTCACAGCAGAAAGTGCAAGAACTGGGCTGAATCCTTGGTATCCACAGAAGTCAGGGCCATTCAGCCACCTGTAATTGAATCCTGTAGGCATTTTGATTATATCAGGTTCCAATAAATAAGTTCCAGACAAGCATTGTTATTACTTTGATCTTTTGCAGCTTTCCTAAGCACATGCAATTTAGAAATATTCACCATAGTGTTTTCAAATATATAACCCATACGTTATTGGTAAAAAGCAAACCACATTTCTGCAAGAGCGCAACACTTTTCATGTTTGCCCGAGGCATGGAGAGGAAATTTATCCCCGAGCTCCCTTTCTTTTGGTCCCCAATATCCACAGCTCTGCTCTCACTATCCCAAAGGCTCTCCTGCTCCTTCCTTTCCATGGCTCTCTCAGTGTACAGGTACCGTGGAAGAGGAAATCAGATGTAGGACTTGTTTTCAATTACTGCTGAAGAGTTGAGATTCAAGAGAGATGCACAAAAGCAATGTTAGTATATTCTATATTACATAAGAGCAAATGCAGTCGATATTTGACTGGAGCAGCCGGGTAGCTACAATCACATCACATGGCAGAGGCACACACCACCGCCTCCGTCTGTGACACAAGCAGCATGACAGAGAACTTCTAAATCCACATCTTCACAGAGAAGTAATGGAGGAAGCAGAGATTTGCCAAAGTTTTAATACTGTAACATTAACAACATACACAATGGTATGGCATAACTTTTGCAACATGATGGCTGAGTGCCATCATTATGACAGATCTTCAGGATCTTTCTAAGACAAGGTAGGAAAGGTAGGCTTTCGACTCAAGCAAAGTTTTTTAATATAAGCAGATGTGTAGTTTCTTAGTCTTTAGTTTGGCTGTGGGCAACATTTGGAAATGAAAGGATCAGAACTATAAATCTGGATGTCACAACAAAGTGCTCATCAGTAAACAGCAGCCTGACAACTCTGACAGACTAGTCTGGTAACTACAGCAAAGTGAGAAATGAAATCTCCATGCAGATTGTTTGCAGAACTAAAACTATGAAACTTGTCTCAATGGTGTCTGTATATGTTTATGAGCATGTGCATACATCATTATAGGTATAAAACCCCTAATTTACAAGTTTATCAACTTTATTCTCAGACACAAGAATCCAGTGAGTGGTGACGCATTTTAGATAAACCACCAACAGTGCAGAGAAAAGTAACTTAAGTTTAAATAAAGTGAAGATCTTGCTCAGACTTTTCAATATGCTTCTCCAAATTTGGAGATAATTATTCCCAGCAAAAGAAAGATTTATTTTTTGCACTCTCCCTTTAATAAACAGAAAAGCCTGGACAACAGATTGCATTGAATTATCTTCATGTATACTGAAGTATCTTTTTCCATGCCCTGCAAGCACAGTCTGCAAACTCTGAAGCGCCAGAATTGTTCCAGCTTGCCGAACTGGGGTGCAAGTCGTAACACTGATGCACTGAAGCCATGCTGCCCTACAGTACAGTGAGAGCAGGGTAGCTTCAGTGTCATGTGCCACACCACAGCAATATCCACTCACAACTATTGCTACTATTGAAATGCAAAAAGCTTGAAAAGCACTAGTTAAATGCCTCACCACTGCAGACGCACAGCCATAGGTGCTCCAGTTTTCTACATTTATTCTGAAAATACTTTTTAAGAATTTATGTTGGCCTATTTCTTAACTTCAGATGCTGTGTCTGCCCTTCTGATTCTCCTATAGCAATCATAATACCTTCCCAAACTACAAGTGAACAAACTGGTACGTACTAGACCAAAAATACAGCACATGAACAGTCCTCCAGAGATCAGTGGAACTATACAAATGCATCAAGTGTAGCAGGAAAGGTGCCATATGAATGTTCATCGGTCTTCGCATTGATTGACTAGAAGTGTCACAAGGTCTTGAAGGAAATGTTTCATTTTCACAGAAAGTATTCCAAATTATTTCCTTTTCTGGAAGATGGGAAGATGTGGGAGGAGGACAAAGGGAAGAGGGCTAGTGCAATATGCAAGGAGATGCTTTTCGGTTTGTTCCACTGAAGCTCCAACCGAGGGTCCTCGATGTTAAAATGTGTCCATGACTTGGATTTGTTTTTTCAAAATTTTTCCAAAGGTATTAATTGTTCCTGACTAGTGGAATCCACAGACAATTAAATAATAAAAAAATAAAATAATAATACAACCATGCTTTGTTAATGAGGCTTTAGATACAAGTCCAATTCCTGACTTTGACAGAAAAGACACACACAGAATAAACAAGACTCACCAACTCTAATCTGCAGCTTGGTAACAGCTTTTAAAAACCCCATTTTGCATAAGATATTTGCAATATGATCAGGTAAATCTCAAAATCTGCTCATTTCCATTTAGATTTCTACCAAACAAGGTACAAGGCTTTTTAATCTACCAAACAAGTTACAAAACTGTTTTTCTCCTTTCCATCCCTGTAAGTGTTCAAGGGCAGGTATGAGGCTTTGAGCAACCTGGTCTAGTAGAAGGTGTTCCTGCCCATGTCAGGGGATTTGGAACTAGGTGATCTTTAAGGTCACCTCCAACCCAAACCATTCCGTGATTCTATGAATATTAGATGTATATCGGCTATTTACTACTTCACTGGTATTGTTAGATAAATGTCCTCAATTTATTTCCCCATATCAGAGTAGGGTACACAAACCTGCAACAGTTTCTAATGCCTCTGCCAAAAGCTCAGAATGACACAAGTCTCTAAAGCAGAAAACACGTGCTGTGCATTTAAAATCTTGCTCTGCTGTATTTATTATTGTTAGATTCTACCCCCTTTGTGTGTTTCATTATGAAATATAAGATGCCCACATAGGTCTAATCATACAGTCCATCAAGTATGTAAAAATCAGAGGAAGACAATAAAGGCTGGTATTAGAGAATGACAATAGCATAAAAACCACAGGGAACTTCCCCCTGAATTTCAAGCCCTCTTGGCAACTGCACTAGGACTGAAGGTGAAAATAAGCTGGATCACAAACGGTTGAAGAGCAGACTTTCAAACCCTTACTCAGGCTTAACAGCCGTAACTGCTTCCACTCATTTCAGGAGTATCTAAAAACCCCCAATCAAAAAACATTGCTCTGTTTGAAGAGAGGTGTCCAAGTCTCACCCACATAGATTTCATCCACATGCTTGAGAGGAAAAAACAAGATTTCTTAGATGACAAAGGCAATAAGCGGAGAAAGAATAGAAAGGGTGGAGAGATCTATGGACCTGGGGTCAGTGGAAAAGGCTGCTCACAAATCATGACAGAGGCAGCCACAGCCTGTGGTCTCCAAGCAGTGCAAGCAGGAGTTTTGCACACCTTCCTGATGCAGAAGCTGCAGTACAACCCCAATCCCCAGATTTAAGAGACCCAGAGCCACAACTCCTACAACCGTGCTAGGACTCCAGTATACGTGAGCATGCTCTGCAGAAGCTTTGGGCTCTGTTGTCTCCCACTTTTCAAATGCTCCTGGTTCCTAAAGATGGTGTGGGTCTTGTGCCTTTCATCATATGAGAAACATGCTGCTCACAGGGTCAGGCAGATGGGTCACGCTTGAGGCAGAGCCTCTTACTGTTCTCCATGGGAATTTTGTTCAGTGGCAAATCTTATGACATATATTCCAGAAAAAGATGCTTTATTACAAGGCCTGATTCTTCTCCTGATTAGGGCTTTACTGTTGCTTATGATGGCTATGGGTCTCATCCTTTGACATGTTTGTCTGACCATTATTATCCTCTAGAGGAAAGTTGTCAGCTCTGATTGCTTTGGTGGGGAGGAAGGTGCAGTGCTAGTTAGTGACTATTTGCAAGTTTAAGTTCTCATCACTGGTGTTACACACCATGTGCTTCTGGTCAACGCAAGGCAGGAGACAGCACATGGCTTCAGAGTTCATTGAGTGCACAGCCTGTTTTATAGCACTTCCTACACCACCAGTGCACTCTAAATCATATAGTTTTCTGCTACAAAAATTTATTTTCCCCAGCGTGGAACAGACAGGAGCAAACAGACTTCAGGTCAGAAGACTATCTGAAGGGATGAGGAAAGGCTCACTGTGGTTTCCTGCAGCTGTCATTGCAAGAATAGACTCACCTCGTAAAGTCAAGATGGTAACTATCTTTTTCTTTTGAGGTCTGGTGATAGCAGCTTTCTTATGTAGCATTTTCAGACTCTTGCACCAGGTGTATCAGGCACCTTTCCTATTTCAACAGCATCAGCATAATTGCCTATGCAGTCCTGTTTTGCCAGCTCTAAAAGATGGATTTGTTTGCTCATCCAAACTCATTCAACTATCTACATGTTAGCACTACCTTAGGAAAAAAAAACTACAATTATTGGGCAGCCACAAGGTAAATGAGCAGTGAGTTTGCACAAATCTGCCTGTATTCTGAAAAAAGACACTGGTTTCCAGGGCAAGGCTAGGGAGATCCAGTAACTTGCAGCTTGCAAGCTAAGAATACACATACCAAGCTACAAACTATTACTTTATCAACCTATACAGTTTTTTCTTTCCTCTAAATGTAGGAACCTCAGATGTAAAGAAGGGGGAAAAAAAGACAAGGTATATCTGAAAAGAGTGAGATATCCTTCATTCTTCCTATAAAACTGCAGACATTTAAAAGAGATCAAGAGATGAGGAGGTCAGTGCCCCTGAAACAATATGGGAGAGTCCATGACAGAGTAACTGTACTCCAGCAAACTGCCTCTCACAGCATATACACCACCACAAACACCAGCTTTCAGTACAAATCCTTTTCCTTCCAGCACTTGATGCCTTCATGAGTTGGAATATCACAGGGAATTGTACTAACAATTTGGTATTGCAAATCTACCTTTATCCTGAATACAAAGCTTTGCTGAAATAAGTGACAGAAATTTGCTGCAGGCACTATATCTAGGCAACTTTGGTCTGCATAGATAGAAAATGTAGTGTATATGACAGAAGCTCAACACACATGGCATGGCTTGTGTCAAATTTAGATGATTTACTTGGAGTCCATTTGAATGCATTATGTAGCATTCTCCAGTTCTTTTCGTCCTGATATTTTATGCCTCTTCATTTTAAGACAGGACCAGCACAGATGCATTATTTTGTTGTGTGTCTAACCATTCTATCTCATCCTCCCACTTTTTTCTGGAAACAATATTACAGGGAACACCAACCTTGTCATCAATTAAGCTCCAGATTCAATAATAAATACCACATGTCAGATTGCATCTCATTTTTATTCAGATCAGCATCAGGTCTCCACCCAGGGGTTATCCTAGATGGCTGCCACAAATATGTCCTTAGCAAATGTATAATGTATACAGAATGAAAGCACAGTGGTCAGACAATCCTTCAAATTAAATGTTTGGCCCCAGTCAAAAAGTAAATATTTGTGGCAATTCTCAGTCTATTTAACACCCTTCACCCCAAATTTAAGCAGGATTACAGTTTGCTTGACATGTTATTGGCTTTATAAACTGGCAACACACAAATTACAAATTATTTGCAGATACAGATAATTTTATCAGTATAACTCCTAAAGCTAAATTACATTTTTTCAGAGCAATTTAAAAAGTAACAAACTCCTTGTTGTTTGGTTTGGTCAGCATTCTATTAACACTCTGCTTCTCTGTTTCCCTATACGTAATATCATTGATTTTCTCAACTGAAAACATGGTGCTAGCCGGCACAGTTTCCGGACATGGCTAGCAAGCCAGCAACTAGAGTCCTAACTGTGGCAAATTTGAGGTATAAAGCATTTTAAGTTGTACAGTACCTTTTTGTTGTTTTTAGCCTTCCTTCCCATAGCTACCACCCAAGGATAAAACAAAGCCTCTGAAACTGGACTTGTTACTAGAAGCAGCATGAACCTGAGCTTGTGGTTACACTTTCAGCAACAATACTGCAAAAGTCATCTTAAGCCATTTCTGGTCTTGGTTGCTCACTCACACCTCCATACTGCTTAGTGCTGACTGCCCGCATCATACTTGTGTGAGGCAAGCAGGATCTGAAAACCAAACCACCCATGTGCCTGGGCAAGCTGAGGGAAGAGGAAATACAAAAAGCTTACAAAAATTACACCAATATTTTAATACCAACCTGAAAGTCAAACATAAGCTTCTGAGGCTGAATTTCTAGTGATATAGCTCAGTTACAGATTTCAGAGAGGAATCCAGAGTCACTTAAGCTGTACAAAGGTATTATTTTTGTCAAGAGCCAGGCAAGCTAAAAATGGAAGCATCTTGTGGTACTCCTCACCATCTGCATGCTAGCAATTACTGACCTGAGACACACAAGAGCACAGCTGCAAGCAAATTCAGACAGTTTCTTTTTATGTGCCAGTGAAGAACTATGCACACTGCAGGTTGCAACTGGTGTGCCATGCTGACGCATTAGGGATGTTAGCGTCTTCAACAAATATAGCTAGATCCTAGATCCAAAAAAGGTCAGCTTGTTTACAGTTATAACAATTCTCATGAATCTGTTCTCAAACCAAGATAGCAGCTTCGTATATTACTTCAATTTGAAAAGAAAGGTGGAATCCAAAGTTTACAAAGCACAAACTCCTCCTCCTCCTCAGGATAATATTATGCAAAGTGAGATCAGTAAGTTTCCCACATATGCTTCAGAACATACACATCGTTCCACGTATCTTATTAGTCATACAGCATGGCTTAGCTGCGTGTACATAGGACCTAATCCAGAGTAGCATCTTCACACACGCTCAGCACAAGCATGTTCCCTTTCAGAAGAACTCACACAACTGAATTTAAAGTCAACGCCAGAAAAAGGATAACAGTACTTGTTTCTTGTTAATGTGGCTGTCTCCCTGTCACTGGATTAAATGGTAGATCCTTAAATGTGCTTTTGCATCTAACAACAGTGAGAGAAATATTAATTTGCCTTCTGCTATTTTGGACATGACAGCAAATATTTTTTAATCAAGTTTCCATTCATAATTGGTCTTCCAACATGTGAGTTCAATGTTCTCTATTTGATTATTTTAGTGGTCCTTTATTTAAGACAGCCAAGGCTATTATTAATTTTATTTCTGTGTGTGAAAAAGGCAAAGGCTCATGAAATAGCTTACATTCCTAGAGCCTGTTGCCTTTGGGCAGGAGCACTCTGGATCATGAACACTGGCAACAATAGACAGTACTATAAAAATAGCATGTACACATGCAGAACACAGACTGACTAGCCATCTTAGGATAAGAGAAATTCAGCTCACTCTTATGACCTCAGTAATAGTTGCCTGTGCCAGTTTAAATCTCCAGCAGAGGAATTCAAATGAAAGTTGATAACTGTCCAAATAGACTCTACCTTCAGTAATGGGATGAATTCTTATTTTAATTGCCAGTTCTGTCTATAATAAAGATGGAAGGTCTTTTTAGTAACATATGGAAAATCATTATAGCCACAGTCCAAAAGTAATTGCCAGTGGGCAGTGTGTTGTCAACTCCTTTCGGTTTGTTGCTTCATCACTTCACCCATAACCTGGAAGAAAAATTTCTCCTTCCGCAGCATAGCAGCAGTTTAGTTTCCATGCTCATTAATGTCTGGTGCCTCTTACAGTTACAGTTCTTGGCAAATCCAAGAGCCATAAAATATCTTAATGTCTGTGAAATTCTATGTCTACCATGACCATGTGGTACTGAATTCTCAATTTATGTTAGATTTGCTAAATTAAATTATACAACACATTTGGTTTCTGGAAACAAGTTTGGAAGATGGGATACTCCATTTGCCATGAAAAAGCCCACTATATTGTCAGAGAAAGACATGGACTATGTGATTAAAGAGAAACCAATGTACACAGTCCAACTTCAGACTTCTCAAAGATAATCATGCTCACATCCTCCATGAAGTGGAGCCATCTGCAAAGTTTACACCTCCCATAAAATATAAAGTTAGGCAACATCAGAATCTGTGGGCTCAATTCAAAGCCATAATTAGAACTGTTAAATCTTTCACACTTCCATCTTAAGGTTTTACCAGGTATCAGTTAGACACAGAAGGGAATGGGGCTTAAACATCACCATAACCAATCTGACTGTGCATCTCCTGCCTGTGCCCCTCCCCAGTCAGCTTTGAATTAGCTAGGCAATTTCAAGTTTAGCAGCTGGATAGAAATCTCAAAGATCAAGTTTTGTAAAAAACTGTGGCTAAGAGGTTTCATTTAGTTCTCTCCACTTGAGAAAAAGCAGGCAGAAGCTATCCATTAGACAACAACACATGCACTCTTCTGAACCAGCATGGTGTAGTAGCCCCTTGCTCAGTTAGGGTATCTAGGAGTACTTAGAGAGGTGGGAAGAGCAAAAGGTCTTGAAAGGTTACATGTCCATAGCAAGTACTGGCTCTTCTAACCCTATTGCTCATGAAATAAGTCTGTTAGCAAGGTTATAATTCAAAAAGATGAACAATCAGAACTGCCCTAAAATGCTATGGATTCAATGACTCTCCAAAACTCAACAAATCAAAGCAACTTTTTTAAAGTTTATTTTTAATAAAGGAAATATCTACCTAAAATCAAGACTGGAAGATTTTTGCCTTTATTGGTTTTGAAAGACTTCCTCTAGTTCCAGATAAATAATTCAAGGAAGTCTTACATAAGAGATCTGATGAGACGATGGCAGAAGTCCTCTGTTTCTTCAAAAACTATGAATCTGCATAAAAATCAAGAAACTGAGTTGCATAAAAACTGTCTCGAGGATTCTTATCAAAGAAAAACTGGGTTGCATATTTCTAAGTCAAAACACATGCAAAAAAATGGGAAATACCAAACAATGGAGATTTTAATTTAAAAAAAAAAGTGAATGGAGATAAGTTTACATGCTGAGAGGATGGATGCATAGGCCTCCAACTTTTTCAAATAATCCTCTTAGTTACTTTTACTTCAAACCAGGCTACTCACTCCTTTATGCCATTATACCCCAACTTGTACCTGTCCCTTCCAGTGAACCAGATGTTTGCTTACATCCTGACTTCTTGTGCAGGTACTAAGAGGGTTCACAGTGACCATTTGTACACTCACTGGTGTTCACACACCACCTGTTGCTTCAAAGGAAAAATAAATACTTTCTTCCCATATGATATCTGAAATCTGACCAAAACACATAGTTACAGCAGCCATTTTTGTTGAGACGTGTAAGGTCAGAAATAACATGCCATGAACTCCCCCCTTCCTGATAATGATGCAGTGATTCAGTATATCCACACAGTCATGTTACATGAAATGAAAATGCATTGCAAATGAGTGTGGATGTTACTAATGCATGGAAAAACATGAGACAGGGACAAACCTTATCCTTGTCCTTAGTGTGCCTACTTGAAGAAAGAGCAAAGGCTACTGTAAATACAACGCTCAAGCTAGCTGAAGGTCTAGGAATTCTTCTTGGCAGTAACTTCCTATATGCCTAATATAGATGCAAGGATACACATCCCCTTTTTTGTTTGTTTTTCAAAAATTCTTCCTTGTCAAGACATCTGACCTGTTTAGAACTGGAAAAAAAAGGCCAAATAGAGCAAAATATTCTTAGTGGTCCTTAAGGAGCTCCTTCCAAATGTCATTTATTATAGAGCTACATGAAATCATCTCTCTGGATGCTCACTCCACAATCTAGGACAAAGTGAACAACTTCAGCCACAGCCCACCCCAGAGAAATACTGCATTCCCTGCTCCAGCCTAATGTATTCAATTCAAATTGGTTTGTTCCTCAGCCAAGGGGCACAGCAGCATAATTTACTATTTCCTTTTTGAATATCCAATACAGAATAAATCTGACCTGCTAGGGAACTGTTTAAAAGTCTAGCCGGAAAGCATACCATCTATTTCCTGAAACTTTCTTCAGAAGCTAATTTTACATCATTACACCCACAAAGTCTTTAGAAAAGGCAGGTGGGAGGGAGGGAATTAAATGGTTTACAAAGCACAAACAACAACAAAAAAATGTTCTAAAAATTGAGTCAACAGTTTATATTCATTACCCTTTTGTTGCAAAGCACCTGCAATGTTGCATGCCAAAAGATAAGCCTGCTAGCTTGAAAATATCGTTCTAATAAGTCTTTTCTTGTATAACATCTCATCCTAATCTCTCATAGCACTTTTTGAATTTTGAACCAAATCTCCACTTGTTAGTGGGAGGAAACACAAACTGAATAGTATTGTCTAGAGAAAGATGAATCATGCTTTTGCTATCATCCTCTCTGTTTCTTTCAAGGAGGCAGTTTTCCTGTCTACCTGATAGTTCACAGGCACTGCTACGTGGTGAACTGCACACAACGGAAAAGAACATTTGGGTTTGTATTGTCTACCTGCGGTCTTCCTCAACTCCTCCCAGCCAGCTGTACATAAATTATACATACGGACATCATATGAAAAAGCAAGAGTTTGTTTCTTCAAATGCTGTACAGCATATCTGGATAGTTCACTCCAGTGGGTGCTCTTTACCATTAACAATAATTTCTTAGGGACAGACAACTATAAGCGTGGACACATCTCTCCAGAATTAACATCAAGAGGAACTCACTGTAGGACTCCTTGGAAATGTGGGCACCATAGGGAGGGATCTACCTCAAGTCCACTGACATCCTCTTTGGTTCCCACAGTGACGGTCGCTGTTCCCCAGGACCTGGGACTGTGCAAGGGGACAAGAAAGAGGCAGAACCCACTTATCATTGTCCTCAGCCTCTCAAGTTTATTCAGGTGTAGGATGATGCCAATTCAACATTCACTGATGCTGCTTCTGAAGTCCACAGTAGGGCTCTGATCCCCAGTGAAATTTATGTAAGTAGAAGTTGGAGATTTAGTACTTTTTAGGATCTGGATCTAAGCTTTTAGTCTACTGTAGTTTTCTGTACTGTGAATGGTTAGATGCTTTACAGAAAGGGGCCAGTTTTCAACACAATTAAGTGGGCAGTCCTAGACAGGAACAGTAGTGCAAAGAAGAAAAAGTATCTCATGGGTAACAAAACCAGCTGTGATAGGTCACTCTAACAATGGCAGGTCAACTCTACTTCCCTCTTATTCAGTATGATTCAGCTACACATCTGACATTCACAGCAAAGATGTCTCAAATTGCTAGAATTTGGACAGGAAAAAAAGAACAAAAGCAAATATTTTATTCAGAGTCATACTGAAGATTTTGCCAGAAAACTGTATTTCACTCCATTTCTCTTATGAGGGAAAGGGGGGAAAAACTAAGAGGGAATTATAATACCTGCTAGCCCATGCTCCTAGAAGAGGGTGCAGTAATCAATGAATCCCTTCATTCACTGTGAAGAATGCATAAAATACTGATGTGGACCTTCTCTGCCATTCATTCTAATCATCTCTAATATTATCCCGCTTCCATTGTCAATTATCCTTCATGTTCTCTGCAATTTTCTATTTGTTTCTCATTGCCTTTCTTTAATTCTCTATTCATCCTTTCTTTAGTTCTCACATTTCAACAGGGTTTAGAAAATGGATCCAGTTTTAAAAGCCTCTCACTTTTTACGCTTTCAGTACATCACTGTATTTGATGACAAGTGTAGGCACAAGGAATCCTGGTGCCAATATTACCATCCACCAATAAAAATCACTTGAAAGTGTAATAGAAGAGGCCCTTCTCCATCAAGTTAGTAGACCTATTTTGAAGCCCTGCATAATCCAAACTTCTTGTGCAGACAGTTTAAGCAGAGATCCTATCTGTCCACTGTCAAATTCTTTTAAGTGGAGGCCAAGTTGACACCTACTAAATGGTCCCTTTCTGTACATATATCACTGCTTGAAGAAAGTAAGCAGTCGTAGCAAAATGACTTTTCAGCCACCATCTCTTAATCTAAGTTTACCCAGCATAGTTCCTGGATATTCTTTTTATTGTCATTTTTGTTATTTTTTAAAGCTCCCAGATAGTGTTGGCAAAGCGTGTAAGCATACACAACACCTCAGCAAAACTCTGGGAGGAGATATTGTCAGGAAAAGTAAACCCAGCTTAGCCCAGATAGATTATTTGTTAAATAAATAGAGTGCTTTATCATTCTGCAGTGGGGTAAGAGTATTTCTTTTTTCTTGAGTAGTCATGAGGTTTTGCCGATTCAAGCACAAACAGAGTGGAAATAGCTTTTAGTGCAATGGTGGTATACTCTGCCCGACTCAAGAGTAAGTGAGCTCATCCTCAGCCTTCTG
This sequence comes from Pterocles orientalis, assembly GCA_011057875.1. Classification (NCBI taxonomy): domain Eukaryota; kingdom Metazoa; phylum Chordata; class Aves; order Pterocliformes; family Pteroclidae; genus Pterocles; species Pterocles orientalis. The sequence continues at coordinate 3,444,617 of WKFP01015393.1, forward strand.
CTTAAAAATTAATTGGTGTCCAGTGAAATCCAAAATTCTCAGTTTGGACCCAACACTCTCTGCAGAGCACATCAGAAGAAATTAGTATCAAAGATGGCAATTCAGACAAAAAGCGTGAGACAAGAAGCCAACCAAGTTATCCAAGAAGAAATCCTGAAAAGGAGGTGGTGCCGAGCAAGATGATCATCCGTAAAGGGATTCACAGCCCTGAAACCCCTCCAGCCAGTAGGAAACTAAGTATACAAATTTTATCACAAACTACAGCTGATCCCACTATTACCACAGCCCAACAAAGATGGAGCTTTCCTCCTCTTACCACAAAGGGTTAACAGTGAAAATGTGCTTAAACCTGTCAAGATACTTCAGGGGAAAAGGAGTATCACCCAGAACACCTTAAAAATATTTAGGTAAGATTGATTCTAGCCAGCAGGGACTGATTTTTCTTTAGAAAGCTTCAGCAATTTCAAATGTATCTAAAAGCTCAAAAGAGAAAAGTGCAAAGTCTGAAGGTGAGAAAAGGAGGGAGAAGACGCAGGGAGTAGAAAAGTAACAGTGTCGGAGAACACCAGGAACCACGACCTGTTAGTATCTGTGCATCATGTAAGTGATGAAACAATTTGAGATCTACTAGTTATTTCCCAAGTCTTGAACTGAAAGGCCACAAGGAACCCTCAAATAATGTAATTATACAGGTCAGACCATTTCCAAATGTTTTATTTTCACTTATTCAGGCAGACAACTGCTCAGAAACTGTTGCGCCAAATACCAGCAAACACCACAAGCCTAAAGAGTGCAGTGAGGCAAGAAATGTTGGCACAGATTTGCCAGAAAGAAACAAAGTAATATTAATTTTTTCTGTTGAATGAGATATATCCATAAGAAGAAGATAGTGTATGCATATACCTTAGGTGTACACACACAAATACTGGCTTTTGTGACATCTTACTTGAGTCCATTAATATTCACATAAATTAGGGAAATAATTAATGAGACAGACACAAAGCTGGTTGACGAAAAAAGCCACTAGTACTAGAAATGTGAGTCAGACCAAGCTACAGAGAGGCTGCTCAGCTCAATCCCTAAAATCCCATGCCAATCAGCCTGTAATAATTCAATATAATGCCCTATCCTAGAATATACTATGCAAGTGCAAAATGGTATCTGTCACTTATTCTGAGGGAACTCTATACATCTGATTCCTCCAAGTTAAGTGGAGGTTGTGAGGTTCCACACAAATGAGAAACACTCCAAGTCCTGTCCAAATACCTCTATGTTGAGCCTGTGGCCATTAGCTCCTCCTGTCCCAGGGCTGAAGCATTCAGCTGGGTGACAGTTTCTCCCAGCTGGTTTTGGGTTTTTGTTTTGTTTTTGTTTTGGGTTTTTGTGCTTATTGGGGTTTTTTTTGGGTTGGGGGTTGTCGTGGGTTAAGGTTGTTTTTGGTTTTTTTTCTTTGTTTGGGGTTTTTTGGGGTTTTTTTTTTTTGTAAGTTCTGCTTAAGTATTTATGGGATAGAGATATACCAGATGTGCCTTTAAATGTCTGGGGCATCGTTTATAACTGTTTCAAAGCTTTTTTTAAGTAATAGATACTCAGGTGATGATCCTGAAGCAGCTTTGGCAATACCTCAGGACCAATCAGTTTTAGGGGGCTAGAAATTATCCTGCAATCAGGTACCCTTTTCACTTTATTTCAAAAAATGACAGGAAAGTTTACGCGCATAATTCCAAATTAACATTTTAAATCATGCTTTTCTGCTCCATATCTTAAAAATGACATATGTTGGAAATAAATCAAAAAAGCCAAAAAAACCTTTTTTTGTACTAAGAGTTATACTTAAACTGCAGCTAAACTACAGCTTAAGCAAAGCTAAAAGATCATACTTGATTGCTAGGCAGTATTGTGTATGTTATTATGTCTACTCATGAGCTATAGATACAACATTAGTATCTATCAGCTGTCAGAGCTGCTGCAGATCCTGCTAAAAATACAAGAGCGCCTTCAGTTCTCTCAGCTTTGTAAAAGCGGGTACATGCATCTGGCGTTGTGCGTGCTGCACATACGAAGTTCATGGCCAAGCCCAGCATTCTTTAAACAGGAAATTCCTAGAGGCCAAATCTCAAAGCTGTTATTCAGCCCTATATTGTTCCAAAAGTCTTTTCTATTCCAGCATGGTCCTACAAACCAAAACAAGAGTCATATCTCACAAAATTCAGGGTTCAGCTCCTTAATTTAAGATTACCTTTCTTCCTTAAGTGAGGGCTTCTCTAGGATTTCATCCTCTACAACTAAGACAGAGGTTTAGCCATTTGAGACTAACGTAGTCAACAAGAATGAAAGTTAAACTCAATCTTTGTCTTTATTTTGCCATAAGGTCTCAAGCAAACTGGTATGGCACAGCTTTGAGAACAAAGCAAAGCAGAGAACTACAGTAGGAGGCAAAAAAAGTATCTATGTCTAAGATTGTATTTGGGGGCAAAAAAAACCCCTTTTAACCCTACTATGCCACATACTGACAATCAACTTAAACCAGTCAAACATACATTAACAAGTAGCTCTGGTGTTTATCATTGCTCAGTCTGCTACATCTCATACCTCAACTATTATAGCCGTTCTTCCTCTATAAAAATTAAGATTACTCACCAATCTGGAGCTCAGAGGGATGAAAATAGTGACTTTCAAAAAAAAAAAAGTAAGGGCAGATGAAAACTTTCCAGGCAAATTCAGAATCTACCATTTTCCAACAGATTCATCATACTCCTAACTGACTGACTTTTCAAGCATCAATAGTAGTCCATGAGATGTTACAGTAGTAAAGACATCATACTGACATCAGAAACAAATTCTTAGTGAAGGGACATGAAATGTGAATGATGATTTTCAAATCCCAGCAAATGTTTCACAGACTTCAGAAAGAATGTGAGTCAATGCTACAACTACCAACCTCCAACCTCCTAACTACATCAAAGACAAATTTTTAATCAATCTTGCAGATTCTTCCCATCTCCAGAAAAAAAAAAAATCAATTCATTAGTCACTCTTTTTTTATTTATTATGCTTAGGAAACAAGAGACAGTGCCATTTCTCACATAAGTAGTTACCAAGAAGCTTCTAGACACTAGAACTACAGAGTGAATCTCTGTTCCGACACACACTTTACACAATCATCCGTAGATCATAGACTTGCATGGTGTATAGTGTGGCAAAGATATGAGCAGCCACTGAAAATCTAGAATGAGTTGTAACAAAGTAGTATTCAAAGACTGATGATAGAGCTTATAAAGAAATAATTCAAAAATATTACTGACAATAATTACATAGCAATTTTCATTCCTTCTGTTTTCCTAGGGTGATGCTGTAAAGAATTAGAGAGCATTCATTGTCATACAAGCATGAGTAGGTTTGTGTTTATTCTGAAGATCTCCAGGAAAATGTTAAGAAACTGCATATCAGCAATTGCATTCAACACAGAATACCTGATCACTGCTCATTTAAATACCTGAAGTGACACCCAGGCTCAATATGCCCAGAGAGCAGGGTGGCAGTATGAATAACTTAGTCTGGTTTACGCCCTTCTCTCTGCCTTTCCACCCCCTAAAAAAAAAAAGAGATAAATTGGGAAATCCAGTAACAATTGCATAGAGGGGGAAATTTTGACACTCTGAGCTTTGAATGAATACAATGGACCAAGGGGATCTGGCCCAGCTGCTTGCTATGTGCACTTTCTCATACAGCCCTTATCAGCAACTTCCATTTGCAGGTAGAAGGAGTGCAAATAATACCCTGAGGTGTGAAGGCAGCCCAGAAACTGGAAAAGAAAAAAAAATAAAGGCACTGACACCCATAACTTAGGAAATATATTTAAAAAAGACTACTTCACAGGTTTTGTTTGTCTGCAGTCCATCTACACTGGATATTGTAAAAGTTTTGCATTCCAATTTCAGGGTCTCTCTTCTCTGCGCCTATTTTACTCCACCCCTTCTTTATTACACTCCATTGCTACCACCATTGTGGAAATTAATAGAAGGCAAGCAATTCCTATTCTTGTTGTTATCTTGTCCTGCATTCCTTTAGCACAGTATATTCACCTTCCCACTTCTTGATGCAGCTCTGGTTTATTGAAGCAGCAGCTGTTCTCTACTGCTTGTATTAAACAGAAAACACCAAGGACTATTTATAAGCACAGGGTTCAAAGAATCAATTTTTCACTCTAACCTTTAAATTCTGTGCATCAGGGTCCATGTCACAAATTTAACTTTACTTCTATGCAGTTATTTGTCTTGCATCTTCCAAAATCCCCTCCAAATATCCCCATACAAACAAAGCAGTAATAAAATTACTTCTCTTTAACGGGCACTTAACTGGTGATACACTACAGTGACTGTGAATAAAGTTTAGGTACAAGCTTCATTTTAGTTCCCATTTAACTAAAGCTTACCTAAATCCATACCATTTTTTGATTTTATACAGAAGACACCTTCTGACTCAGAGGTCTAAATTCAAACAGATGTTGTTGGTCTGTCTGACACATAGCCTAAGAGTATAACAAAGTTCATTGGGTTTCCAACAGAAAAGATTTCTTATAGAGGAACAGATGTATAGAAAGACTCATAAAAGCATTAAGTCTAGTTGTTTGCTTTCTGTCAGTCCCTCTAAACTGTGCTACAATATCACCTTTTCAGTGGAATTGCATGTGTTTCCTTGTTTATAGGATCAAATCTCAGAAAATCTATTATGTTGCAGCTGATTGTTCCATAAAATCACAATTTCTTCAAATATAATGACAGATTTTAATCACAGTTTTATATGCAACTCTCGGACTTTTCAGCACATGTTAAGAGAGGCTTGAAGCAACATTGCATTTGGTTGCCAGTCAGAGTAGAAGTGGCAGAGAGGTTTTCACAACAATTTTGCAAAAGAAAGAATAAGAATCCATCAGACTTAGGTTATAGTATACATATATTGTAGCAAAGTGTTTTATTAGTTTGCAACATAAGATTAGAAGCTACAAATTAAATTTTCATATTTGAATTGCAGAGACACTTAATTAATCTCAGTTTGAACAGGAGCAGCCTTCTGCATGTTCAAGGAATTAACAGTCCAGTGCATCTGTATAGAAGAGAAAAAAAATGCAACAGACCCTGACAGACAAAAGGGATCTGACCCAAAAGCTGTCAAGTTTCAGACTCAAATGTGTCTACAAGAAAACACGAACCAGTCCCATGAAAACGTAATGCTGCTCAAAGAACGTACCCTGCCTAAATTCTCTTTTACTGTGGCTAGTCTCCTATGTTTCAGAGAAAAAACAGAGAACCCAAAAAGCACACATCAAATTATAATTTATTGTTGGGAAGTTTTTCCTTTCATGATCCCGTATACGACAAGTGAAATCCCTAAGCATGGCATTATTAAACAAGCATACTTTTCTCTTTTTTTTTCCTCTTTAATAAGCACCAGCAGGAGACATCTTTGCAGCGGATGTGATAGGAAGTCGAGGTTCAAATTCAGACCACTCAGGAACAGATGTTTCCTAGTGGAAAGCTATGCATGAGGATCGAGATTCTCAAAAGGAGCCAAAAGTTTGTTGGGTGCCATTCCATGATAAACTGTAACACTGTAATCATAATTAGTAATGCTACAAACCCAGACTTCTAATTGTACAAACTTGAGTTAAAGATGTCTTTGTTATGGGATCCTTAAGTCTGAACCCCATCATTACAAAAAGCCTCATGAAACTGAGGTCAATTTCTCAGGTGGAAAGCACCCTGCTGCCACATTCCAGTCTGATAAGAAATGGTAACAGCCATCTTTGCTTCTAAAAGTGTCTTCAAACATAGCCTGCCCTCAAGTTTTAAATGAACTTTAACGTTGGTAAAATACAATTTAACTGCTATCCTCTTTTAGAGATCCTGTGGGCAAAAGAGTAGTGCACAGTGATGAACTTTCTAATTGAGAATTGTTTAGTTAAATTACCTAATTTATAATAAGCTTATTTCCAGACTATCAAATTCATCCTATATTCAAAGAGCAGATGCAAAGTTTTGGAATAAAACTTTACAAATAAAAGTTGACTCCCTACATGAAGTACAAAATTGAAATCATCATTGACCACAGATGTGAGATCAGCTCTCAATAACACAACAGCTGCAGACTTGTTATCATCGTGTTCTCTGGAGTATTTTTGCAGATGCTTCATTGCATCAAACTGGAAAATTTGATTTTTGTTAATTGTACTTTCAATTTTAGAGAATGTTATGGAGACAAAGTAATTTCTTATTATAACTTTACAGTAAATAAATAGCAGATAAAAAACTGGCAGGTTCCTGTATGTCAAACATTAGTAATTGCTTGAAAAATCATAATAGCAGACTTGCTGATCTTCAGCATTTTTAAGGTTTCTTTGCACAACTTAATTAGCGCAACAGACACTTAAATCTGTCCTAAAGCTGACAATGCCTCAAGCATTTCCTTAACAGAGGGCAGCACAAGTTCAGCTGTGGCAGGCCACACCAGCTGCCTGGCACACCAGTTGGGGCAGGGAGCAAAATAAAGGAGAAATACAGTGACCCTCCTTCAGCAACAGGGAATGTAAGCTGGAGTAGGATCAGGATAGCCTGGCAGCTTCTGCGACTGAATGGGGTAGAAAGCAGACAGAAAGGCACAGGGAAAAACAAGCAACCCCACTGAGTGCTGCTGCAATAAACCCAACCAAATGCCTTTTCTCTGGGCAGGTTAATATTGTGACAGCACACTCTGCATTAGCAGCAACAAGCTTTAACTTGTCACCTCTGTCCTCCCTGCACACACAGAAATGTTTTTAAAGGCCCACTGCATTTCTTGATTTAGTGCAGGTGGGGACACTACAAAAATTCCACCTGGATTCAGATGAAAGCCACTTCTCAAAGAAAACCTAAAAGCTCTGATATTACTGAAAGCCCCAGCAATTCAGCAAGACCTTTTTTAAGTAATGTGGCTATTTGACTTCCAGGTATTCAAATGAAGATTTTCTGTCAATGAGTTTAGGAATAACTGGAAAGCCAACCCATGCACCAAGGCCAAGCTTCTGGGTCTTTGCTTCCCCACTGCTCAGTCAGACTTTTTCCTCTCCCTCTCAGAGAAGCTGAAGTACTGACTCCTCATTATTCTTCAAAGATGTTCACATAGTCCAGATGTTCCTAAATAGCTGCTGTCAGTCACATTGTGCAGTAGCCCATAAAGCTGCTTTGCCATAAATTACCAAAACCACCCTATATCTTTAATGGGAAAAAGCAACTATTCTTTTTTTCTCTGTATAGACACATACCTCTCTTGGAGCAGAAGATTGGACGCCCTACACTCCTTTGCTATATGGAATATAAATCAGAATTTGTTTTGCAAGGGGAGGAATGAAGGAGATTCCAAGTGATAGGCTAAAGTTTTTAAGCTTTGTAGAAAGATATGAATAAAGCTAATTTATATTCATAAAAATATATCACAGTACTAAATGTGTGTATAGTACATTAAAGCGATAAGGCATTAAAAATATTTAGACTTAAAAGTGCTAGAGAATTGATATTTCAAAGGGTGGAAAGGAACAAGTTTTCCCCAGGGAAAAATATCAAATGCTTACAACCTTTATATTCCTATGAATCACCACAAGTACAACAAAACTGCATTTCTGAAAAAATAAATACTTCAAATGAATATTTTTTCATTACTAGCTCCAATAATCCATTACACAGTAACATCTCGGAGCTCCAGATGAAGGTCCTCTACAAAGATCACTGTACAACAAAATGTGTTGGTCCTGAAAATATGCTCACAAGTTTCCACCTGAGTTTTGCCAAAATCCTTCGATAATCCACATTTTACACACACAACTACTTGACCACTTCAGGATCATTTTCTTAGCTACAACATCCATGCCTTAAAATGAACAATGTACAATAAATGCTAACCTGCATCTCTTCCATCATAGTCACTTCTGAGGCTAGAGTTCTCTCCATTAACTTAAACTGATCTTGGCCAAATAAGATGAGTCTGTGGCACTAAAGTGTGTGGTTGTGTTTTCATCACCCCTTTCACCTATGCTTTTCTGAAACACAGAGCCTGAACATGCTGAACATTCTGCTGTTTGCAGCAATAAAACTGCTCTGTCCTTCTGCTATATTTTGGCACAAATTATTCTTCAACTCCTGCAGCTGTAACAGGAATTGTCTGCAGGTTTATGTTTCTTTGATCAGAGGCCTTAGTGCACCCATTCATACTGATGTTATTTAAAACACAGTGAGTCCCAACTAACAGTTTAGGACTCTCAAGGACAAGGTGAGAACCATGCATTATGTACAAAAAAATCTTGTTTGTCTTTAGCATCTGAGGTAATCTGTTACTGGATTTGTTTCCCTTTTTTGTTTTCAGTTGCTATATGCCCTCTGAAAACCAAGGCCCACCGAGTCATTTAGCAGTGTCATATCTACCAACACATCAGTGAAGTGGATGTCAGCAACACAGTGCTCCTGGAGCACAGCCAGCCTCAGAAAAAGCATCCAAAAAGCACTGGGGACCACTCTCCTCCTCAGAAGTTTTTCATTTTAATAATCTGTAAGGGTGCTGGTAATAAAACTAAAAGGTCACTGCAGAAACAAAGTCCATCATCAAATTCAAGCTTTTAAAACAGATGGATCCAAACCCTATAGTTTAAATAGTGACTCAAGCATCTACAGAATTAAGGAGATAGATTCTATTATGTATTTTAATTTTCTCATTATTAAAGCAAGGAGGCTGGCCAAATATTCAGCAGGCAGAGAAGAAGCCATTTCACTGTGGTGCTTTAATGCCCATCCTGCTTCAAAATCAACTTACTGGTTCCAGTGAAATCATACATGCGCAAGACCTGGACCAGCAGAGAATCAGGCTCTGGCATTTTGCTTTGGGACATTTTAGATCTAAGAATGAACTGTAAAGCTCAAATCCAAGAGTTATGCTTGTATCTACACTCGTTTATCTTTTGTTACTTCTTAAAGGTGCAAAAAAAAAAAAAGGGCCCTAATACATATCATAAGCAAACAAGTTCCAAGCCAGACTAATTATATCACTCTTGCCCTTTGCTTAAAGTAGTTTTAACTCATCTCTAAATTCCAGTCATCTGTTTCTAATCCAAGTACATTTCAATTTCCTCACTCAATATGAGGAGCGGCAGCACTAGTGCTCACCAGGGGCCCTTGTCAAGTGCAAATAAAGAGTCAGGAAAAATCCTCGTGCTCTGCAAAGTAAGCTGGCCCAGCAGCCCTCAGCGTGGGCTTTTGGCAATGCCACTGGAACCAGCACCCAGCAGCTCACTAAGTACAAGGTGAGTAGCCCATATAGGTGCTGTTGCTAATGAATACAGTTTTAATATTTTAATATTAGCTGCTATCTTTATGGAGAGATTACTACTCAAAAAAGTGAGTGTTCAGCACATCACGGGAAAAAAAAGTAATCCCAGCACTTTTCCCCTCTTTTTCTGTTACCACTTGCTAGAGAAAGCATGCCAATCAACAGGCACAGCATCTCCATCAGTTGTTTCCCTGCTTTGATGCATCTTTACTAGTAGAAAATTATTTTGAATCCTGTAAGTTGCTATTCCTGAATGTCTATACATGGAACCTGGGGAGATGAACACCAACACAGGAGGTTATGGGACTAGCAGGGGAGAGGAGCATAGTTGTGTGGCTATCAATCTATATTACTGTATAGCTCACATTGCACAAGTTTCTTTTGTTTCAGGGTAACAAGATAAAATAGAAGGACCTCCAAAGGGGTTGTATGGAGTGTTTTCTCCTTGGTGGGTGGGAGGGGAGAGCTGTATTTCTATTGTTTATTTACAAGATGAAGCTGTGCCTAACAATATTTCCCACTTCAAGACTATTACTTACAATAGACCTTTGAATTTTCAAGAAGAATCAGTTAACAAATGAAAAACATGATGCAGGTGAGGGAAACTAATGTTTCTCAGACTTGCTCTGCAGACTATGGAGTCAAGAAAAGACTGTCCTACATGTAAGCATGGGATGGGCTTTCCTGATAGGATATGTAGCTGCAAGAACAAAAAGAACAATAACAATGTGGTCATTGCAGTGGGAAGCTTTGAACAATATGGAGAGGAGGAAAACTACTAATCTATTCCAAATAATGCTCTTTACAGTTATTAAAAGTTTCACTATTTAAAATATATATCACCCAACTGTGATATTTTAATAAGAGTTCACTAGGGGAAGTTTTGCTTCATTTTGCGTTTACACTCAGAACTCTATTATTTGTTATTCCTCATTCAAGTGTAAGTTAAGAGGAAATAATTAACTCCATCAGGACTTTTCTGAATTGGGGTCCCTCTAAGATTTTTTTCAATTAGATTTTTCAGTCAAAACACTTAAGAATAGAAAAAACATCTGCCACAAAAAGGGCAGAGAGAAGGCAGCACTTTTTGTATACTTTAGCAGCTCTGTGATTTCCAGATAACCAGCGTGAACCAGTCATAATTTTGTCAATTAAAATTTGAATTTTAACAAAACATTTTGTTTAAAATATTGCTGCAGTGTTCTAACATGGAAAACTTAGGCAAAATGAGCTAAGTCCAACACTCACATTTATTAATATCATATACCTTATCTAGCCAATTTCTCAATCAACCGTAAATAGCTAAATCTCAAGCATTATTGTTAACCACACTTCTCAGAGATATCAAAATCCTATTAACTTTTTTTTTAGATTAGCATAATCCTCTATGGTGCATACCTAAAAATCAACTTCACACAAAATCAGAGCCATGTGAAAAATCTGCAGAGCCCGGAATGAAGAGGGACACTCTCAGCTTCCCTGAGTGGTAGCAGATGTGAATCCCTGGCAGTACAGCCTCCAGTCAAAGCATTAAAAGGGGTCTTAATTCACATTTGCTGGCTGATTTAGGTGGGCTACAGAAACACCTCCATTTGGCTGCTGCCTCTCATCCGCCCCCACTACAACATCTCCACTGTCTGCAGGCACCACTGAGTAGGATACACACATACTTCTAAGTCACTGTTTACTTTTGGCACAGTAATGTAAACAGAAGTGGGTGGATGTACCACTAGAATGACTTATTTGACACTCTGTGTGCAGTTATCCCCATTCAGAAAGGGACTGGAAAGAGAGACAGCTTCACCCCTATTGCTGTCCTGAGCTCCCACAAAAGAATAAAGATCCCCACAGAACAAGGCATGCTTCTTCAAAAAGCTGGACAATGCCCATACACATGGATTGGTAAGAGTACAGGTAATGTTGCCATCTAGTGACTCCTGCCATAGTAATATCAGCAAGATTTTGATTGGGCAGTGTCAAGTATCCTCAGCAGATATACAGCTTTCTTCAGTTTGGACACCATAGCGTGTAAGTTTGAGGGTTGCAACCTTTTCCATATCGTTGACTATCAAACCATTTTAGGTATCTGTCTTTGCCTCTAGCTACTACAAAATCAGTTACAACCCTTCTTCAGCCTGCTCACAATCAAGCAGATGACCTTGGAAACCTACAGCTCAATAAATTTATTCTGTAAGTTCAGTGATTCTCCTGACACTAGGCTGTTGCACCACCTACTTAGACTGCTTTTTTTTTTGTTTGTTAAATTCAGCTTGTGAGGTTCAAATGGATTGAAAGAACATAAGATATCCAACAGCATTCTTATAGCATGCAAGCAGAAATATCCTGCAGCTGTGCTACATCTCCAGCACATTAGCCAAGCTTTGATGAAGACACGCTGCAAGTCATTCTCCTCTGAATGACACAAAAAAATCTCAGTCTAACCTGTTGAAGATACAGCAAGTCAAGACTGTTCCTCTTCTAACGTGATTGTGCAGAGCTGCGATCAAGTCTGAAGCACTTAGCAATCAGTGCTTTTGTCTGTACACCACAGAAGATGCTTCTTTTTTTCCAGGGAGTTTGGTGCAGAGCTCACTGCAGAGGTGATCCGAGGAAGATGCCAGCTCAAGACATTTGGTTTGTTTAGCGTAGTTTTTCTCTGTTGGGTTTTTTCAAACTGAAAGAGTGGTAGCGATTTCCCTTCACTAGACCCATGCTGGAGGCTTCTGGGCAAAAGGAAAGAACATCAGGAAATAATTTAGTAGGAAAGCATGACCACCACACAGAGAAGCAGGTAAAGCACTACAAATAGAAGTATGAAGGGTAGCTGTAAAAGAGGTGGTTGGGCTTGGTCACAAAAAAGTGAGGGGAAAGCAGAAATGGAAGTGAACAAAATTAGAGAGAGCTTTAAAAAAGCAAAAAAAAAGTAAGACAAGGAAGGGACTCAAAGAATGTGCAGTCTTGGACAGCAAAAGGAAAAGTGCAATTCTGAGTATCCAGGAGACAAGCAAAGCAAGGATCCAAGAGCAAAGAGCAGTTAAAATTATTCAGAACAGAGAAACAACTTTTACACTTACTGAATTTGTTAATGTCCCACTATCAACAGTGAAATTAGATTATTTCAACGATACTGCTTCATTCTGTGTCCCTCACACTGACAGCCAGCAACCAGGTCTGTTTCACAGATTAGTCAGTAGTGCATGCACTGCAGACATAGCTTGTACTAGGTATGATTTTAACATAAAATAGTTTGGAACAGCCTTATATCATTCTTGCACTTGAAAAACTCTAGCAACGTCAGCTGCATAACTTGGAAACTTGAGAAACCCTGACAACGCCTCCATTTCAGTTGGTCTAGCTAAAACAACTCAATGCCTTGGGAAATTGGTCTGCTCTTTTGTGTCACCCAGTGTTGCCACTGACCTCCAGCTCTCCATTGGCTTTTCTCACACATTGCAGGATTTACTCTGTTACTCTCAGTGAAGTTGGTTCCACAGTTTGTGAGCACACCAGTGCTCTTACTCTCATATGCACACAAGCCTGGAAAGGTCAGAAGTCACAGATGTTTTGCAGCAAACATAGAACCCATGACTTGCATGAGATCTGTGTCTTACTCATAATGCAGAGAGAAGCATATACATCCTGCAGATGGAATTCATCACATTTAATCCATTTAAAACATGATTCATGTTTCTCATTTTTGCACAGCTCATCCCAGCTATATAGTGGCTGCTATTACGCTGATAACACCCAGCTTTAAAAAAAAAATAAAAAAGCTTATCGCTACAAAGTACTGTTCCCTATAGATGAAACCTCGAAGGCATGACAAATGAAGAATGCACCATTTCAGAACAGAAACGACTGAACAATGCAGAACATTCATCTAGCGCTTGTATCATACATATAGCAGGCGTGCCTAGATCTCATTTATGGGCTGCCACCCATATTGATGTTTATATAGCACAGAGTCAAACAAAGAATTGCAGCCTCAGAAGACTTACAGCTTAATTCTCCTACCAGTCCCTAGGTCAGCTGAGCCATAGCAAGTAACAATGACACACTCTGAAAGCAGGAGTAGGCTCCTGTAAAGACAGGAGGAGTTTTTAAAAAGAGCATTTTAAAATGCACTGAACTCACCCTCAGGGAGAGTTAAGAATGCCTTACAAATGCTTTTACTCAACCCAAAGTTTTGTAGTAGCACTCCACTCCCTACGCCTTCCAGTTACAACTTGAGGAGCACAGAGTCATTGCATCCCATTTCATCTTTGATACACTCTCTACACAGAGGGAATGCTTACATATCTGAGGATGCCACCTTTTGCAGTGTTTTATAGAGGGCTAACAGCACCAAAGATCTGTCTGCACAAAAGCAAAGCATTAGGCTTACTCGAAAGCCAAACTTTTCTTAGTCGGAATTTAAATTTCAGAGCTTGAATTCAGTGCGTGTTTCAACAACTAAGCCTGAAGCCATGTAGAAGTAGCAGTGTTCTCAGCTTTTTTTTTTTGTTGAACGTAAAGAGCATAGTCTGTACTAAGAAGTATTGCAGCTCCTTACATTAAATTACTAACCACATTTGTTGCCTGAAAAATCCACCAATTCTGAGAAAGTCTGGCGTACTCAACTTTTGCAAGAAGAGTGTTTTCCTATCCATGGATCGTCCACACTGCCATCTAAATAGACAAGACAGAGGCAGTCTAGGACAGCAAACCTCTAGAGAAACAACAAACACCACAAATACAGAAAACACAACAGCTCTTAGCAGTGTTTTGGTTTGCTTTTTTCTCCCTCCTGGGTGAGGATTTAGCTTATCCCAGTCCATCTAAATGGAGAGAAGTAGAAAGCCACCAAAGAGAAAAGTAAACTGGACAGAGATTAAGATAAAATCTTGGGCACAAAGCACAGCTGATAGAAAAGTAAAGGAAAAAGAACATCATGAAAAGCAGCTCAAAGAGATTAGATTAAGATTCAACTGGACCCAGGGCACTACCTTAAAAAAAAAGAAAAAAAAGAAAAAATTTATTTGGCCTCGCTCCACAGGGCCTGGCAAGGTGGCTGTCTTTAGAGGTACCAGATGCCACTCATCCACCCACCAAGGGTGTGACCCACACCACCTTTCCTGCTCCCCCCAGCTAAGTATTATGTCCCAATTGGGCAGATAATAGGCAGTAGTAAGTTGCAGCTGTACTTTCTTCCTTCTACTGCAAGGCAGCAAATACAGAGGGTCCAGGGACCCATCAGGCAAAGCAAGGCTATAGACCTAAGCTGTGGGAAATACTGCAGCAGAAAGGCAGAGAAAATGTGCAGTTCAAAGCCAGCTTCCTCCACCCTGTACCAGAGAGAAAAGTGCACAAGGTGATGCACAACATTCACAGCACGTGAACTCTCACACTGCCCAGCCTGATGCCCTCTCCATGCATCAGGCTTGAAGCCATACTGGAACAGTTGAGTGTGAGGACAGGACTCACAGGGCGTTACTGAGGTGGGACGATACAGGAGAGACAAGAAGGAAATCATTCAGATAGGCTCAAACATTGGACACTGGCAGACAAGTGGGAAATATATGGCAGGCTTAGACATAGCCAGCAAGGGGTAGTCAGAGGCAGATGCTACAAGACTTTGAAGACAATTTCTATCTGAAGGATATAAAGAGCACATGGTTGGTGTTTCCTTTGATATGAGGGAAAGGGGCACAGTTGCATCTGAAAGAAATCAGGCTAGAAAATTTGTTCTCCAGATATAATTAGCCTAAGTTTAGTTAAACTTCAGGTATATTGCAAGAGAGACCTCTTAAGAAAGATCAATGAAGAAACTCAAGAGCTTCCCTCTTGATTATGAGGGGACTCTATGATGAGGTATCTGGCTTTCTGAGTAGCTGTAGCAGACATGCAAAGTATAGTAATATATTAAACTGATTAGATAAGAAACTTACGTTTCAAATATACTTCTTAATGTTAAAATTCATTAACACACAGAAATCAAGAGTGTTTTACAGAAAAAGCAAAAGGTCCCAACACAGTACTGGGAACAACACAACAAACTGAAGGGGAGAAAAAACATGTACTGAGTAATAAGGAAAGGTTTTTTGCTTGTCAGATCTGTGACTCTACAGTATAGTTTAAAATAAGTGTACTGAGACACTTTAAACTGTACTAGAACAACGAGTGGGGAAAAAATTCATGACCTTTGCAAGCCTTCCATTGCTGGATGTGAATGGAAGAGGAAGGATTTTCACAAAAGCAAGAAAAAGCTGGCTTTTCTCCCCTGCTTCTGCTCAATGACCAAGATAAGAGATCAGGAAATTCAGATACCCATGCATATGTCTTGCAGAGACCATACATACCAGACTCATCACTGTAACCAACACATTTCCTGTTCAAGCCTTTTTATTTTTTCTTTGCAGTTCCTGTAAGTTTCATAAGCCTGAGTCTTTAAAAAAAAAAAAAAAAAGCTCGAGTGAGCTGTGCATGTTTTATAGTCAATAGATCCATAAACCAAACACATCAAATGCTAGAGCAGCTTGCTAAACTCATTCAGGCAAGTCCTAATTAAAAAAGAAAAGAAACCTTTGCAAACACAGCATGTCTCCAAGAGGTGAAAGGTCCCCATGCTGCTTGGTGAGGAAACACCAGGGCCACCTTTAAACTTTAGAGTTTTATTAGTGCCTTTGTCAGCAGCATGTATCTGTGTGTTGTGTTTTAATGGAGGCTCTGAATTTGTCTGTGACAGACTCAAAACAGGAAATTAACACCCTGCGGTGTGGCGGCAAAGCCTCAGAGGAAGCGGCACTGGGGTACATGAGGCTGAGGATGAACAAAGACCTATAAACATAACATCACCCATAAAAGTCACACTTTAAGGCACAGGAAGGATACTAAACAACACTTGGCTGCATTACATGCTTGCAGTAAAGAAAAAAAAGCCCCAGGTTGAGAGTCAAAACATATACAGGGCAGTTATTTTTCTGAATATTTACTACAGTTTTGTGTCTTGAGGAAAGCAGTTCAAAGTTAGGCACAGAAAATACCCAACAAGCTGTCAAATGTTACGTTTCCACTTGACATGTGGCTCAGGGCTAAGATACTGCTTTTTATCTACCTCCCTGTTTATTTGGGTTATTTCCTACTCGTAAGGGGTTCAACATTTCTGCACGCAGCTGGATGGATTTCCACTGTTACCATGGTATTGCTGACCTTTAACATGGGGCTGTTAACATGACCTTTGCTTCTTTCCATTTCTACAAGGATGTTTCAGAGTAAATAGTTTGGAAGCCAAATAGCACCAGGAGATTCCTCCTCTTGGAGACGGGAAGGCAGCTAGCTCAGCGAGGAGAGGAACAGGGGAAGAGCTGCAAGCTGATAGCTGACAGCTATAGTCATACAGAACTGAAGTATATCTGGAACAGAGCTCTCTTCTGCAGCCGAGAGATATCTGGTGACTGACTTTTGCAATACTTAACACTACCTGTGAACTGCCCTATCTTAAAAGGAAATGATAGGGGAGACCATACGCAGTTGCAGGGGCCTGAAGGCCCCTATAGGGCAGAACATCTGACAGTTGTTTGAGTGGGGTAACAGAGCCCTAGGATGAAGAAATATTGGCAATATTGCTTAAGATAGCTATTGTAACTCCTAGGATTTTGAAAGCCTGAAATGTTGTCACAAACAGGGAGGATGTTCACTTTTTAAGAAAAGCCTACACTTTACAGCATGTCAATTAAAACAATACCAGAAACCACCTAACTTACCATTTAAAAAAAAAATAAGAGGAAAACCCACTGTTGCAGCTTTTGTCTAACATATTCTTTGCCTCAAGCAACTGTTAATATAGTTATATAAATTCTTATTATCTTAAATGAAAGGCAAGTCCAAAGTTTCATGGGGCAACAGGAACTGCTGCTGTAAATTAGACCAGTGTGCAGCCTACTGAAGTGATGGGAATTTTAAAAGATGTCTGCCAGACTCCTCTGGCATGAAGTGATATTTTGAACACTAACAGCAGCTAAAAGCTTCAGGGAAAGGTGTGCATTACTGGAAAAAAGTTTTGTTCTCAGTTGGAGTTTCCTCTAATCCTGCACAGATTTAGAATTAATTTTTCAAGACATACCAAATAATACTCTAACTTCCTTTAAAATCTAGTGGGATTTATGTGCCTAACATCCTAAGTCCTTCTGAAAAATCTAAGCTTTTATGTTGGGCTTATGTCATAGAGCATGAGAGGGAGATATTTCTTATATAACTCAAATAGTTCAGATTATACACAAGTAATCCAAACCACCTGTGGATCACTGCAGTCAAAACTGTGTGGTTTTTTCCCCTCCTTTTTTTAAAGCAGGGTTTCTAATACATTTAGGCTTCAGACAAACTACAAAAAGCACAACTCTTGGGTAAGCATCAGAGCAGCCACAAAGCTACCCTAGTTTTCACGCCTGGTGGCTGGTCCTGATAGGCTCTCCTATGAGCAGCTGCAGCTTGGTGTTCATGGAGAAAGACAGTTATGCAGAGTGAGCACCAGCTGCCGATTTCCCTGTGCCTGGGGAATCCCCACCTAGGGAAATCAGTCAACTTCAAGTTCTTTGAGCTATCAGAGCAGCACAGAGGTGCTAGATCAGCTTTGGGTATGGCTCTGGTGTTGAGGTGCCCCAGAGTTTCCACCCATGGCTAACACAAAATGTGCCACAGAATTAGAATAACTGCACTGACTTTGCATGGATCGCCTAGAAGTTACTTAAGATGATAAAAAAAGGATAAAATTGAATTACTAATGCAAATCAAGAGCATTTTGAGAGTGTACTGCTTGTGGATTCCTACTTGTTTCATTTTTATTTTTTTCTAAACACATAGGTTTAAAACACTAGAGATGGATCCAGTCGAAATGTCATCTGGACTCTGGCAGCTTGAACATGGGGCTCCCCACATGCAGGTTTTAGATGATGCTCCACTGTGACTGATACTAATGTAAAAAGTCAGCAAGAGGAAAGTACCAAAATAAATGTAAAAGCTTTCCACTACCAAACAGGAAGCAAAGCAGCATCAAATAGCTATGCTGTTTGCCGGGGATCTGTTCAAATCAGATTGTTATTGAAGAGATTCAACCCAAACTAGGATGCTATGAAGACAAGTTTAAAGGCATGCCACAGATTCAAATGGAACCTAAAATTAGTACAGTGTTTTGTCTCTTCGCTCTATATTCCTGTCCTACATAATGAGATCATATTGCCGATAGAGCCAAATGCTCTCTCACTGCTGTTGCTATAAGAGGCTAACAGAAGCTGCCAAGACCTCTAGCGAGGCATTTTAAATGAAAATATATGTACATTTTATTTTCTACTGCCTTTTCTATCACCATACAATGTCTTACAGGGTTAATATTCTGATATGGTAATTACTTACCCACCAAAGAGTAAAGCTGTGCCTGACTTCAAGGTACATATAATGTTAGAAATATTTTGTTGATTAGAAAACCCGAGATGGGAGTTGGCTGCTATGGGCTTTTGAGGGGTTTATACAAAAATTAAAATTGGCATAGATTCAAAGACCTCACTTGTCTCTCATTTTTACAAGTGACAATCCAAATGAACCCCCAAATGCCAAGTGAGCAATCCTAGAGTAAAATCTAGTGTGATGGAAACTACCTTATAAAGTTAATTTTAACAAGGGTAGGAACTAAGAAAAAGCCATTTTCAGCAAAATAAGTTGCTTGTAATGGTATGATGTTTCAAAACCCAGTTACAATAATCTTTGGATAAATATGCTGTAAATATGTCCATGAAACTAAACCCAACTATTTTTCTTGAGAATATACTGTGAAAATGGTAGTTTCAACCAGCTGTCACTTGTCAATAGGCAGCTCTACTGTCAGAACTTGGGCAGTCTTGTTCCTTAGGTATGCACAGAGACCAGGACACAGATATCTCTATTCTGAACACTTACACAATTGCCACTGGCACATGTAACTCTACTGTTCATTCAGTTTCTCAGGCTGACTTTTCTACAACAAAGTTGCTCAGATAATCCAGAATTGCAGTAGGATCTGGTGTTGCTATGCAAGCTGCATCTGCCATTCATCTCCAATAAGGAGGCAGGATGCAAGGTAACTAGATACAGCCCAAAGAAGTAAGCTTAGTTGAGATCAAGGGTGTAATGCAACAGAACCGATCAGCTTTTTTGGCTCACATTATTATTGCTGGCCCCAACAGACCTAGTGATCCTGCTCCTCATTTTCTGAGATCTTTGTAAGTTCATCCAACATTTGCTTCACAGGGCACACTGATTTATACCCATGAAATTAACTGCAGAAGTCTCAGGACAACTTACTTTCTTCAGAAGAAATTTGTAGCAATGCAAGGGGCGATCCCGAGGCTTCATCTCAGCTTCCCACTTCTTTTGCTGATGTATTTGGTGGAAAAAGTGAAAGGGATGAGAGAAGAAAGAAAAAATTAAGCAAACTGAGGTCTGATATAAACTAAAACAGATTTAGTGTTTTTTTCACTTAGTTTTCAACTTTTTCTTAAAACTCTTTCACTCCCTTGGGTATGCTGTGTCCCAAATTAGCCTCTTTGACTTTCTCAGCATTACTACCAGAATAGCCTTTTCCATCTACAAGGGAATCTGATTCTCCTACATCATACAGAAAAATCATTATCATACTTGCTGAAATCAGAGGGACATCAATTTGTAGCAGATGTTAGCAGAAACAGGTTTAGTACTAGTTTTTTCTTTTGAGAAGTCATTCCACAAAATAACAGACAATCTTCCAAAGTTTACTCCCAATTATTATTTTTGGTCTATTGGAGACAAAATTCAGTTGGACTAATCTAGAACAAACAGCTTTGGTGTTTTACCTAGATTGTCTACTGAAATAGAGTAGTACCCGGGTTCAACAGCTCATGAATTTAACTTAAGCAACAGTGCTTGTGTAGTATGAAGCTTCATAAACTGTT
Organism: Pterocles orientalis; assembly: GCA_011057875.1. Classification (NCBI taxonomy): domain Eukaryota; kingdom Metazoa; phylum Chordata; class Aves; order Pterocliformes; family Pteroclidae; genus Pterocles; species Pterocles orientalis. The sequence goes on from WKFP01015393.1 coordinate 3,464,905, forward strand.
TAAACAGACTTTACTCCTCGATCTAGAGAAGACATTTAGGAAAATATTGCTTCTGAATGGATTACATAACACCTTATAAACCTTTTTCTTAACTAGCATCTTTGCCAAATAGCACCTCATTTTGGTTCTTCAACCTTACAATAAAAATACGAAGAACCTGTCTGGCCACTAACAGCATTCACATAAGGGGATTTTCAGTCTAGTTATATGTAAGCATCCTCTAAGAGGTTTAAACCACAAACTTTTACTGCAATATAAAAAGGGACTGTGCAGGACTTTCTAAAAACATTTGTGCAGAGGTATGAATAGCTGCCTTGGGGAAACTCCCCTGTATTAATAGAAATAGCTGTTATTGCCCGTGCCGTGCACAGGCTCAGAGGGAATCATTACAAACATTCTTGTAACTTATTCCATTTGAATGTAGTGGTTTTTAGAAAGACATCTCAATAAGTGGGAAAGTCAAAAAGTGAGCTGACAAAAAAAAGATGCAGTGTTTACCAGTAGAAACACTGGCAGTAAGGACTGCCTTCCACCAATACACACATTTCTGCCCAAGGGGCCACCAGCATTCTACCTTCTGCTCCATGAAATCAAATTCCCCCTTTCCCTTAGGATATCTAACTGGAGCAAGACCACTTCTTAGTTTCATGGTCTACACTCTGATTAGCAAAATATCAGCCCAGAGCTCAGGACATCTGAAAAATTTAGATCTAGGATAAGGAGGAGAAAAAAAAATGCAGCCAGCAATGTAAACTATGGATTCTGATGTTAACATATGGCATTTCTCAATTGCGATCAACTACAGCAGAAACTGCAACAGAAACCTTGTACTCCCCAAAGGCTTCATCTATAGTGTCTTCTCTTGTCCTCAAAGGCTTCAGCTATAACATCTTTTCTTGTCCTATTAGTTACTCCAAAATAAGGGGGAGGGGTCATCAATGACTGACAGCCAACCCATTTTTATAATCTGTCTCCAAAGTACCAGGCATAAGAATGGCAATTTAACACTGAGGAATATTTAAATTAGCAGTTATTTATGCCTATGTAAAGTTACTGTTGTTATCAAATTTTCTCCAGTGTTTCCTGGACACACATTCTCAGCTTTCTAGAAATTTGGCTATTTGGTATTATCAACACCAAATGAACAAAGGGAGCAGCATGAGAAAACCTGAAACAGCAGAGATTATGAAATATAAAATATTTTGTTTCATTTCTGAGACAGAAATTCACAAGAAAACTTAATGCTGAACTCGAACTGTGTGCCACTAAATCTCTCAACAGTAGAGCCCTTTACAGTTTTCAGAACTTCTCACATACACTACAGGCTGCCTGGGAAAGAGAAATCCAACTAGTTTTGACACTTCAGTTCCTGTTTACTGATGCTATCTGCTTAAATCTTGCAAAGCAGTGGAAAAAACCCAACATTCTATTGCATGGATGTCACAAAAAAATTTAGTGGCCTGCCAGAAAGTCTCCACCTTTTTCACCTTGAAGTTGTCCAAAGGAATAACCTTTAAAGTCACTAATAGCTGGTTGGGTGCCCAACCTGACGTCAAGGAGTCCCAGATCTCAGCATTTCATGAGGAAAAAAAATAAATGAATGAACTTGAATATGACTTACAGAATACAAGGCAGAGACTGAAAAGCATAAACCTAGAATTTGCAAATAGGTTTTTTTGAGGAAAAAAACCACCAAAAAACACCCCACAAATAAGAAAAAAAAAAAGCTTAGAAGATGACTACTTTTACAAGCTCATAGGGCCAAACAGTCAATCTAAGTATATATACATACACAAATAGCCATCCATCCAATCAATAACCAAAACCAGGAAATTGGATGCAAGAAGTTCTTGACAAAGAAGGGCTGAGCACAATCTAAAGACCCACAGAAGAAAACAGGAAAGTGAAGGTGGACATGAAAATAAGCATTAGAAAGTCTGAGGTCTATGACTGGCAGGTCCAGGACATGTGAACAGTGAAGCAAGGGAGGCAATAGGCAGCACTGGTGCTAGGCAGACAGCACATTTACAGTAAGAATACACAAACCACCTGACTAAATGAGAAATCGAGGAAGGAATCTGTAATTTGAGAGCAGGCAGAATGAGAAATAAGAAGGCAAGCTGGACAAGGAGCTCAGAGCCAGGCTGACCAAGGGGTGGCTGCAGGAACGGGCACACAAAATTAGGACCAAATTAAGAAAAACCTAGCCTAAAGACAAGAGAAATCTCATGAACAAATGGGGTAGAAGAGTTTGGGCTTCCTGAATGAAGCCTACTCTCCTCCAAAGCCTGAAATGGGACCCTGGGTACCTACGTTCCCCCTTGCTATTGGTGGAGCTGACTAACAAGGTTTAGATTTCATTCACACTTGTACTAGTCCAGACAGAATAACAACCTGCTATGACTACTGTTTAGTCCAAGGTAGCTCCAAAGTCTTGCTGATGAGTCATCCAAATTGTCTGCACTAAAAGGATGTTAACATTACAAAAATAACAGCTAAGAAATGCAGGAAAGCCTCTACCCACTACAGATCTGGTTTACAGAACAGAGATGGCACTCCCCTTTCAGTTTATGCTAATAACACACACTGGTAGCTGCACAGCAACACAGCAAACAACAGAAAACCTGTGGAAACTCTGCATCGGCCCACCTTTAGCATAGGGCCGAAATTATTGTAAAATGATGATGATTTTAGGTTTAAGATCTACCTCATAATGGCTTTGCATGGATGTCATTCATTCTATGTACATTCCCTCATTTACCAGGCATTGAATGCTTCCCTTTGTAACGTTGATTGCCCCTATTTTCACTGAGTTGTCAGCAAGTTTATGTATACAGCATCTGAAGACATATAACTTCCAATTTTACACTGCCTGAAAGTCAATGGCAGTTACACCAGAAACAAATAAACCTGTGATCACTTGGGCTGATGTCCTGCATAAACTAAGAAAAAATTTACCCAGAAAGTCCTGCTGCAAGTTTAAAACATCTGACTAAACTAAGCATGCTTTTCAGAAAGACATCCAGCGTGGAGGTCGATTTCTGCTCATGGCAAATTCCCTACAACATTATATAAGCTGCTGTTAAACTGAACTTCTTCATTACAATTTTACACTTGGTATTGTAGTATGAACACATCCAGCTTATTTTTTCTTACCAAAGTTGACCAATACAAATAAATACAAAGCCAAAGATGCTGAAAACTAATATAGGTGAAGTATGCGTTATTTTAAATACTTTATTTTCTATTAACAATAGAAAATAGTTCCAAAGGAGCAGTTTACATACGACCCAATGGACCTTTAGTGAGCACTGCAGGTTTGATTCTACTTTTAACCACTTGAAAAATGCAAGTCACATAGTAAGATTTTTTAAGAGACTTTCTGCTTTGTTTCCTTAATTCTTGGATATTGAGCTTGAGCGTTTAAGAAAATTTAAAAGCAGCACTTTCATTTTACAGTGTCAGAGCAGGACAATAAGCAATTACATATGCTTTAAATATTCATTAGAATAAAAAAATTGCATCCTTTTATTCAAACTCAACTACTTGAGGTCAGGAAATTTTCCTCAGGAAAGAGCTTGAAGCTGGCCTACAGGCTTGAAGGGCAGAAGCCTACCATATTTATAGAGTTGCTCAAGGGAAACTCTCTTCTCTGCTGATAGCTGAATGGAGAAAGCTGCCACGTGGAGACGTGCTAAGCAAAAGGAATAAAACAAAGGTCTGTTTACACTCTAAGCGCAAGTCAGAAAACAGCAGAAAAACAGGAAGGCACATTCTGAACCTAGTACCCATGGTTTCCGTACACGGTTTCACACTTCTGAGGTAATGGACCAATGTTAAAATGCTGCGGGCTTACACCTTGATGCTCACAGCACAGTCACCCTTGAAGAGCTGTGGAGCACACTGTACAGGTGCACAGTGGTTCTTGCACAGTCTCTGCCTTAAAAATTAGAATTGTACAGGCTGGTGGCAACCATGTGATATGAATGATAGACTATAGCAAAGGTAAAGGTGTTTCATATAAATGTTCCTACACAGACAACAGGAAAAGAAATGGAAACTAGTGGAAATAATATGTATGTAAACTCAATGAGAAGCTAGAAGTTCCATGTTTTATGTTCTGCTTTAGCAGTCAAACAAATGTAGTTCATCCAATGCTACTACAAGCATCACTTTTTAAAAAAGATTCACCCCATATGGCCCAAAGCTACCAGTTCCTCTAGGCTTTTAAATCTTTCCCCAAAACCCCAGAAAATCAGGTAGAGGGAGGGGAGATTGGAGGTGATTTTTTCCCCCCAACTCATCCACTTGTCAAATGACAGTGCTGAAATTCTGAGCCACCTAGGGTATGAACTTGCTTTCATTTATTCATTTTTACAGCAAACAGCACAATAAAATCTCACTCTCTTGGGATTTCTAGAAGTAGGTGATAATAGAGTCAGAACATATCATTAAAACAAGGATATAATTAAGACAAATATATTCCATTAAGCAAAGCAATTTTTCAATCAACTTCAATGAAAACAAGGTCAGTTCTGTTAGATGTAAACAGATTGAAGAAGACAATAGAACACATGGTCTCATTTTTTACTTCCTGTTCCAAATTCTCTTCAGCTGAGCTTTGAGACATCCTCACTTTGTCTAAAAGGCAGAGAGAGATAATGAATTTGCAGCTGGGTGCCTACAGATTGCAAAGCACCTTAGCTACTGTCCATCTGAAAATGGATGACAACAGCAGACTGCCATATCTGAAGATCTGCTTGGATGGGGACTACAAGACCCTTGCAACAGAATCATCAAGATGATAATTCTTTTGCATACAGCTCTGCAGTGTCCCAGTGTTACTATCTGGAAAGGGGATAAAGTACTTGACATTTTAATATAAATTAATAGGTAGTCAGCACAGTACATAACCACACAGTGAAAAACCAGAACTCTTATACCAAAGGAATAAAACTCACCAGTAACACCAATACACCTATATATAAATGTTCCTACACAGACAACAGGAAAAGAAATGGAAACTAGTGGAAATAATATATATATAAACTCAATGACAAGCTAGAAGTTCCATGTTTTATGTTCTGCCTTAGCAGTCAAACAAATTGTAGCTCATCCAATGCTACTACAAGCATCACTTTTTTAAAAGGAATCACCCCATATGGCCCAAAGCTACTAGTTCCTCCAGGCATTTAAATCTTTCCCCAAAACCCCAGAAAATCAGGCAGAGGGAAAGGAGATTGGGGGTGATCAAAGACATTACATTTAAAACTCAGGATTCAAAAGCCTTATCTAAAGCCCAGTAAGTTTCCTCAAATCTTTAGAGTTAGTGTTTCAGATGAGCAATCTGGATAGAGTTTGGCCTCCAGCATGTCATGAAATTTCCTATCAAAGCTTCAGAACTATTTTCCACAGATTAATCCCTGGGCAGGTTTCTCTACCACCTCCATAAACAGGGAAAATGCAAGTGTGCTCTAATACACAAACAATCATGATGCAAGAGCGCACCCCCCCCTCCAAAAAAAAAAACTAACAAACCACCCCATATAGTCAAGGGAATAAGCAACTTTACAGAGCCAACAGGTTTTTTTCAGAGAGAAATAATAGCCAAATGGGAGACTAAGCAGCAGGCGACAAACCAGATTGCACAGTTTGAAGAAAAACAGATGGGGTAAAATGAAATTCAGTCCCAGTTGTGTCTGGTTCTGAAGAATATAGATGAAAACTCTAGACAGCAGTACATTTTGTACTTGCAGTCAGGTATGCCAAAAGGACATTTGTTTGTTCACACGTGGTAAGCTAGTCACCCTCATCTTCTAACAGCACCTGAAACTCTGTTGAGAGCTTTCCTCTGTTGTTTAGAACAGTTATAGAAGTTTTTGTGCATTTCCCCTTCAAACACAATCTATAAATCTACAGAATAAAAGTGTCTCAGCATCATTTTGCTGCCCAAATCCATACTTGGAAATCAAACATAGCTTGGTATTCCTCTGATCCAGCCAAAGGAACTCTGAAACAGCGTGGGTTAAAACCCACACTCGTATTTATCCTGTGATACAAGCTTCTGTAGAAAAGTTTTAGCATCATTGCCTAAGCCTGATTGACATTTTTATTACCCAAATCACTAGGAAGACTAATATTTTCCAGCATACTGCTTCTGCTGGAGCTGGACTTCTAGGCAATACACCATTTACCTATCAGGAAGCGAAAAAAGGAGGAGCACATATTATTGATGTATGTTAGCAGCCCTGTCATGAGTAAAAGTAGTGATTTTATGGATATCAAGAGACCATAAACCACCACAAAAAAAATCAAATATACCATGTAGCCTAACAAACGTAACCCCCACATTAGCCAGATCTTGCAGCAAGTCTTCTGTCCCAAAATGGTTGCCTTAGTGTAAGTACAACTCAAAATACTGTACAACAGATTAATGAAACAGAGCATTTAAGCATCCTATTGACTTGTTTTACTTCTAATCATTCCAGAGCAGAGCATTCTAACTAAAATATTACCACAGTAGGATAAGAAAAAGCATACTGTATTCAACATAACACTGTCAGTGCAGAGATGCATCAATGCCCTGGAAGAGTTGAAAGGCAACCTCAGGAAGTACTTAGGAAATTCTTATTTTAAGTTTAAGTCAATGTTTTAAAACTCCAACTTGCAGGATTTGGAGAAAGGCTAGCATATATTCAGGAATTCAGTGCCTAGTAACACAAGAGAAAACATGTAGATTTATGCAGCTTTAGTCTCAATAAGTGACAGCTGAGGATAGTAAACACAACTCCAAGAATTATAGCATACTTAAACATCTGCTTGAAAGTTATATCAGTTCTCAAAAATTATAACTATGACCAACTCACTGTGTCATCTCAGTCTCAGCTTAAGTCCTGAAGAATTACAATAGTGCCCAGCACACAGCTTTCCCCACCTTTCCTTTCATCCTGCCAAGCAGAAGTGCCATGCATATTTTCCCAGCTGCTCCAGCTCCTTGCTATGTCACCTGCAATCAGCACATTAAGCTTCTACCTCTGGCTGTCTCAGTCCCTCTTTTCAAATAATCTCTCTGCTTCTTTCAAGAGTGGGAGTGAGGCAATACTAGAAGAATAATCTCATACTCTCAAAGGCTATCTTTTCCTTACATCTACCCTGGTCTTTGTTGCAACATCGCTTGACCTTTTTCCCCTCAAGATCTCTGTTCTTCACTTCTTGTCTGCTGATAAATGTTTGAGGGCCATCATGGCTGGGGCACTTGCCCAGCAAGGAGAAGCTGAGGAACCCAGACTTGTTCAGTCTGGAGAAGAGCTGGCTTTGAGGAGGCCAACAGCAGTTCCCCAATGCCTGGGAGGAGGCTGCTTTGGGGATGGAGCAAGGTGATCCAGAGTGATATGTGATGGGATGATGAGAGACAATGGGCATAAATTGAAACAAAAGAAGTTTAAGCTGGATGCAAGGAGAAACTTCCCCCATCTGAGGACAGTAAAGTGGGTTGCCCAAAGTGTCTGTGCAGTCTCTATTCATAGAGGTTTTGAATATCTGTCTGGAAAAAGCCCTGAGCAACCTGGTCTGAACTCCCAGCCATCCCTCCTCCCCCAAGTCAAAATATACACTCTGTGAAAGCAGTATCTGTACTTGCTTTGCAAAACACAGTGCAAGGAATCTCTAACCTCTTTAACCCCAAGCCCTCAGAAGCAGCATTTAGTAATTAACTTTTATTAGGTATTAACATTAGTTATTGATGCACTAGGTAAAGTTTAGACTTTCTTTCTTGTCCAAAGTTCCTGATAGCTGTCAGAAAGCAAAGTTGTCACCTGGCTAGACTTTGTAAGCCAATGTCTTCCAACAAAGTGCTTTCAGAGTGCCAGAACCATGTCATCAAAGACAGACAACATCCCTAAATCTTAGGCCAAGCCAGGTGCCCATGGTGATAAAACATTCTCCCAAAGACAGCCTGACCTCCGCAGCCACACAGGTGCAGTTATCAATCAAGGTTTAAAAACACAAAGCCAGCCCACCATCTTCGTCCCTGTCAGACAGAGTGTATGCTCTGGTGTTTGGATAGTCAGGTACCCATTGCTTCAACCCCTAGCACCCGCTGCTGGCTAGTCTAGAGCTGGAATTCTGGGTTGAGAGAGGAACAGATGCACAAAAATAGGTACCTGAAGTCCTAGTTGCTAAAGAACTGGCAAGGTGACAAATCGTACAGCTGGAGGAAGATCTAAAGAAGAGAAGTGGATCAGGTTGCAATTAGAATTCGAACAGCGTAGCTAGTAAGAGACATCATCCATTAAGCATCTGCTTTAATTTCTAGAAGAAGAAACTGGATTCTTGAAATATTGCTCAAGAATTTATACAGAAACTTCAAAGTGTGTTCTCTCTACGGAGGAAAAACAGTTTAAAGATCTAACAGCTCTGTGTCAACCTCATCTGTTTTAAGAAAGGTTTCGCACAGCCTACAGTAATTCCTAAGTAATTCCAAATCTTATGTTTAAATTGGGCAGCTAGGTAGAGCAAAGAGGTGGGCTAAATATCTCATCTGTTTGGCTTTTTTTTTTTTCTAAGGCAATGCACCTGGTGAAGTGACTTAGCAGTAGTTTTTTTCTTGCATATATGGGACATTCCCTTAAGGAAACTGGAACACTTCTTGATAGATATTTTAATGGAAAGGCAACAGTGAGCTCACACATTTTAAGATACCCAGGAATCTGCACAGAAAAGAAACAGAAAATTTACTCACAGACAGTGCACAAAACCTGTCCAAGCCATATTAACAATACAAAACCATAGGGCATCAGCCTTCACTAGTCCTAGCACTCCTAGGATTACATATTTGAATATAATCCTCCCTCAATGAAACAAGCAGAGACATAGTTGAGTAATGACACTAAAATCAAAACAGAGTATCCAGAGCATTTACAGGTAGAAAAAGCATGTCCCTATAACTAATCAGAAGAAAGGAAAAGAGGAGTTTCAGTTCTCTGGGGGCTTTGTAAAGGAAGACTTATTTTGCTTTGGCAGAACGCTAAGACTGTACACAAATTGAGACATTTAAAAAGCCAGAGTACAAACAACATTTTTCATTTGCCTCACATCAAAAAGGGACATTTCAAGCAAAAACGTTAAGCTTGGATAGAGAGTTCTACAAACATTTCAAGAGTAATTAACAGAGTAAATACAGATCTGTCTTTTTATATTGCCAAGTTTGCTTTTGTTACCAAAAAGCGGTCAAAGCAACATTTTTTGGGGCCAATATCTATCTATAATCCTGAAGTATACCCTTGAAGTATTTTCTGTACTTGGGCCCATGTGTTTCAAGGCTTCAAAGTCAGTTTTAATAGTATTTTTAAGACATTTTTTCCATGCCAGTTTGAAATATTCAGATATAACAGCAAAATTACTCCAGACTCCTGTTTTACTGATAGATTTCATGTGCCTCTTTTCCTAAGTGGATGTCCCAGATTTGCAGGCAGAAAGTTTCACAGAGTCAGGAACAGGAGTTAACTCTCCTGATTTCCTTTTCAGTAATTTAATGAAGAGTCCATCCTGTCTCTTTTACACATATACATTGTAGAATTCCTTTAGGGACCAAGGGCAGAAGTGATGTGCATGCAGACACTCACTCATATGCATCCAAATAAATTACTCTATGTGATAACACAGACTATTTTTTAATAGGACCCCTGCCAAAAGTAAAGAATTGGCAAAAGATGTACATTAGCATGTGTTCAAATACTCACATCCAAGAATTATAGCATACACCACACATCTCACTGGGCTTTGCAGCCATTGCAATAAGGGATAGAGAATAGCACCACAATTCAAATCATAGTATTTACCGAGTCTTGATCCATCCACAAATGCTCCATTTAATATCTCATCTAATGGTCTGTATAGTAGTCAGGTATACTAAAATAAAGGACCTATATTGTTGTCACAAAGCATTCATTGTAGATAGCTCATCTAGCTTTCATCACAGACTTCACCAAGATAACTTGTTTAGTGCAATAATTTTAAAGGTTTGTAGGTCCTTAAAAACCAGATAGGAGCCTAGAGGGCCTGCCTATGGAGATTGTTCACCCAATGGGATATTCAACTGCATCATTACATACTAAAACTCTAAACAAATCTGCTTCTTTCTTTGCCTATGGGCTGAATTGTAAGAATAGGCTAATCAAAATTCTCTAAACTACATGGATGCTGTGAGAATTTATTAAGGTTTGTAGCAAGTGTTTTGAACATGTACTGTAAAGCTGCTATTCAAGTTCTAAGTATTCAGCAGGTCTAGGTTTGCTCAGAAATTCTTGATCTCTCAAGGAACCTGATCTGAGTTTTGATTGTAAGAAAACTTGAAAACAGATTTGCCTGGTCTCATGTTTCACTGAGCATATAGCATAACTGATAATGACCCTTTCTGATATATTTTCAATTTCCTCAAGTCTTTGGTTTACTTTCTAATGGCTGGGCAACATACACATGCAATACTGCTTTTGCAAGAGAAGCATGCCCCTAGCAAGTTGCTCTAGGTATCTTACACATTCATGCTTTTCATGCATTGTGAACCCAGCTAGTTCAGACATTTTTGATACTTAAAATATAGCTTCACTAGGAGGCATCTTAGTGTACAGTCATTGTGTTGAGCAAAAAAAACCTACAGAAAAATACACCTTGTTGTCCAAAACAGCGATAAAAATGAATTGAGTGCAGTTATGCTATGAGTGCAGAGTCTTTCACATCCTTATTTCATCTGTCTTCCATAAAGGACTTTAATCTCTGAAGAATCCTGCAGAGACTTGGGAAACTTTCCAGAGATCACAGAACTGAGCCTAGCTCTGGAGGCCCAAAGCCAGCAGCAGATTCCCATTGAGTTACTGCTTTAGAGTTTGTCACTCAGCTGACTGCAAACAACTACACACCCATAGCATTACAGATGTGTTTCTGACTGTCAGCTAGGATGCACATTTTGTAGCCTGCCTTCCACCATCTAAATCTATCTCTATTTAGCAAAGATATTCAGCTGAGCACTCACAGTATCTAAGTAAACTTCAAAGCACAGAATTGGACCTTGTCTTAGCCACATCCATCTAAAACTCTCACAGACCACAAGCTAACACAAAGTTCAGCAATGCTTATATGTTCATTACTGAATAGTTCAGTCACAGCTGCATGTCTCTCTCTAAATCACCCTTGTGAGCCACAGTCTGTCTGAAAAAAAAAAAATCAGAGGCAAGAAACATTTTTCTTCAGCAATAATAAGACCCAACATAATTATAGAAATCTTGGCATATCCCAAAACCACTGAAGCCTAGAAAAATCAGTAAGGATCCCTTTTTCTATATCTATTTAGGTAATTTTGCACCTCTTCTTCTCAGGTTCACATCCATATCCAGTATCTTATAGAACCTCTGTACAAGGGACTTAATAGCTAAATAAACTCTAAATGTCATATATTTTTGAAGAAATTATACAAGTACAAACACATGCCAAGATTATCCTCCCATATAACCAGTAATTTTGCTAGTATTTTTCTACTAGTTAAAAATATTCAAGATATGAGGCAAAAAAGATACAATATTCTACACAGTAATTAAGAATGAGCAAACCTCCATACAAAACCCAATGTCTAATAAATCACATAGGTATTTTTAACATCTCTTTTTCTCTACAGGCTGCCATTCCTCAAGCTATGCTTCCTTGGTCAAGCCTTCTGCTAGGAGAAGGTATCAAACCACAACCTAACAGCCCGCTTCCAGTCAAACACCCTTCTCTTCCTCCAAAGCCTAATTTCTACCATAATTTTTGTAATAAGTAGTCCTTCATTTCTTCCTTCATAAGATCAGGTCTCCTCACAAGTCTCCATACAATAGCACCTTCCTGAAAACTTCACCCATGCAATACTGATTCCTTCTCCTCCTTATATGACCTTCCCCTGGGTGTTTTTATTCCCTACAGCTGTGCTCCTTCCCCACACCCTACTGTCAGCCTTCTACCCTTTCCCTGTCTTGTGTATTGCTTTTTTAACCCCCCACCCAATCAGGACAATTTACCTGTACAATAATTTATTCTTTTTCCTTAGATATTTATTTGCTTGTGTGACTTATTCCTCCTCTAACATTACCAAAGTCCCTGAAGACATTAAAAAACAGTGTTGAAAAAGTTAATAGAAATGACCTGATTTGTACTACTTGTAAAACAAGGTTGATATAAAGTCGTTGTTGCCATCGGTCATCAAATAGAGGGAAAAATCAACTGCCTCTGAAGCAGCTGAACATAATGAGGAAATATTAAGGATTAACAATTTTTAAAAAAGCTGTTAAGTGCTACAGCTTAGCTATTGCTTTGCAGTGCATTAGCCTTTCCTGCAACACTGGCAGAAATTTTCAACTTTGGGGTACCTGAAACAGAGAAAAATAAAAACTGCTTTTCACTTTAAAATCTTTGTCTTATAATGACCTGAGATGAGAAATAGCCAGCTTGGGTCCCTAATCCTGCAGCCTCTGAAAAACTGAGGTCTTGACTTTGAGCTCCCTAATAACCACACCAGCTGTAGTTGAGATGATTCATAGATTTTCCAACCATTAAGATAATTCAATCTGTTTGAGTAACACAACACTTAAAGTCTTACATGGTAGTTCATGCAGCACAATGGATCACAAACCATGCTGTAATTTTACTATTTCTAGAACAAAAACTAATTAAGTGACTGAAACAGAAGAAAATAAATTGAAGTTGTAAGGCACGTGCATGTAGAATTGTCTTTAAACAGAATGTCCCTTGGCAATGTCTGAATTCCAGTACAGGGGTTCCTTAAAGAGTATTTTTAAAAGTCATCTGACTGAATTATCATCTTTTCCTAAAGTCAGATGTTAGCCTGCAAACAGGATGAACATTTTAAGTTTATGCACTCCCCAGAGTGTATAATCTTGGTAGGGCAGCTGCATTGCAGTAAGCAGGCTGCCCTATTATGTATCACAGATTGCTCCTCATCTATGCGAGTACTGTCACAGGAAAAAAATAGTCAAGCAAGAGAGGAAGAATGTAGAGCTTTCGGCAGAGGGAGGTATTGACACAGCATATAACTCCAGGGGAGGGGATCTGAGATTGACTGTTTCAGTGCTTGTCTACAGTTAGAAGCAATATATCCCTCCTCTGGCAGTACTTTTTTTTTTTTTTTAAAAAAAAAAAGGGGGGGGGGAAATAGCCTTCCCTTAAACAGCTTTGCTTTGCAGATGTTGAGTTGCGTTCTGTTGTCAGTGGGGAAAAAAACAAAACAAAACAAAACAAAACAAATGAGAGGGTGGGGTGAAAGGAAATAGAGACATAAATTTAAAGAGAGAAGCCTTGGGTCACTAAAAATAGCCACAGCAGATAGTGTAACTGAAACCTGCCTAGTGCCTATGCTGTCAGCACAGTGCACAGGGCAAAGTTACATAATATTTTCCACATTTATTTCAAGCAGGGCAGCCTGCCAGCTTGATAGATTTCTAGAAAGGGTGGGAGAGAGAGAGTGGTTTGATTCACAAACTGCTGCATTTACAGCTCACTCCACAGCCACTGCCTTCCCCTCTTTGGGCGTTTACCTTTACAATTTGCCAGACAGCAGTGTGAGCATAACCCTGATATAGAAAATAAGTCACTCTTCAGACTGTCTAAAGTACTACAGCTGCAGAAGTTAGCTTTGGTTATCTTGTTTTGAGGGTGCTAAGGTGCACTGATTTGCTGAAAGTTCAGCAGTTGTCAAAGTCCAGAAATGAGAAGTAGGAAAAGCACCTCAACAAAAACGTGAGGAGAGAGGGGAACTTCAGTTCCTGATCATTCACTGCCCTCAGCTTCAGCAAGAGACTCCACGAGTCTTTAGAAAGAAAAAGTTTCTGCAAAACTGTCAAAACAAAAGTTAATCCATGATTGACTAAGGTTAGAAGTGGGCGTGAATCTCCAAAATGGACCTGAATTTTCTCACAAGACAGGGCTGCTCTGATCAAGTGCCTGGATGAAACCAACCACCTATTTTCCTGTGAGGAATTGCTAGGAAAGGTATAATTATATGAAAAACATTTGTCAAGAACAGTCATACAGACTAAATTAACAGTTCTGTGTTATGTGTGACAGGACAATCCATAAAGCAAAGCACTGGCCTGCATATTCCCTGCATTTAGTCTGTATTTTCTTTACATGTGGCAGGTTCTCCACTGGGACTTCTCACATACCTCATTAAGATTTTACTGTTGCTGGCACGTAATAACATTGTAGCTTCCTGTCAAAGATAGACAGGAAAAATTACAAGAAAAATTACAAGCAAAAAAGTCTGTTTCCTACATCCAACTTGCATGAAGAGAAAAAGGGGGTGGAAGAAAGGGGAAAAATAGAACACTGATATCATTGTAATAAATCCAGTATGCTGTCCATGAACCAAACTACAAAAAACAGAGGTTAAGACTATCCTTTCCTCTCCCATCCATAACGTATGCACAGCACCATATATGACTCTGTAGGGATATTTGAATGGGAAATAATGGAAAAAATGAGCTGGACCAATTCCCACCAAACTGAAATGGATCTACACAGCATAAAAGTTGCTAATACATTTATGTAGAACATTAGTGCCAGTATCATTAAACCAAACTACTCCTCCAAAGTTGCTCTGACCATGTTTTTTAAATGAAGAAAACAAAAGGATGCCAGCTAAATGCCAACATGTCATAATTTTAACCTGTAAAGAAGAGATGTTCCCAGCCCAGAAAGGAGATTTAAAAAAAAGCACAGTTCATGAAACAATGAAATTATGTTAAGTGAGGTGTAATATTTCCTCTTGCTAGTAACATTGTGTGCTTTGAGAGTAATGTCTTTGAGATTGAAATCATCCTCCAAAACAAACTCTTCCAACATTGGTCTCATCAATAGTTTACAACTGGAGTCTATGGGCTTTGGTTATAATGATTTCCCCTCAAAATGTAGAGGGTAGAACATATTTAAAGATGACTTTTGTTTCTTATGACCATGCTTAAAAGGAATCCCTCAATTTCTTTTCTATCTTGGATGACATTTTATCATTTACACACTTTTGCCAGTCCAGACTTGGAGAGTCTGCACACTGGTAGTATGCATAAATTCACCGAGAGAGAACTCAGTATCCTTTTCTTTCCCTCCAAAAAGGAGTCTATTTTAAATAAATGAAAATAAATAACATCGAACTTACAAGATCAATTGTGAGCTAAAAAAAAGACATCTGATAAAACAGAATAAATCATCCCTAACACAATAAACTATGAGATTATGTAGCATCATCCAACTGTAACAGTTTTTTTCCACAGTGTTATATTGCCCTTCATTGAGTTTTCTGAATATTTAAATATCAAATAATGAAGAGTGTCAAGAAGGGAAAATAGAAGCAGAGGCAGAAGTTTGCTGCAGGGGAAGAAAACAAAATTAAAAAAAATGGAAAAATGGAAATCAGGATGTTTGAGGAGAGCTGAGTCAGACCCCAAAGAACAGAGAGTGACTAGGACAATAGGCTGGGACACAAAGACGCTGGTTCAATTCCAGGCTCAGCCACAAACTCTGCAGCAAGTTGTATGACAGACTTGGAGCCTCAACAATCTAGTGGTGAAAGGGGACAAAAACCTTCCACCTCAGGGAAAGGCTAGTTATGACTATGAGGCACAAAGTGCATCTATGACCACCATGCTATGAGGTCTGCCAGGGACATACCCCATTTGGCTCCAAACAATAGCAGAGGGAGCAGATGCAGTATCTGCACAGTTCTTCACCAAAGTCAGTCAGCTCTCCTCAGCACCAGCATTACCACCCCAATAAGAAATTATCGTCAAGCACAATATGCACTGCGATTTCAGTGCAAAGTTTGGGGTCACTATGTTGTAGCTTCCTAAACACCCACAGTAAAGTTTGCCAAAGCTCAGGTTTCTTACTTCTGCTGCAGAACCACACTAAATTGTAGTTCTCTTTCTGGGACCTGAGCTAATATATCTGCACTGTGCTATACTATACTGTGTCAAATTAAAGACACATAATGAATCATTCATCTCAAAGGAGTTTAAAAGTAGAATATTCACTCTGTTATCTCTCAAAGGGAGAAGAATTCATCACCTCAGTTCCTGAGGCACTAGTAAATATGTTGCACATTGTAAATGCAAATTTTTTTTTGCTTTTGACAGTAACTAAACAAAAACTATTTTAAATGTATTTTACTTTCTGCTATTCCAGTCCTTTAGAGTTCATATTCCTCACTCTTCAGAAAAGGAAATTCAGAAGCTGTAGCTAGACAGTAGGATGCAGGAGGGCACCGTAGTTCCCAGGGGAGGGCATGCCCTTTCACCACATCCTGACCTGTCCTCGGGTAGAACAAGTTTGAGCACTGTTTTCCTAGCCCGTCATACGCTCCTACCTGGCTGTTCTCAGAAGGGTATGTATGGTGAGAGCTGTGGTTTTGTTGAATAGGCCCTGGATGGGACACGGGGAACGGGGACCAGCTGAGCTGCAGACATGTGCTTCACTACTGCCCCTTTTACTGTCACAGTCTTAATGCTGGGACAGTGGGTACAGCACTGGTATTTGACATGGCTGGATAATGCCATCTGCATTTACTACAATTATTAATGTAGGTCTTTCTATTTAAACTACAGAAATACACTGCTAGCCCAGAAAGTGATTACAAATGTTAATTAAATTCTAACTTGAGTTAAATACTTAAATGTTCAAAGGCAGTTTCTCTTTTTTGATTGAAAATGAACTTGGGTTTTCCCAACTGTGTAGGAAAACTCTTTAGAGATATCACTCTCTATTGAGGCTGGTTTTCCATTATATATTTATTTTTATTACAAGGCAATATTGCTAGACTAAGGATTATTATTTACACAGTACTATAAATTTGTAGGGCACTTCAACATCTATAAAGCAGAGTAGCCCCAAAAGCTCTTAATTTATTGACATACTGTTGCAAGGTGACAAAGGCCCTGAATTTTCACTGAAAGTACTCTGTAATGGGAGCTCTCATCACCTTGTAGGAAATGAAGGATAGGCATACTCACTTAAACACACTGTGTTATGTTGCTATGGGAGGTAATTTCATCTAGGCCAGCCAATAGAATGGTTTACAAAGTAATATGAAAAGCTGTAACTCAGGATGCAATAGGGGTTTTTTGACAGCTGGGGCAATTTTGCCTTAGACATAACGGAGATGCCAGCAGGTTTTTTTACCTCCATGTTTAGCAAAGGGTTGCTAGCATAGCTCCACCAATACGTAGGAGGTTGAGTCAATCACAACACTAAACTTCTCAAAACCAGAGTGCTCAACATCTTTAGTGCACAGTCATAATGAACTCACAAAGCAGTATCTGACCAAGATTGTTCAATACTGCTGTTATCCAGGCAAGGCAAGTGCTATCTATTAATAATGATACCATACAACTCTAATTTTCACCAGAATTCCATCAGAAGAAGAAAGCAGAAAAAATGTCTTTTCTGAAACCAATGATTATATGACTTGAGAAGATACATAAGTCATAATCAAGTTACTCCTGCAGTATTATCATAAACATAAAATATATGTGCTTGTAGGCAAGGTGTCTCTCTGGTCTTAAATTCCTAAACAAATGTGCTTTCATATCATAGAATCACAGAATCATAGAATGGCCTGGGTTGAAAAGGACCATAGTGATCATCTAGTTCCAACCCCCCCGCCATATGCAGGGCCGCCAACCACTAAACCAGGCTGCTCAGAGCCACATCCAGCCTGGCCTTGAATGCCTCCAGGGATGGGGCAATCCACGACCTCCCTGGGCAACCTGTTCCAGTGTGCCACCACCCTTTGGGTGAAAAACTTTCTCCTAATCTCTAACCTAAACCTCCCCTGTCTTAATTTAAAACCATTCCCCCTTGTCCTATCACTATCCACCCTCGTAAACAGTCGCTCCCCCTCCTGTTTATACGCTCCCTTCAAATACTGGAAGGCCGCAATGAGGTCTCCCCAGAGCCTTCTCTTCTCCAAGCTAAACAAGCCCAGTTCCCTCAACCTTTCCTCATAGGAGAAGTGCTCCAGCCCTCTGATCATCTTAGTGGCCCTCCTCTGAACCCGCTCCAAGAGCTCAACATCCTTCCTGTGCTGGGGGCCCCAGGCCTGGACACAGTACTCCAGATGGGGCCTCACAAGAGCCGAGTAGAGGGGCACAATCACCTCCCTCTCCCTGCTGGCCACCCCTTTCTTAATGCAGCCCAAAACACAGTTGGCTTTGCAGGCTGGAAGCACACACTGCTGGCTCATATCCAGCTTCTCATCCACCAGGACCCCCAAGTCCTTCTCCGCAGGGCTGCTCTCAAGGAGATCTTCCCCCAGTTTGTATAAATAGCTGGGGTTGTCCCGACCCAAGTGCAGCACCCTGCACTTGGCCTTATTAAACCTCATTAGGTTTACACGGGCCCACTTCTCCAGCCTGTCCAGGTCCCTCTGGATGGCTTTCCTTCCTTCCAGTGTGTCGACAGCACCACTCAGCTTAGTATCATCCGCAAACTTGCTGAGGGTGCACTCGATGCCATCATCTATGTCATTGATGAAGATGTTAAAGAGCACCGGTCCCAAGACGGACCCCTGAGGGACACCGCTCATGACCGGCCTCCACCCTGACACAGAACCATTAATCATAACCCTTTGGCTGCATCCGGCCAGCCAATTCCTAATCCATCGTACAGTCCATCCTTCAAATCCACACCTCTCTAATTTAGAGAGAAGGATGTGGTGAGGGACCATGTCAAAGGCTTTGCAGAAGTCCAGGTAGATGACATCCATCGCCCTTCCCCTGTCCACCGAAGCCGTCACTCCATCATAGAAGGCCACCAGATTGGTCAGGCAAGATCTGCCCTTGGTGAAGCCATGTTGGTTGTCTTGAATCACCTCTTTGTCTCGTATGTGCCTTAGCATAGCTTCTAGGAGGATCTGTTCCATGATCTTCCCAGGCACAGAGGTGAGCCTCACCAGCCTGTAGTTCCCCGGGTCTTCTTTTCTCCCTTTCTTAAAAATGGGAGTAATATTTCCCTTTTTCCAGTCTTCGGGGACCTCCCCAGACAGCCAGGATTTTTCAAATATGATGGAGAGCGGCTCAGCAACCACATCAGCCATCTCTTTCAGAACCCTAGAATGGATATCATCCGGTCCCATGGACTTATACACACACATCTACCTCTGTGCTTAGGGTTAAGGGGTAAGGTGAGAAGGTTGGTTCCTAGAGCAATGTGAAAGGTGTATGCCTCATGACACTGGAGTTTGGTGTAAACTGATCCTCTTCACAACTGGTCATAACACACCATTACAAGAGTCCAGGACAAGGCAATGGCTGGCCTTTATGTGGTTTCATAGCACTACCACATTAGCAGGAATTACAGAGCTTTCCACTGCCCAGTGCCTCTTATGAACAGGCCCTGGGCCTTTCTCCTTCTGGGCCTAAATGAACATATCTTGTCCCAAAGGGCATGAAGGCATTGGCATCATCTCACGGAGCAGTTTGGACACTCTATGAAAAAGATTTCATGTATATGCAGCTCTTCAATACACATAGAGCACTGCAAGAATGCAATATAGCAACCACAAAACCTAACTCCATTCTGTCCTCAGTCAGGCACAGTCCAGCCTCAGCCTGACTTAAAATCTTACATGTTTTCTTTAGTTAGGGTTCTCTGCACAGAATGAACTAATACACAAAAAAAAACCCCAGAAGAGTGAAACGAGGAAAGGAAAACAACTGACAATGGCATAGAAGTAAGTGCAAGACATAAATCTCACTTCAACTTTGTACCTTCCCACTAAGTATAACCAAGTGAGACTCCCTTCTCCTGGCACAAGCTGAAGGATTTCATACGTTAGAAGTATATCAAATTACTTTTTCACTTATAATCAATTTTAATTTTCTCTTTGACAGTCACAAAATTCCACCTGGGCAAAGCACTTTAAAAACCTACTTATATATACCTTGCTTCTTGCTTCTCTATATTAAAAGATTGTCTTTAATTACTTGTAATTTGCTTGCATTGTGCAAACAATGTGTAGATCTAAATTCTGCTGGTATATAATGAAATGCAAAGGAAAACAGAGAAAACTGGACAGAAATATTCTCAAATAATATCTTAATTATAGCAACATCTACATCTAGGTATTTGAGGTATAAACTGGATCTAACTTGGAGTCCAAAACTGGGGATTCTGCAAAAATGTGGGTAGATTCCTTTTGTGTCCAGAACAAAATCATTTTTCCAATGTGTCAGAAGATCAGAAAGTTGCAGATAGTTTTTCCACTCAGTTGTTCTACTGTACATTTGAGATTTAAAAACCACATATGACCACACAGATTTAGGGGGTACAAATTACACACAAGTATCGAATTATTCTGTCACTTACAGTTTGCAAATTAATTCAGCCTCACTAGGAAAAGAGCTTTGTAACAAACAAATGTAACAACTAAAACTGAAAGGAGACTGAAACCCACAACATCCAGACAATGTTACAGACATCATTAGAAGACGTCAGAAGAAAGCACTGAAGAAACAGGTCCCCCTCTCTGCAACTTATGAGTGCCTACTGCCTAGACTAATTCAAACTGATGCAGCTGAAGAGGTCTTCTGACTGCGCAGTTCAGCAGGTTCAGTAGGCAGCAATAACCACATGGCAACAGCTCCTGGGTACCATCCTGAAATAAATGGAAGAATAGATCCCAACCAGAATCTTCTTCCTTTTCTTGGTTCTGCAAAATTGAGATACATCCCTGTAGGTTGCTTTTGTGACTCTTCCCACTTAGAGGCTCTCAGATTCCTTGGGGACATGAAAGTACAATTTCATTTTTTGAGAGGAATTAAAAAAGACAAACCAGCCAAGAAGGGAGAGACAAAAACTACCCATGTGCTTATATTAAAAAAAAAAAAACAAAAAAAACAAAAAAAACAACGCAAAACCCAGCAAGTGCAGGAGTAGATAAGCAGGACAGTTCTGGTCAAAACTCTTCTTTACAATGCAGTTTTCACCATCTAAACACCCTAAAGTCCCTCCACTTGGATTCAGTGGCAGGTGATCCTTTTCCCGACTGCTCATCTGCAGAAAGCTGTCACAAAAATCTCCCCCTGGATTTACAGCTACATGTGCAAAATGAGCTCTGTGATCTTCTGCCTTTGGGGAACCTGTGAACTGAGCACTACGCCTCAGCCCCCATACCCTGAGGCCAAACTATAACATCACCTTTTTAAGACCCGTTTGTTCCAATTTGTCAAAAATTTACGTTTCAGAGATGAGGAACCCAAAAGCAAAACTGGACTTTTAGGTACAGTCCCTTCATTTGTAGCAGCTGAGTCCCATTCCTAAAGCAAAACACGTATCGGGGTGATGCATTCACTCCAGAGAACATCTTACTATAAGCATGGGTAGACACATCTACAGTCCCTGAGACAACACTGCTCACACATTTTATTTTTCCAAAGGGGAAAAAAAAATCCATCCCTCTTCAGATTCCACATAGTACAAGACATATTACCTATTGTCTGATCATGGAGGCTGTGATATTCTAAACTGTGTAGAGAAAAAAATGTAGCTTGGCAAGTATTTAATCCCCCGTCATTTGTAATTATTGCAGACAGCAGGGAGTGAAATCCTGCAGAAGGCACAACTCCTGAACGCAAACCAGAAAGAAAAGTAGTAAATGCGTCTCTGCTAGGGAATCATCAGTGCCTGCACCGGGATGTCCAAGAACTATTTTTTTGTTCAGTGGATCATACATCTAAGGAAATGGCCAATATTTACTGAAGATCTGAACAAAACAAATGTACATTTGGTTTGTATGCACCAAATTCAGAGGCAGCAATGAAGCAATGACAGAGCCTCACTGTGCAGTGTGCAGCGCCACAGAGATCAAACCTCAGGTGCTACTGGAACATGTTGTGCTCTTCAGCCTCTCATCGCCTGCTGCTATTGGCTGACTCTAAGTATCAGATGGAAATATCACACCGCAGCTCACCCAAAACTGCACCCACTCTTTCACAGCAGCAGACATTTATGACTTGCAGTTTGCGTCATTGATGCCCCCTAACAACAAGAGCCTGCAAATCTGCCTGCATTTGCAAAGTAACCAAACTGACGTATCTAGAAGTGCATGCTTTTTTGTGGTTGTTTAAAAAAATATTTTTTATTCTGGCATCTTTTTTAAAAAAGGTGTTTGATTTCACAGCAATGATAATATTCTTTGGAGAGACATTTTGTTCATAAAACCATGCTTTAAAAAATCTTACTGCTAAAAGAACTGACAACAGTAAGACAGTGTTATCTCCCACGTAGATGGCAGTTTAATGGGTTGAGATAACTTCAACAGTTTGTTTTGACAATATTTGCTAAAGTACTGGAAAAATAAAACAGAAATCTGTAATTTCATTCCAAGTGCGGACATCTTTAGGCCTGAAGTTGCTCAGGTTCTTCTGCACATTGTCTTCCAAAGGTTTTGCCTTTTTGCTCTCATTTGCATTCCCAAGAGATACCAGTTCAAAACTTTCCGCCATCTGAGAGGAGCTGAAATGCTTCTCTTCTGTTTCTATAAAGTCTGGATTTATAGAAACAACATAAATTAGGCAAGTCCTCCATAACTTGATCCCTGCGACACTCACCCGCTAGAGAGGGAACGTATACTCTAGTTTCTATGTTGACAGGATTTATGTTCACTGTGGCAGGGACTGGGACCTAGATCTTGCTTCTCGCTACCATGATGCCATATTAGTTAAGAGGAAGTTGCCAGATGAATAAAGAGGCAGAGGCAACATGCAGAAATCACTTGCAAGAACAGTTTCAGTGTCACTTTTACATAGCATTCACTGGTAAGGATACTTCTGTGAAGTGGAGCTATTTGTCTCTCTACACACCAGATTTTCACAGTTACATGGTAAGCAACTACTGAAAGTTTTAAATTTACTATCAGAACTACTGAGATCCAGACTCTTTGAAAAATCTGCCTAAAATAATGGGAGCTGATTACCTAAAATACACTTGTAAATTCTTCTTGATGCCCACACTTTCATGGGAGAAAAGGCAGACACCTGATTATGGGGAAGAGATTTGAGCTAAATCAGTTTGTTCCAAACAGCTCAGGCATGTAATTCAGTTGCTAACCACCATTCATATAGCATCTTTCCATGTACTCTGCACACATCAAATAAAGATCACGCATCGTTAGAATTGTTTTGAGTTCTAAAAAATAAAACATCAAAGCTGTATAGAATCAATTACTATCATAGATTCAACTACAGACAAACTGTATTTCCAATGGAAAGCCATATAATATGCTTCAAAACCCTAAATATTTCTCTTATAACAGCTTTACATACAGAACAGTATCTTGAGTACTCTTGATTTACTGAAATATTTTGTGTCATTGTTTCCATTAGCAAATACTTCAGTCTCCCTTTTCTCTGGTAAAATATGCTATCTTTCCTAATCCTTCTGATTTGTAAGATAACAGCCTTATTTCTACTACTGGTGCAGGTGTTCCTCCAGGCACTGGAATTCAATAAAGCAGATGGATTCAGACAAAAATGGCTGCTGAGCAAGGCCATACAAAGTTTCCAATGTTACAAAGAGGCCCAAGGGACACCGCTGTGAGCAGTGTGCAGGATGGCCATTCAAAGGTGCAAAATACGTTATCATATCACTGGTTGACAGAGACAGGATATATGCACTGACACCCAAACTATTCTGAATGTAAGCTACTTCCCATACTAGTGGGAAATGCAGACAGCAATCTTGCTGCTTGGTAGAGCACCAGTGAAGCTTGTGCTTTTTTTGCCTTAGAGCACCAGCAGCTCATGGGCCCCACCACCTTCTAAAGTTTTGACTGCCACAGCCTTTGTCCTGCCATTGTTCCCCACTTCTCTGTGGAGAGCTGTGCAAGGCTCAAGGGTGAGGGACAAAGCTTTGGCTCCTCAGCAGTTCAGAGAAAGACAGCCCTGCAGTGACACACTCGATCATTCTCTTGTGCAAGATTAGAAAACCAAGCAGTTTCCCTGCACCCTTGCCTCCCCACCCAGTGGCCTCACACAATGCTGAGCACACTCATCAAATGCCTCTGCACTGTGTTTTGTGGAGTCATCTGTTCATTCACAGTCCAGACTAAAGTTATAAATACACAATGCCATAAAAGGCCTGTGTGTAGGCCTTTTTCCTGGAAAGAAAACATATTTTGAAGATGGTTTGATGAAAGTTTGACAATTTTATCTGCAACTCTAAGCAAACCACTGTTTGCTAAACCTACAGAACAGCAAGGTGGCACTTTGAAAGATACCAAGAATTACCCTTGACAAATGAGGAACAAAATGAGGAACATGTCTTTTTACCCAAGACATAATTATGCATAATTATGCATAAAAACCAGTAGTCTAAAAGTATCCAGTAGACTTGATAGATAAGGAACTTTATAGGCTGCATGGGCTTTCTGAAAGCACTGTGTATCAGGAGGATACATTTATATACCCCTGTCTAATACCTTCATGTAACATCCTTCAGGTAACAGCCTTCTGCAGCTCTTTCATAAGAAATTTGAAGAAAAAATATGGTATGGTCGTGGTGTGCAGGACTAATATAATAAGTTTAATATTTTTATATTATACCGTCCTCCTTGTAAATCCATTCCTTAATTCACCTTTGTACTTTGAAACTGAACTTGTAGTATTCATATAACTCCATGAGGTGCTAAATATCTCCAGTGACATGTTTGGTATTGTGGCAGGCATATCTTGATGTGTTCAGTAATTAGCATGATACCACTTCTCCTCCCTCTCTCATATGAAGATCCATATTTAGGATAATGGATCAATAACTACAGGGATGTGTTTCTGGTATATAGCTACTTTTTTGATCTTTTTTAACACAGATATTTAAATTATTCCTCTTCTGCCATGCAATCTGAATACCTGTCAGTAGTTCACTAGGAAATTTGAGTAACATACAACTTTTGTTCTCTCACCTGAAGTACAAAGGTGCATATGTCAGAATGTCCTGCTTGGAGGTCTGGGAGGACATCACCAAGCCTGTGTGTGCTGCTAGAAGGCAGCTTGCTGGGCTATTGAAGAAGTCAGAGCGGAAGCAGCCTGTCTTCCACTGAGACTGGAAGAGTCACAGCAAGGAGTCCCTGTGGTTGTCTGGTCAGGAGCTTTGGAGTGACCTTCAGGAAAGCTCTATCTCGCCCTCCACAAAGTGAAACTTTGTGGAGTACCTGAGGGACTGAACTGCAATCACTGTTTTCACCCCAGAACTTCAAACAATCTTCCAGATACAGGGCTCTGGCCATTGTAGAGAAGGTGCAGGCAGGCAGACAGACTCCCAGCTGCCTTGCTGGCATTGCTTGCCAAACAGTGGATAAGCTAAATCTTCTGTAGCATGGCTGAAACACTAATTTACGGGGAATATGCATTTCTTTTTCTCTCATGCTGAAGCAAAAGTTGACAAATGCTCAAGATTTATATGCAAACAGACTTGGTTGTTCTCTAGTTGCAGAGGAGAAGCAACAGGAGTAAGGGCTGCATAACTGGAGCTCATTGCCCCTTTTATCAAACACAGCCCAGGCATGCTGATGGTTAGATACACATCAGACTTTCAAACTGTGGTTTATATAGCTGCTAAAACTCACTAAAACAGCACACACAAATTTCCTTCTCTTCTCTCAAATCAAGAGCCCCTGACAAGAATCAGTGTTAATCCTTGGTTGCAACATGGTTTTTATCCATCCCAGAGACAGTTTATACTGCAGTCCAGCACTGTGTAAGCCTCGGAGACCTCTTATGTAACGTATCTCTTTCACAGCGCAGTGTGTATTTCGCTTAGGCTTGCAGTGTGCATTGAAAACCCTGTCAGACTGGGACCCACAGGAGATACTGAAGCAAAGATATGGAATATAGCTTTTCCTTAGGAAAAAAAAACCTGCTTGCCAGGCAGGAAGACTTTATGCATGAGGAGATGGAAGACGGTGTGTTCCACATTTTCGTACACACCTCTGAGACAATACCACAGTATCTACTTCTTAAAAGAGAAAATAGTCCAACCTTTTTTATTTCCTATGGACCAAATAACTGCTAGAAAGACCCTCAATACAGCTATTCTGCCTTTTGTCACAATGCAAAATACAGTATAGAACCAGAACTGATCAAACTCAGAGGACAGTTACAAAATCTCCTAGAATTTGGAAAGACTTATTTCTGTAAGTATGTCCAGAGCTATCACCACAGTGAATTAGCATCTAGACTAAGTATAAATGAGGATAAGTGTATATGAAAATCCATTTGGTCTCTTGCTATTGAAGCTATGCTCCACCAGCATCACTTCCTTGTTCCAGTGGCCTGGAGACAGAACGCCCTTGTCACCTGACAACAATTCCTGCATATGAACTTTCTTGTATTTTTGCTAAAGGCCACCATTGCCTAAAGCATTGGAAAAGAAATTCCTACAGCAGAAAAGCTCTCAGGATCATTGTTAGAGACCATGGAAAGGTAGGAACTGCATGTTGCTAAATTAGGAGTAGCTATATTCCTTTATGCCAACAGCATAGATGGGGGGAGGAAATAGGGAGACTCTCCAGAGCAGCTGAGTTTGTACATAGCAGTGAATATAGAGCCTTCAGTGCTGACTCACTTTTTCCATTTTTAAAATAAAAACATTAGCAAAGATATTTTTAAGCGGTTACTGTGCTTTTCTGCTGCAAGCAAAGCCTTTTCAAAAGTTTTAACTATCCTCACCCCTCCCCAGCAGTAACATATTTTAGTAATCACTCCTCTTTTATTACACCCTTTTAGCCATAAAGCCCAAGATAGTTTTACATAGAGCAGTCCTTAGTCCATCACTTACTGGTTTCTAAGGGAAAACTATTGTCCAGAGAAAGCACAGGAGGCTGGGAGCCAGGATTCCTTGGCTTTACCCTTCATGTTTCTGCTGACATGCTGTATTATGGAAAAATGAAACAGAATCCTAGTTGCAAAATTAGGGCCTGAGCTGTACAAGCAGATTTCTGTGCTCACTGAAGTTGACAGTGGCTCAGAAGTTCAGACACAGAGATCAAGATTCTTCAAAAGTAGCAAGTTTATTTATGCCACATACCCCACTCTCTAGCATCAGTAACAGCAGCAGTTGCAAAAATCTTCAGTCAAATCACAGTTTAAATTCACTTCACGAAAAAGAAAGAAAACACTCCAGTGCTTTCAGAAGGACAAGCATATGATAAGATAACACTATCAGACTTGGGCTGGTGAGTTGTGGAGTACTCTCCAGCTAAACTAAAAGGATTTCAGAAGCAGTACTCAGAAACTCAAGCGCTTGGGAACACAGGAAACCTGAAGATTAAGTAGCAATGAACCACATCTGTGATGTACAGTCTCAGACAAAGTAGAACCCAAAGACTGCAAGAGAAGTTGAGTGGCATCTTTTTTGACATTTAGAGCAAAGAGCAATTTTTCACATGCTCCACCACTCACAAGTGGTGCCTAATTAGGCAGCTAAAGAAGGCTTAGATTTTTGAAAGTGTTCAATACCCAGAAGCTTAGAGCTAGACACTTAGGACTCTGTCTTTTTTAAAAGGTACACTAAAAGATTTTGAAAGTTTGTCACATGTCCTAGGATAAAAGTGGGAGTAAAATTCTTTTGAAATCTACCTCTTGGTTATGTGGTTGTAGGCTCAGAATCAGCATTTTCCCTTGAAAATAACTGCAAGTACAAAGCAACAGCCTTAAAAAGAGAATTTATTTTTTTAAAAAGGGTCCTATTTAAAGTTCAACTTAGGAATTCCCCACTTGGAAATCCCCATGTTCTAATGTTCCATTCTAACAATTTTTGTAAAATTCTCTTCCATGTACTTTTTAATTAGACAGTATCAAGAAGGCTCACTGTTTAGAACCAGTATTCCTCCTATAGTCTTGAAATTACCAGCACTATCCAGCTGATTTTAAAATTTGTCTTGCTCTCTCTTTCCCCCTCTCTTAGTATTCTTCAGCATCATATTTTTTGGTAATTTGAAAAATTCTCAGCTATTGTTTTAAATAATATCCATTTCACAGAGGGGAAGTCTATTTTTCCTATTTGTCTCTTCCCTTCCACCCCTCACCCTTCCAATTGTGCATTCCTCTACACAAACAGATCCTGGAGTTTGTTGCACGGCAGTCTGTCTCCCTCTCTTTCCCCCACAGTTCCCACAAGAATATTGTATTCCTGTTTCCCATCCTGTCCCAGACTTTCTCTGTGGTTGCCATGTACTGTTTAACAGTTGCCACATTCCACCTAAAAAGTAGAAGAGTTTCTCAAAACACTCAGCAAGTTATTTCAAGTTTGCTCAATACTTCCAGATGTTCCTTCCCCTGTGACTAGTTTACAAATGCATTAGATGTAGTTTTGTGGTCCTTAGGATGATTACGGTGCAGAAAATTTGTACTTTCTTAAGCTCACTCACCCATTATGTGGCTAAAGGCCCAAGTCCTCCCTGGGTGTAATCTGGCAGAAGTTCAGGCAAAAAATGTAAAAATGAAAACAAAAAATCCAGATTTGGGATTAGTTTCTGTCAGAAGAGAAAAGAAATGGTTAAGAAAATTCAGAGTGCATAAATTCAGACTATCAGACTCATGAAAACTGCACTTTCCCAAAGGATTTAACTCTGTCCCAGCAATCTAGATTTCCTCCCCTGAAGTAAACACAGAACAACAGCTAGGACTCAGTTCCCAGAAAACAGTGCATCCCCTCTCCAAAAATCACATCTACTAAGCTTCATAGCTGTAAGATCAGCTCATCTAGTCAAAGGGTGCACAGACCAGCACGATGCTCCTCTCTGCATTCAGCATGCCAGAAAGCTTAAGGATAATTCTGAATGCTGTATCCTCAGCTGCTAGGTCCTGAGTGGGGCAGCTCCGTTGACTTGGGAAGAGCTGTGCCAAAGTATCTGAGGATTCGGGCCCAAGCATGCACAGGAAATGAGGCTGTATAGGCAGAGCAGACAGAAAATCACTTCATTCCTGGCACACCAATGGATGAGTGCCCTGTAGATGGGAGGGTGAAAGGGAGAGGGAGAGGTTTCTCCTCCATCTCTCCGCTTTTTAAAGCTTTCCCTAGACCCTTTGAGACACAATGTCTTCACAGTATTTGCAGGAAGCTTAGACCTTTGTCCAACAGCTGCAAAAGCAGAGGGTCTAAAGGATTTATTTTTTTTTCTCTCAGTACTGATCTAGCAACAGTAATGACATGGCAGACACAGCTGTCTTACTTGGGTTCAAAGCCAGTATCTTTTCCTTTTTTCCAAACACACACACACATACTCACTGTATCTTTTGATAACAGAGATGCTGACATCACCTCCTACCCAGTTGTATTTCCCCCTCTATTTCAAGACCATAGAGGTATAAAACAAGTACACTATGTGAACCACTGTTGAGAAGGGGGAAGTGAGGTTTCATATATACCCCAAGTTGCCAAACACTTTTTAGATCTTAAACTTTTTAATTCACAATAGTCACTATCTGGAGAATTTGCTTAGCACACAGACAAATCTACATTTTCTTTTTACACACTACTGCTATGAAGCTCTAAAGAGTCCTTGCAGAAAAAAAAAATATTTGTGAGACAAATTAACTTAGCCTTATTTTTATGATTAATCGCACAAAAGTCACTTCAACTGTACACCTCTACCCCTCTATATGTCAAGTGAAGAAACGGCAAGAGAAGAGTTTCTGCAGCATGAGCATGAATACCTATTAAGGAATGAATCCCTATTGTGTGATTATATTTCTTTAGACTTTCTATTTACTAAAAAACTTTTCCTTGTATCTCTGTTTTCCACTAAAAATTGTATCTTCTTGCTGCTCATGAAACTGCCTTTTAAACAGAAATATGGCAATTTCCATCTTGGAGTCAGGGCAGTTCAAGTAAATTTGCACTTTCCCTTCTGGAAAACAAACCAAAATTCTCACTTATCAGGGAAACTCTTAACCCACAACATTGTATATTCTATAACTCATACAAATTCTTTAGCTTTTCCAGCTGAAGATAGCTGTTAGCAAGAGCAGGAACCTCTTAAAACCACCTAGTCTACCCCCTTCCCTGCCTTAAAGCAGAGAACATACTCTCAGTATGTTTTTCTGCTGTGTTGTGCACACACTCTCACAGCTCTGTAAACAGAGCTCCTCTGCTTTTCACTCTCACCCTTACGTGAGACTTTCTTATTTCCATTCTGATGGAGTTGAATGTACTTGATTTTAGAAGCTTGACCTGCCCTGCTGGAGAGAGGGTCGCGGAATAATTGATAATGCCAGGCCTAATAAGATAAAAATCCAAAGAATCACAGGAGAACATCAGACTATGCTGAAAATTTGCTTAGCTGAGAAAGGGACAGAAAATTCCATACTCCTTACGTTCCTTTCATATGCTACACAGGGTAATGTTTCTTTCTGCTTGGAATTTTTAGCTTTTAAAAATGGTTTTTGAGCTACTGCATTGTATCTCAGCTGGTCTTTCTCTTTTACCGCATGACGATAATTGTAATACCTGTGTTATTCCTCTAAGGGTTCCCTTGAAGTTGACTACACCTCCTGTTAATATAAGGCCCAGAATGGAACACAACATTCATGGCAAACTGCTTGGATTTCGTCCCACTTACAACCCCTTTTTTGCTTGTTTGAGTTCTTTTGGTTTTGGTTTTGTTTTGGTTTGGTTTGGTTTTTTTTTAATGTGATTCCAGTTATTTGAATGTTTCTCTCAACTATAGTGGCTTAACCAAATGAATGTTTCCAGTCTGAAGTCAATAGCTGTATCTTCTCCATGGGGTGACTAGGAGGTTCCACTTACTGCCTCTGAAGGACTCTCTGGTTAAAAAAGACCACTCACAGCCAAACATTTTGATTTCAGATGACATGTGGCTGCTGGGGAAGCAACCGTGACAGCCAATTCACTATTCTGGACTCTGGTTTTGTGGACAAAGCAGATGGGTTACACTGGACATCAGAGGTTGAAAACTGCTAGTACAACAAATAGATTTTATAATTACTAGATGTGTCTCAGAATATTGAAACAGACTAAATCTAAACTAATCTATACTATACCAAAATCACAGTGGGGCGTTTCCCCAGGATGAAAGCTTCCTCTAAATATGCTAGCACTTTATTTTCCCCCCAGCAACAGCAGAACTGTTTCACAGCTTGTAGAATAACCTTTCTCCCGAGTTTTACCCCATCCCATATGTCAGTCTGATCGGACAGAAGAGCACGTAACACACAACCAATGTTTAAGATGTAAGGACAAAATCACCAGGAGTGAAAAATGGCTATATGTTGCTCTGCCTTCTGTGTCTTTCTTCCCCATTCTCCTCTTAATATGAAATGTCTGTAAAGATTTTATGAGAAGATTTGGGTTATATTATGATTAAACATCATCATAATTACAAGATTTTCAGACAAAAAATAAATCAGTGTTCATAAAATGCAGTCACAGGTCCAACCCAGACTGCTTGTTGTGGCACTAAAACAAAAAAGTTAAAATAAAAGGGATGAAAGATATGTTAATGAACATGAGGTCTCTTTATTGCTTTGTACAGTGAAGAAGGAATTCCCTACATGTGAAGGCAAATGTCAGCTGCTCAAAATGCGTTGCTAGCTTTGGACATGGCAATAGATAGCACCTTCCACTACAGGCCTTTCTTTTTTAGACTTGAAAATATCAAGACAGTCACATCAGTTTCTATCACAGACTACTAAGGCATGGATAAAGTCACACAGTTTCTTAAAAGCACATCACATAGTCATTAAAATCTCAGTAACTGTTCTTATTTTTCAACATCAAAAATAGATTCAGATATTTTTAAGATCTATATTAACTTGACTGAGAGTAACTGGCTCTGAATTACTACATCTATATTTAGAAATCTCTGTACACACAGTTTACTGCATCAAGAGTCATATTCAGCTATTCATACATTGTTTTCAGAAATGATGGGTTGTACCAACTGCTAGGATTCATCATATAAAGTCACCAATGAGTTTTTCACTGTGCTTCTCGTTGCCCTTAATAAGCAAATCTCTGAACCCAAGAGCCTTCTGATATTTTGGGAAGAAGAAATTAATACAACAGCAGGCTACATACATACATATACACACACAGATTATTTGCTTTCTACATTTCTAAACACTGGAACTTTTAGCTTATTTTTGTTATAAAGACACTGAAGAGTATCTTGCTGTTTGCAAATAAATCTTTACATTCAAAAGATAACTCAGATCTGGAAGAAGCTTCCACTCCTGAGACCTGTCTGTGGAGTCTGTCTTACACGTAAATCTAAGAACTCCAGAAAATTTTTTTCAGTTGTAAAGAAGATAATCATAGACTGAAGACAAGGGGACAAGAAACACAGTTACAGTGGGAAAATAAATTCATCTTAGTTTTCAAAAGTCAG
The DNA here is from genome assembly GCA_011057875.1 of Pterocles orientalis. Lineage (NCBI taxonomy): Eukaryota > Metazoa > Chordata > Aves > Pterocliformes > Pteroclidae > Pterocles > Pterocles orientalis. Next base: position 3,497,342 of record WKFP01015393.1, read on the forward strand.
AAAGCGCCCAAAACAAAATCAAACAGAATGAATCTCTAGCCCTTATTTTAAGAACAAACCCTTATTTTATTAATTTCTTCTCTTTCTTTGTCTTTAAAGATGAAAACAAAATATTAAGTAACCTTATTTTCAATGCAGAATTTCACTGCAGGAACTTACTAACAAAAGCTACCAACAGAAAAATAAAAAAAAAATTTAAGAGGAAATATCTGCATTAATACAGTAACTTGTACATCTGAAATAAAACCCAATTGTCTAGTTTAATAATTCAAATCTTACTCTTTAAATCTTGATGTTACCCCAGACTTCTATTTTTGTACATACAGGAACAGAAATAACATATAAGGAGAAAAAAAAAAAGTCTGGAAATGTTTCATTTCCTCCCCCTTCCAAAGAACTGTTGGCTGAAATTAATTCATAGAATCATAGAATCATAGAATGGTTTGGGTTGGAAAGAACCTTAAAGATCATCAAGTTCCAACCCCCCTGCCATGGGCAGGGACACCCTCCACTAGACCAGGTTGCTCAAAGCCTCATCCAGCCTGGCCTTGAACACCTCCAGGGATGGGGCATCCACAACTTCCCTGGGCAACCTGTTCCAGTGTCTCACCACCCTCACAGTGAAAAATTTCTTCCTAATGTCTAGTCTAAATTTACCCTCTTTTAGCTTATACCCCTTACCCCTTGTTCTCTCACTACACTCCCTGATAAAGAATGCCTCCCCATCTCTCCTGTAGCCTCCTTCAGATACTGGAAGGCTGCTATTAAGTGTCCTCGGAGCCTTCTCTTCTCCAGGCTGAATAACCCCAACTCTTTCAGCCCGTCCTCATAGGGGAGGTTCTCTAGCCCTCTGATTAACTTTGTGGCTCTCCTCTGGACTCTCTCCAACAGGTCCAGGTCTTTTTTATGTTGGGGGCCCCACATCTGAACACAGTACTCAAGGTGGGGTCTCACGAGAGCAGAGTAGAGGGGGAGAATCACCTCCTTCAACCTGCTGCTAATGCTTCTCTTGATGCAGCCCAGGACACGGTTGGCTTTCTGGGCTGCAAGCACACACTGCCGGCTCATGTTGAGCTTCTCATCCACCAATACCCCCAAGTCCTTCTCCTCAGAGCTGCTCTCTGTCCATTCTCTGCCCAGCCTGTATTCAAATGTACTTGTTCTCCAAAACAATATTTTACATTTTGCAGTACCTTAAAATTGAAATATTCTAAAGTAATTTATGAACCCCTTTTAGAAATGTCACTGAAATGCAAAGGAAAATAAGTGTGAAATAAATTTCTGGAATAGCTCTAGTCTTCCTTAAAATTAGTTTAACCAGGATTTTCCTGTATGATTAATCATTTAGTATTTGAAAATTTATGCTGCATACTTTCTCTGGGAAAGATTCTGCATAATGTCTTGAGTCTACTGGCCCAACACACTGAAAATACAGAGCAAAGTGATCAGGACCAAAGGTTGGCTCTAACTGGGAATTTTTACTTTATTGCATTCCTTTCACAGATCATAGACATGCTAGTAGCTCTAATGATAACATCCCACTGACATCAAATCCCTAAAAAGACAACTGGTTCTTTCCGGAGTGAGTTGGAAGATCATTTCACATAGCTCAATAAAGACAAATATTTGCCACAGGGCTCCAGTTTACACAGAGGTTTTTCAGTTGTTCACAGCAGTGAACTTTCAGGTACAAATATCAGAACAAACTGAAAAAAAAAATAGCATAGGCTCTAAGAACAAAATTTCTTCTTTTTTTTTAAAGTGTTAAATTATATGAAAGAAAGCTAAGCACTACAAAAGCAATAAAAATGTTGCAGAGCTTAGTCTTACATAATTCATACAAACCACTTGATTGCAACAGTATATTAAGTAATATGATTGTCCAAGTTTCACCAGATTTTAAATTATATATTCTGTTAGAATAAAGTTTACTATTCTGAGCATTGTATTAGCTCTTCCTTCAGCAGTGTATATAATTAAAAGTCTCGTGTAATAGAGTTTAACTCTCTGTTGTGACTGAGCTATCCAGTCACAACAACTTCAGTGTAGTTTTGAAAGCTGTTTATTAATAGGCATATGAAAGGTTCATAATTAATTTTCAATTTGATCTTCTTCAGTCAACAGTGAATGTAACTAAAAATATTTGAAAATATAGCATAAACTAAAATTACACTTCCTTCCATTTTGACAATGTAGCACCATTTACAGGTAGTGGTGTTACCATTAGCAATTCAACTCTGCCTACAAATTAACTGAAAATGTGCACAAATATTTGCTTTCAGTTAAATAGCTACCAAGGTGTATTATCAGTAAGTCATCTTTCAACCCTGAAGGAGTTTTAACAAAAATTTGACAAAATGACTTAAGTATAATGTGCATTTCACCTTGAGCATAGAATCATAGAAACATAGAATCATTAAGGTTGGAAAAGACCTCAAGGATCATCAAGGCAAACCCAACACCACCTAACTCACTAAACCATGTCCCTAAGCACCACATCTACACGTTTCTTGAACACCTCCAGGGATGGTGACATGTTGTGATGGGTTAGCCCTCGGCTGGGGGCCAAACCACACACGTTTTTTTCCCCTAATACAGTCCCTCCAGTTCAACCTGGGATTATCCTCTTCACAGATTTTCTGAAATTCCTGGATTTCCTTGTGAGATCACACATTTCTCTAGTCATTGTTTGTGCCATTTAGTGCCAACAAAAGCTAAACAATTTACAGATATGATTTCATTAAAACGTCTGCTATTATTTAAATACCTATACAAGAAGCAAACCATAAAATTTAAAATTCAAATTTGAACTTTAGCAAATTACACTTCCACAGTCTGATTCAGCGGTTCTCTCTAACAAAGCTGACTCTTCATGAAGTCATAAAACTACAAGTGGAAGTCTGAAAATGAATAGACACGAATCAGTCACGTCAAGAGTCATGCACTAAGTAATCATGTAGTGTTCACCTTGAAACCGTTGTCAGTTTCTTACCACTTGTGAAATGATTGATGTCTTTTTCTATCCAAATAGGACAGTGGAAAGAATATTTTCCTCCCTTAAATAGATCTAGGCAGACCATAGAAATGCACTGAATGTTGATTAGGTTAGGAGGCAGCTTGAAATTAAAATGAAATTCAACTGTAACTGTAAAGAATTCCACAGCACAACTTAAAAGAGTAAAGATTAATTGAAATGTATTAAGATTGACAAATACATTTTTTAAAAGAAACTGGAACTAATAGTAGTTGAATTGTGTATTTGTCACAAATACCCATAGGCAAAAAAAACCCACTGTATTTGCATAATGCAGTACTGAGACAACATTAAATGAAGGCCACTATATCTATTCTTCAGTACATCTTATGTCCTTCATAGGAAATTGCGAGCTAGTACGGAATACGTAGTAGCACAATGTTCATCACATCAGACCAGAGGAATGATGTCGTGCAGCTCTCCAACAAATCACAGCTAAGCAACACTGTTTAAAATTAGATTTTCCATGAGCAACCCACATAGTAATTTTTTTTCATGTCATGAATCTATTGAAGAGATTTTAATCTCCATGCAGATACTTCACAATTCACAGTTACAAACTATGTCCTCAATGTTACCAAGTAGAAAAACAATGAAAAAGAAGGTCAATGAGAAAACCTTTTCTCAGCTTGGGTCTGTCAGAATCATGTACACTTTTCCTCTCCTCCCAAATCTCCCCTCCTCCTCTCCAAAAAAACACTTTAGGTATCTGTTTGGCTGAGTGCAAAAATCATCAAGGCACAAGGAATTCAAACCCTTCAGGTTCCGAGCCCAACTGTCAGCTGAAACAGGAAGAGCACCGTGTTCAAGTGCCATCATTTCCCCACATCGCAGGCAGGCAAGATGTTAGATAGCCAGATGGCACAGCACTCCATTTGAGGTCATCTTCAGAAGCTACAAAATTTACCTTTCCGTTTTGGGACTGCTGGAGCTGAAAAGGTTCAAAACTCAACTCCCAAGAAAACTCTTGTGCTTGTCTCTGGTTGTCACACACATCTGGAGGGTCAGACCCTGAGGGCAACCACAGCCCACCTGCGCTGTCTGTCTATCCCACCACCCCAGCCAGGAGTGAGCAGCTTGGGGACACTGGGGCAGCCCCAGGCATTGGACAGCTCCCTGGGGACAGGCCAGGCCATGGGTGGGCCCAGCTCAGCAGTACCCATGTCAGGGCAAGGCCATGGGGCTGGAGACCAGCCCTGCTGCAGCGTGACTGGGGCAGGGGCTGAGGGCCCCAGGGGCTGCCATGAGGTCCTGGGCCCTGGGCAGTGTGGGAGGAGCCCTGGGTCTAGGTAGAGACACTGGAGCCTGTTGGTGTCCCCTGGGCCCTCAGATAGGAATCCTGAAAACAATGTCATTATTTGAGCAGTATGGTGACCTAGCCAGGGCTTTAGAAATAAGCAGAGAGTGTTTTTTCAGTAATATCCCTGATCCCTGGTGTTTCGGCCACTTTTGGCCAGTTTGGTTTTTTTTTCTGATTCAGCTGTCCAATTTATAAAATAAGCATAACAATACTTTTGGATAAATTTGACACCCCTGGTCATCATGTTCTCAAAGCGGTAAATGTTACTACATTACAGAACTATGAATGAGAGGCCAAAAAGATCATTTTATTTTGTTCTGACTAGTCGCATCATTGATCAGACATGTATTGCAGATGGAGAAAGAGGAAAAACATTTTGTTGTTTTCCCTTCTCCCTCTCCCAAACTTAATACATTTACAGGTGCTGTTGAAATATAATTTACATCTTTTAACCTCCATCTGTGTCATTTGCAGTAGTTAGGATAACACTTCAGCAATCCTCTACTCCCATCCCCATGGCAACTGCCATCAAACTGCCAAAAATGGGACAGAATACTTTATTTTCAATGGAGGAAGGCCTTTTTTTGTTCTATGGTCGTTTCCATGGGATCAGAAACCATTGCTGGTTGCCTAATTGTTTAAAATCTTGTCAAGTGCACAGGCAAGTGCCCAGCTTTTTTAAAAGTGACTCTTCTAAAGCAGAATTTGTGAGCGTGATTCTTCTCCTATGCCACCAGTTGTCAGCCATCAAATGCTCATGAACTCAGTAGAGTTTTACCAGTTTGAAACCAGAATGGAAGAAGTTTCATAATTTAATTTCAGAATAAAATTTTCAATGGGATGAATGAAAGAAAGAACATATATTATTTTCATTCCACAAGGTAGCTCAGCACCATTATGAAAGGAATAACTCCTGGGCTGGTGCTGTTGGCCAGCACAGGAAAAGGCTATGTATCAGGAGATGGAGGCTGCAGCCACAAAGATGCAATAGACTTCCTTTGTGACTTTCTGTTCTCTCCTATACCACCATTATATAAATTTCCTAATCTACAAAAATAAAAATAATTAGAATATCAAGCTCCACTGAGAAGTGAGAAGTAATACCAACACGCAGCTCTTCTGGATGCTGTGAATTCAGAAGGCATATTTTGCTATATGGTTCCTTGAGTAAGTGCTGCAAGGCAAGCCTCAGTTATTTCTAGGTTTATAGATTATCCCTGTGCTAGGAAATCTCCTTTGGTGTAAACAAGAATTTTCACATTAATAACACCTTCTGAGTCCAGTTTTCGTGTTAATGGTAAAGAGACAGATTTCAAACTAATCTATTAAAATTATATACATATGCCCATGAAAATATATACAATTGGCTATGTCTCTGCCCTGGTCAGAGCATCTGGTTCTACAAAAATATAATACTTTAAACTGCTAAAGACACTGATTATCATTAATTTGGACAACGATACTAGCCAAACAGAGGAGCATACAAAAAAATTCCAACTATACCCCAGTGTTTGACAAATAAAATATTCCAGGAAAAATGTTAATTCTACAATAAAACTTTAAACAGATTAAGTTATTTGGAACCTACAGTTCTGTATTCAGAATAACAACAAAGCACGGCACACCCAAAACATTCGGTAATTTGTGCACAGGTCTGTAGATGTGCAGCCAACTGCATGGTTCTCCCCTTTCATAAGATTATACTGTCTTTTATTCCAAATGCATGAGAAAGGGCTTCTTCAAATACATTGCAGATAAGGCTAACACCAGAGGCAATGTAGGCCCACTGATCAATGAGGTGGGTGCTCTGGTGACAGAAGATACAGAGAAGGCAGAGTTACTGAATGCCTTCTTTGTCTATACTGCCGGAGGCTGTCATGAAGAGTCAAGTACCCCTGAAGCCCCAGAGGAAGTCAGGACAAAGGAGGAGTTTGCTCTGGTAGATGAAGACTGGGTTAAGGAGTGGTTAAGTAATCTGGACACCCATAAATCCATGGGTCCTGATGGGATGCACCCACGGGTGCTGAGGGAGATGGCTAGACCACTCTCCATCAGCTTTGGTAAGTCGTGGGAAATGGGGGAGGTGCCTGAGGACTGGAGGAAAGCGAATGTCACACCAGTCTTCAAAAAGGGAAAGACCCAGGTAACTATAGACCGGTCAGCCTCACTTCCATCCCTGGAAAGGCGATGGAACAACTTATTCTCGATGCTCTCTCTAGGCATATCAGGGATAAGAAGGTCATTAGAGGCAGTCAACATGGCTTCACCAAGGAGAAGTCATGCTTGACCAACCTGATAGGCTTTTATGAGGACATTACCAGGTGGATAGATGATGGTAAAGAAGTAGATGTGGTCTATCTCGATTTCAGAAAAGCATTTGACACCGGCTAAACTGAGGAAGTGTGATCTGGATGATCGAGTAGTGAGATGGATTGTGAACTAGCTGGAGAAAAGAAGCCAGAGAGTTGTGGTGAATGGGATGGAGTCTAGTTGGAGGCCTGTATCTAGTGCGGTCCCCCAGGGTTTGGTATTGGGACCGATGTTATTCAATATACTCATCAACAACTTGGATGAATCACAGAATCACAGAATGTTAGGGATTGGAAGGGACCTCGAAAGATCATCTAGTCCAATCCCCCTGCCGGAGCAGGAACACCTAGATCAGATCACACAGGAACGCACCCAGGCGGACTCCACAACCTCTCTGGGCAGCCTGTTCCAGTGCTCTGTTACCCTCACCGTAAAGAAGTTATGAGGAAAGGCTGAGGGAGCTGGGTCTCTTTAGCTTGGAAAAGAGGAGACTGAGGGGTGACCTAATCAATGTTTATAAATATGTAAAGAGTGAGTGTCAGGAGGATGGAGCCAGGCTCTTCTCTGTGACATCCAGTGACAGGACAAGGGGCAATGGGTTCAAGCTGGAACATAGGAGGTTCCACTTGAATATGAGAAAAAACTTCTTTACAGTGAGGGTGACAGAGCACTGGAACAGGCTGCCCAGAGAGGTTGTGGAGTCTCCTTCTCTGGAGACATCCAAAGCCCGCCTGGATGCGTTCCTGTCCGATCTGATCTAGGTGTTCCTGCTCCGTCAGGGGGATTGGACTAGATGATCTTTCGAGGTCCCTTCCAATCTCTAACATTCTGTGATTCTGTGAAATAGAATTTGAAAGTAATAAGTATGTGACTAAGTAAATGTCAAGAAAGAAAAATAAGAGCAAAAAGCATCCTCACATTCTACCACTGTTGTAGAGTTACACCCTACTTGTTCCTGGAAGGATTCAGTACTTAGGGACTCAATTTTTCAGAGGTACTAAATATCCCTTTGTGAGACCAGCTGCAATTATTAAAAACCTCAGCAGCACGTGGGGATGGAAACAGGAATTAAACCAAAGTGTCTACAACAGTTAAGGTCAACAAATTTTTGAACTTAATGGATATGTGATGGTTTTGTTGAACAAAGCTTTAATCGTGTTGTTCAAGGGCTAGGACCTCTTGAGGTGCACAAATGGGGTAATCAGGTGGAGAACTTTGCCTGGAGCACCTTATTTTGAGAGGTTGATTGGATCCATTGGGCTTTACATCAGGACACAACTTTCTCCTCTGAATCTCCTGAAACCTTTGCATTGACCTTAAGACTAGCGATAGAATCTGGCACAAGACAGGTGCTATCCACATCTGAGACCCAAAGTGACTAGAAACAGCTTTTTTTTGAAAACAGTTTCTTCAGAATAGTTCAGCACATTCTTAATTGTTCTGGTGAGTTCAACTGTCAGACCAGTAACTCAGTTAACAAAACTCCACTAACCTTGGACTGTTTAGCAACAAAAATCAAAGCAACATCCCCATTGACTCTTATAAGAAGTTTTATAAAGATTTTATCTTCAGCAAAACCAAAAGGGCTTTTGTAGGAAAGCACTGTTGAGACCTGTTCAGATAAAAGCAAAAGAAAGCCAAATAAAGCCAGCCATGCTTTCTTCAAACTGATGTTAATTGATCAATTAAATTTTTCTGGGCATACTGGCTATATCAGGCTTTTTACTCTCTTCTCTTGGGTATTTTCTGGCCTTTCTTTCAAAGTTCTCATACCTTCATTCAGCCTCCTCCCAGGCTCAAGATACCATGGCTCACTCTTTAAAAACTGCTCTTTTTTCTGGAAAGTGCACAGGAGCTGAGAGAAACACTCTTGACTTATACTTCAGCTTGCCTCTGGATATTGTTTGTTTAGCTTGTAAAACGCCACACACCTCAACTCTGATGTACAAACTGAACAAAAAAACCCAAAGCATTCTTTTTTGCTCTCACAACTTCCCTAGAAAGGAAAAACAGCATTACAAACCCCTAGCCAGTATTAAAAGTGGAGTAAATACAATAATATTTACTTTTCAGTTATTCTACGCTATTCTGTATTTCTGCAGTTCTGGAAAAGCCGATATTGAAGTAAATTAAAGCTTTGCTCCAGGACTTAGAGTCAGAGATTTTGCTCTTTATATTTCCTACTATTCATCCGTATTCTCCTAGCAAGAATGCTGTTATTGTTTGCAGAAGTAATTTTTCTGAGTCTCATCACTATGGGTCTTGATACTGTTTTTAATAATTAGTAATCATTATGTATCAGGGTTTTGCTCATTTGTTCCATCTAGGAGATAATTCCTGTCCTCAGATGCCACTGGTTTGAACAGGAGTTTCCTGCATACATCCAATTTTTTTTGTTCTTCCTGTTTGTGGGGTTTTGTTTTGTTTCAGTACTTGAAGAAAAAAAAAAAAGACAAAATTAAAAAAACACTCTGGAAAAATAAATCACATGTACGTAATGATAGAGTGTGTGTGTGCCATCTGGGTTATTTTGGGTCACATTTCATTTTCACGTCAAGAAAAAACTGGATGAATAGCAAATGGGAAAGTATCATTATAATTGGAATCCTGCTGGTTTATGCAGGCCTGCACATCTGGAATAGGGTGGGAACAGAGAAACAGAAGAGTTGGAAAGGCTGGATTTGTCTCACTAGACAAAACCAGGGAGTCTGGAAAGCACATGTAGTCTGGTTTCTTAAGTTACAGCGAAAGTTAGCACTCAGAAAAGGTTTAGCAATAAGCCCTTCCTCCCCACATATCTTATGTTCAGAAGTGCTCCTGGTTCTCTCTTTGAAGCTATGCCTCAGCCACCTTCATTTGTTACTTTCTATGAATGTGTGAGCTATTCTCCTCCTCTGCAGGCCCCAGTGAACACTTCACTGAGGTGGCAAAGTGATTCTTCTCCAGCCAGCCTCCTAGTTACAGATTAACGGGAGCAGCCCTGGTACCATACAGCAGTTTCAACAGGCAAACACATTCATTCATGGGACTGATAAAATGTGTTTGCTTTGTGTTAAAGAATCTATAAAAGCCTTTTCTAACACTGCTATTGAAACAGTCCTGGAGGTTTCATTAGTGGTAAACAACTTCAGGGCCTTATCTGGGTCACTATGGTGTTATACACGAATCTGTGCCTAGCAGCCTTTACAGCCCTTTGGAGGCTTCATCATGGTCTCCAGCTGAGTCCCCAGGCAGAGAAAGAGCAGAGGCATGGCTGGTCTCCGTAACTGTGAAAATTACCACCCAGTCTCAGAGATGAGAGGGGTAGAACATTGATCCCAAGGATGCAGGTCTGCAGTCACTCCACAGAGAGAACAAAATGCCTTCTCACTCCCACCTCTCCAAAGAGCTCCAATACACACAGCCAAGCCATTTGTACACTAAAGTCAAGAAGAGAGACAATACATGCCATTTGCTAAATATATGCTACAGGAAGAAGCCACAAAGCTACAGTAGTATTCAAAGACAGCGACAGTGTGGTGATATATACTGTCAGGAAGTATCACATATCCCAAGCACTATTATTTTTATTACCATTATTTTGTCATCTCCATCTTATTTAGCTCTCTGCTTATACTTCCCAATCCATCATACAGCATAATTACATTCATTGAATGAGCTCTCAAGTTACATTACAAAAAGAAACTCATTCTTAGAAGTTTCTCAAATGAGTCTTAAGCAATTAAAAACATCTCTGAGTGCTCTGTCTAATTTTCTTGAATGGGAGAAGTCTTAGAAGTAGGTAGAAGTAATTTCCTTTGAGGAAGGGTCATGAATTCATGTTATGGCATATAAATAATACATTGTTCCATTTAAAACATCTGAAGAGCCACCACTAGTCTGCTGAAAACTGGACTTACTGGCAATATAAAGCAGGGGACTTTAGTTCTGCAAATAAGTCAAACACAAGTAATGCAGTGCTGAGGAACCCTGGGGTTTCCTCATCTGTCAGACGCGAGGGGCCTACAGAAGACAGGACTTCATCTTGTTCCAAGCACAAAGTTGGCTAGAGAGAAGTTAAAAAAAACTAACTTAATAAAAATAGTCTACTTCATGTAGGGCAAGTTATTGGTGTCTCTCAGCCACTTGACCGTGAGCAAGGTCCAAATATTTCCCACTGAGAATAGAGATCTCGTGAAAAAAAATACTTCCCTCAGTGCTAGTGTTGCTGAAGCAGCATATTGATCACAGTCAGCACTGCAAGATTTTATAAATAACCCTTTCTAACTCATTTTATAACTAACTGCTAACCCATTTTATAACTAACCCTTTCAGATGTTAGAATAGAGAACACATCAGGTGTATTAATTCTCCAGCTGCAATCCTGACTGCATCACATTGCTGGGCTTCGCTGGGCTCAGTAATCCTTGGCTAACAAGTTCACCTCAAATATATGGCTGAGAGACTGGAGAAATTTGTGTAGAAGTGCGTTTAGGACTGCTAACTGGGTTTGGGATCTTCTCTTACTTCTGAGAACCAGTGTACCTGTTAAAAAAATATGGCTATAAAAGCAAAATCTTTGTTCTGAACTAATGCTTGCATAGCAGGAATGACACCGGTATTTTTCTGTTTTGGCTAATCTCAGTGCTTTCTGCAGAAAATATAAAATGATTCTCCACGATTTCTATTGGCTTTCTGGACAAAAGGTTCTTTGTGCATTGCAGGACCAAAAGCACTACATACAGTAAATATTTGAGCTGAAGGTGTGCTGCTGATAGGTTTGTACCCACTATCATTATTTTATGCTGTTCATGTTGCTGGCTAGCCTCCCACTTTGTGGCACAGTAAAGTAAGTGAATGCTCAGAAAGGTTTTGAGCAGGAATTAATCTGTTACATAATATACAAATTGCAACAGATGATTGCCACTTTAGACAACAAAAATCTTATTATTTTTAATAACTGTGAGAATGTAGGTCTCTTAGAATACATAATATGCTGCAATGACTCACAGGCTATTTTTGAATACTAGAATACCATCATAATTTACTTCAGCTCCACCTAGAAATGTCAATATGTAAAAAATATGACCTCTTCTGCAAACAGATGATGAAATTCTACCATGCTTATAGAGGGTCTCATTCCATTTAGCCTTAACTAACTAAAAGCTGAACAATCTTCAAGTTAGTCAACTAGGTATTCCTACAAGGGGATGAACAGCTTTGAGAGGACACCTATTACTTTGCCTAAACTTTAGAAGTAACCAAAGCAACTGCTTCAGACAGATGCAACTTTCATACAGCTAAATTACATGAGATTAACTCATTCCTTACTGGTATTTGTGTTTCACTACAGTTGGAGTACAAAATCATTGAGAATAAGAAAAGGAGGCAGAAGGTGGGCCTTCGTTAAAGAGGAATTTATTTCATGGTGTAGCTACAAACAAGTTACATTTAAGTTACTTCTGCCACCATTTGCCTAAAAGCGCCTTTACCAGATGAATATTCCTATTGAGGTATCACTGGTATTATCTGAAGATTTAGGTGAATAAAGGTGTCAGAGTTGACAGCATGGTGTAACCTTGGTTTTTTTTTCAAATACCATGTGAGTGTAATTCCTATCATGTTCTTCTTCCAGCTAAATGCCAAAACAAGCCAAAGATTTCAAAATCTTATCCTTTCACTCATGACTTGAAAATATACCCAAATCTGTACGTGGTGAATAAAAACTGAACCATGTGTATTAGATCATTTCAAGATCCAAACAAAAAGAACACTTGAATTTCTAAGCATGGATTTAACCCAGAGAATTCCTAATAGATATCTTGGAGCAATGTCATACAGCATTTCTAAGAATACAAAAATATTTACCTCTTTGTCTTTTACAGACTCAAACAATTGTTTACGCTTGAGTATTAACCCCTAAAATGAGATGATAGGAACTTCCATCTGACAGTCCAATGTATATCTGAAAAATAATGTGCCACATGTGGCCCAAAATTCACCCCTATTTTACAAGATGTGCCCCAATGACTTAGCAGAACTTTCTTTGAATAAGAACGAAAGATACTGCCCTTAGTTTAAGGACACATAAACTAAAACCAGTCACAGAGAACAAAATATTGGACCAATAAATGTTGTCCTATATATTGATATTGCGCTTAACAATCAGGGGATTTTTTAATTCTATTTGGGGACTTTCTCTGGAGAGGAGGGAGGAAGAGAATAAAAGCAGAGAATGGGTAGGAGGTTTTTGGTTTTACTATGGCTTTTGTAATGGAGAGTTTTGAGCTAAGCTGTCACCTGTTTTTTAAACCACAACCATTGTTAACAGAATATGTACAACAATATAGAATTCTTAAATCAAAGCTGAAATAATTTCTGAGAGATGTATGATCCCACTAAAACAAAATGTACTGGCTTCCTCAAGAAATTATAGGTAAAGCTCTGTAGTGTAAGTTGTCATGGGATCAGATGATACTTGAGTTTGCAAGGGTCCTCAGGATGACTCTAGTCTGACCTCCTGCTCAAAGGAGGCTCAGCCATGGTGTCAGACCAGAATGCTCATGGCTGTGATCAACTAGATCTTGAAGACCTCCAAGGACAGAGACTGCATAACCCCTCTGGGCACTTGCTCCGCTGCCTGACTTCCCTCACAGGGAAAATGTTTTCTCCCTGTGTACAGTTTGCTCCTCTCTTGTTTCAATAAATGTCTGTTTGGTCTCATCTTCCCACCACGCACTGTATGCACAGCCTGGCACCACCCTCTCAATAATCCTCCCACAAGCACTGGGGGGCCGTTATTGCTCCACCCTTGAAGCTGCCTCTGCCCTGGGCTGAACACCCATTATTTATTTGCAGCAAATCCATGATCTGTAATACAAATCATCATAAATTCTCCTGCATTCAGACCACACAGAGCTTCAGCTGACATTGCCCCTAAGAGTGTCAATCAAGGAAAAGACTGACCACTGACATGGAAGCTCCAGTCTGTCTGCTTCCCTCAGATGGGACTGCATGAACCAAAAAATTACTCTAATTCTTAATTTCAATTTCTTTCCTTGCAGCCTCCAGCAGCACCTCAGGCATGCTGTGAAGACCAATTACTTTCTCATGCTGCATAAAAACATGCTGCAATTATGAGGCATTATTATGGCTGTAAGAGTAGCAAGTTGATTGTACAACACAAACTATCAAGTATCAGATTGCATTACAGCTTCCCAATACCAAAAATATGCACCCTGTGAGAGAAAAGGTAACACAAAAAGTCTGCTACAGTTCAGGCAGGTACATTACCCATGCAAAAACAATCTTTTACTGTGAGTGTAGCGTAATGCACAATTTCACACCTTTCTAAACACCTCTAGAGAGACTTCAAACATATAAAACCTTTAAGATCCTTTGGACAATGAATGTAATGATGAATTTTCTAATGAGTAGAGTTTTTTCTAGCCTGTTGTACAAGGTCATAGTATATATTATAATGGAAATAGTCTCAGTGAAAGTTTGACTTTCTTCACCACAACCTCAGCCAGCCACCCTTAGGTAACCAGCTCCCTGCTAAACCAGGTACAGATGGCTTCTGCACTGAGGCAGATGAGGCACTTGCATCAATTTCCACTACCTTATTCAAAAACACAGTAACAAGCAGCCAGGGATACAGTCACATCTGAATTTGCCACAGCCATTTTTTCAAAGCATGACTCTTTTGACTCTGATTCAGGTATAAACAAAATATGAATACACTCATGCATATAAGAAGCATAAAGGAACAATGAAATGAAAGTAGTTCCCCTCCTTCTATTAAGGCACTTGCCCGAAATTTCAGTTCAACACCACATTTCACATTTTTTAGCATTATCCCATGTAAATTAGTCAACCTTTCTATGCTTTGTTTCTTACCTGCAAAAGTGATTTAAAAATATCCCTTTTGCTGTTCACTATTTGTTTTCCATTGTTCTTTTATACTGTGAACCCTTTGGGGAAAGTATCATCACTTTCTCGTTGTAAGAGCTACACAGTTTTAAAGAGTAAATCCCTTTCAAGTAGATGTCATTTTGGAAGGGCCTTAGATCCTAAACTTAGCAGGATAACTGCATAGCACTCAGCAGAAACCAACTGCCTGAGCTTCCATCCCAGTATTTGGGCTTTAGTCTGCCCGGAGCAACACTTCTCACTCCACAGCACTCAGCTTTATGCTCACACATGCATGAGCTGCAGTCACAGTTTAACTGGTGCTCCAGGCAACAGTGTTACACAAGGTCACAGCACACCTAATACCTGAAGCAATGTGGAAACCCGAAGATGAATGTGGAAACACAGGATACAAACAGTGTATCAATGGCATAAATTATCTGGTAAGATTAACTCTACATTTACAGCCTGTCAGCATTCCACCGGTCACTTAACAAGAAAGGACAATTTAGGAATGCTGTTGGCATTCAAAAAAGTCATTGGTAGTTCTGGACACATTTTTTTATTGGAGCTATGAAATAAAGTTACTCTGCAGCAATACTTAAAGAGAACATAATGAACAAATAAGGTGGCAGGAGCAAAAAGTTTTGGTGAAATATAACATTTAACACTGTTAACTTTCTTAGCCAAGAAAGTTAGAAAGCTTAAAATCAAATCCTCTGTGGGCATAAATCAGTTGCACTACTTTATGCAAGGTGAAGAGCTGGCCCTGAAATGTTATCAAAGAGCTTCTATTTGCCTCTCTTGCTCACCAGCACTTGAAAGGAAGCATCCCATGAAGTATATGCCAGAATCCACACGATATATCTCGTTGCATTTCCTCATCATATCCCCTCTGCTGATGACCTCTGGACCCTTCCTTTCAAATCCTCTGTGTCCTGATACCCCCACTGCACAAACATGGTTACCTATTTCCTACAGAAATAAACTTTGCTCAGTAACCATGGACATAGTTTGTTCAGTCAGGAAAACACACAAAACAACTGTCCATTGTGAAAAAAATGAAAACGCTCCTGTTCCCATTCAGTGACCCCATCCTCACTGACACCAGAGCGGCAATTTTTCTTATCTGAGGAAACAGGACCACATGGGAGAAGATTACGCGCTGGAATATTGCAATCACATTCAGCAATGCCTTTCTTTTTCCTCTTCTGTAATCACAGTACTGAAGGATAGATCTGACAGGATTTTATTGATGCAGACTTTTTATAGATCCAGTTAAAAGGTCCCCAGACACTCATTCAGCTTCCTGTACATATAGTACAAAAGCACTGCAGAATCATTGTTAGTGAAAATACATTTTGCTGTGGATAGGCAGGGGAAGAGAGAGGGGAATTCCAAAAGACCTTAACAGACAACACTTCAGTACAGCACACTATCTGTGTTAGTTTGCCATAACCAAACAGAAATACTTTCTCTTATCATTAAGGGAATTGTAAGACATGGCCTCAGTTCTTAGCCTTTATCTATCTGATCTTTGGCATATGTCTCCTTCACCTCATTTCCCTATCTCAACAATAAAGACTGGTTCCTTCACTTCATGTATCTTGTCAAATTAGACATGTACACTAACCCTTTCACCTTATATAATGTGGTTGGAATAATGTGAGAGAGCCCTAAAACCCTCATATCCACCCACAAAAAGATTCCTGTAGTGAACACAGAAGCCACAAAGCTACTTACGGAAGTACCATACTACCTCACATAACAGCCTGATCTCAGTCAACCTTCAGAAATACATACACTAACTATATCTTTGATTTTATGTACTTTGAGATCCTTAGCTGAATAATTCAGCCAATTATCACAGCAATAACACTGATACTAGTTAAAGTTGGAAAATAATTTCTTCCTCAGCTTCTTAGTTTCACACATTTATCCACTTTTGGAGCCAATTTTTTTTTATGCTTTAGGGTACAAACAAAATAAAACATGACACCAGTACATCTTGCTAAAACGGGAGCAAATTCCGAACAGCTTTTGTGCTATGGAACAGTGGGAAACAAATACACACACGCACTTTTCCCATTGTAATGAAATTCTAACCATACTTGTTTTGAATAGGGCAACAGGAAAAACAGCTGAAGTTTGAAATGTAACACTCAGCACACGTATTGTCCTCAAAAAGAAGTACATGGTGTGCTGTGTTTGAGGAAGACACAGCTTTTGCTTTTTTTCTTCAGTACTAATTGGCTGAAAAAAAATCCCTGCCCATTTTAACAGACCTTAATAAAGCTGTGCCTTTTTGACATCACAACAGTTACCTCTGCCCAGATTGACAACCTCATGAGCTGCTGAAAAGATTTGTGTGAGGGGAATGTCCATAGATGGATAACATCATACTGTCTGATTCACAAAATTATAGAAACCTGAGTAAAATCACCTAAAAGTGGCCACTGATCCATAACACAGAGCAAAGATTGGCGCTGGCAGCTCAGACTTAACTCAGTCTAAATCTCAGAAGAAGTCAGAACACCCATTCCTTCTGGAAAAACTTGTGATTATCTGTGTACTTCACTGTGCCCTGAATTGCCTTTGCACCCAGCTGGAGGCCTTCCTTCCTCTTCTCCATTCATGAAAGATTTGGAAATTATGTTTCTGGATGTCCCACTTCCTTTGTAAGTTCAAGGCCCCTTTCCTACTACTCCATGCGGAGAAAGAAATGTTGTTTTTCACTGGATACTACTGCTACCACCTTCACCTACCTACAGAGTGCAACTAACTCTCCTGCAAAACAGACAACCCCCACAGTACTCTTCCAGCCTTTAACCTATTTATGGTCACATTTATCTGTGACCACTATAAGGCCACAGCTGTAGTGTACAAAGTCTGATCTCACTGCAGGAGTGGTCCCAGGGGAACCTCCTTTTCCTTTGGATCAAGGATTCAGATCAGAGCAGCATGACTATATGGGCCATTTATGTGCAATATATGCCATGTGGACCATCAGGATCCTGGGACATTATTTGACCAAACCACAGGCACTGAAGGTTACATGCAAGACAGTAAGTCAAAGCAATGCCATGCCTTAAAGGATTTGGAGCTTGGTCATGCATAATCCGTTAACACGGTCGTATAAATCTCACAATTTGTGGGCACCTGCAGGAAGCAGGCTAGCAGGCAGATATCCAGGGACAGATATCGTTTTCAGACAGGAATAAGACAAATGCCCAGGGTGTGGAGGGCTACTGTTCCTGATATCTAGGACCTATGTATCTCTAGAGAGATCAAGTGCAACTCGGATACAAAGGCAGACAAGATCATGCACTATAATCTGGATGAGTCAGAGCAATCTGTCTAGGCAGAAACAGGAAAGGGGACATATTTACTAGGTTGTGTGTACATCACTTTTATATAATGTTGTCTTTTAGTCATGGAAGCTCCTAGCCTAGTGATGCTCCACAAATAGTTGTGACTTCCCCCTCACCCTGCAACCAGTCTAACAACACTTTGCAAGCTCGCTGTTTTGCCTGCTCCATGCAGCACCACAGTGAAACCCCAATAGGACATGGTCTTTCACTCACAGATGCTAGCTGGTTAAGTTTTCAGTTTAGTAGTTTCAAAAGATTACTAATACTCATAATTTAACATTGCAATAAGCCAAAACCCAGGTTCTAACCACAAAAACGGACACCTCATGCGTGTTACCCTAGTTTTCCTGCTGAAATAATTGTATGTGACTACCAACACAGGACACATGAGTAAGACCCTGGCACTGAAGTGAGTACTGCAGTTATCAGGGTTTGCAAGCATTTCTCAGCAGCAGGGAAGGCAGACATCCATCTCTGCAGGATTTCAGCAGAAACAAGCGTCTTTAACTTCATCAAGAAGAGAGATTTTCAGCCTTACACAGGACATCATGTATATATAGCCTTATAGCAGTGCTGCCTGAATATCATAAAAAAAATTAGAAATAAGTACCAGCTACATCTCTCTTTCACTTCCCCATTTCCCATCCTCTAGTCACTGACAACTTTAGCTAATCATAGCTACACTTTCTGCTCCCTCTTTGTTACCTTTGAAACTGTTTCTAAGAAGGTCGTGTCCAATGCCTACACCAAAATCCAAACACCTCCTTGCAGCTCTTAGTCTTAGACGTGTGGCATTGCTATGAGCCTGGGGTAACAGTCCAAGTCCAAGGTTATGCTGAAGCTTTCCAAATTTAGAGAAAAAAGTGGGTTTTTTACCTGTAGATCTTCCCAAGCCTTAAAAGTGAGGATGGCATGTCAGGAAAGGATCAGGACTTGACTCTCTGTCGTATGCTGGGGCAATTACATTCTTCATCTGCTGGAACACGGCATTCCAAGGCATCCACTATGGCACAGCCCTTAGCCAGACCACAGGTTTAAAGGCAAAAAGTGATGCCAGGGATGCTAACAGGAGGTGTCCCAAGGCTGTGCTGGAGAACACAGAAACAAATGGCAGCTTTGTAAAATCACAGAAGTGATCTTTGGCACATACTAGTTTTTATCCACCGTTGGCAAAAAACTTCATTTTCCGCAGACCTGGAGAGATACATAAGCGTTACAGAAGTATCCTATGATTTTTAGGTCTGCTCTTGTTGATGGTGGTTATTACCTCTGTAACACAGACTGAAAGCAGGGAAGTCAAAATCCTAATGTACTGCATAATCTGCAGAAGGCATTATTAGTCTTGTCTCTTCATGATTTTTCTTCTTGTGCTGGCCTGGGAAACAGAAAATCAATCTGGAGAAACAATCACTCACACTAATCAACCCCAAACTCATAAAGCAAAGGAACACTTCTTCCATCAAGCACTACTGAAACTTCGATTCAGTTATGTCTCAGTACCAAGCTCTTGCTGCAGCACTAAGTCTCTTCAGTTCAGGAGCTGGACCTATGTCTCACTTTAATATTCAAAAACGCCCATCACACTGTACATAGGTCCTTACATACAGCAAATTTCTTAGGGCAATGGAATTAGGGTTTTTGCAAATCAGCATGGCACAGTGTCTTTTGTTTAAAATATAACTTGTTCCCTCATTGCTGAAGGAGAGCATTTTGATAAGGTCATCTTGATAATTCTGAATGGAAAGTTCTTAGAAAGATATTTTAAAGACTAATTAAACTCTGGTGCTTCATCTTGAACTTTGTGGGAGACAAGGATGCTCATTGCTTTGCAGATTTCCCCTTATTGTACAGACATGACTGAAGAACAAAAGTGTGCTCACTAAATGATTGTAAAATTTCATTGTTCCTCACAGAGTTTTAGCATAGTCTTCACAGAGGGGGACTGGGGAGAAGGTTGTTAGGTTTTGGCTGGAAAATCACATTTCAGAACAATGCTAATCAAACTACTAATGACTATCCCATGGATAAGTGTGGCCACCATTGTTCTTTGCAGGAAAAAAAATGTACCAGCATTGTTCAGACACACTAAACTAGGATTCTTTTGGCTACAATTGAGAGTGGAACATGCTGGTGCATAACATCATTCTGATGGAGAAGGCCTAGTGCTTTGGACGTTTACCTGAACATTACTGGTGCCTTCTCACTGGAAACAAAGTTATCAGCAATGCTTCTTTTTGACAGCCTTTCTTCCAAGCAAATACGGCAGACTGCAAAAAACAACATTTCAGTTACAGCTAAATGAGCAATAGGTCAGCTCTAAGTATAATAACTATAAACTCTAAGCATAATAATATAATAAGACATTTCTAAACACCTAAAAGATTGTGTTTCACTAATGAGCTGCTTTAAATGCTATTTAAACAAACTTATCCACCACTAATACCAATGTTGACATTACCCTGGATTTATAATACATTTTCAAAGGTCATTAATATTATCATCATCAAGTTCCCAGCATTTCTCCTCTGAAAGGAGAAGATTTTTGGGTTTTATATTTGATCTGATAGGATCAAAGAGAAACATTTCAAATTTTTTTCTGCAAACACTTTTGAATCTGTTCTAATTCAAGACAAAAATAAACCACATATATTCTGAAACCTCAAGCACCCCACCAGACAGGAGCGCAGTTTTTTAAGCAATCTTCATCTACTGCAAAGACAAACTATTTTGATTGTTTCTAGGAAGATTTCTAAATGTAAGTTAGCTTGTGTTACCAGAATTAGCTTGTGTTACCAGAACACTTGGAGTTGTGGTAAGAGAATACCAAATACAAAACACTCAGGCAATTTTCCATGTGTGCCCTTTTCTCCCCTTCAAGATATGGCAAATGCTTCTAGTCTCTCCACCATGCTGACATCTCTACCCTCATTCTGGGGCATGTTCAGCCCACCATTATCATAACTGAGCATCGAAGCAGTTCTGGGCTTCCTTTATCTGTTCCAGCTATAAAGGAAGGAAACATTATTTCTCCTACAGGGAGCCCGTATTTATGTCCCTAATGAACACCCTCTAAGCCACCTAGGAGGATCCCAGGGATGCTGGAGATGGAAGTGCGGAAGGCCTGGAGTAGGTTGGAGTGGTTGCTGTTGTAGTGGGTCTAAGCACAGATGATGGCATCAGCTTCCTGTAGCCTCACATCAGACTGATCCTGAACACAGACCTATTTATGAAGGCAATATGAGATATTTTCACAACAGTTCTCACTCCCTAATCTAATCTCTCCTCTCTAAGAAGGGTATTTCCATCTGGAATCCTCTAGCAGGTCACAAGGTAGCAAGGGCACATATTCATTTTATCATTGAGCATTTAACATTGAAACTCTACAACAAACCATCTGCGCTTATGAAAGCTGTCACTGAGTGGGAGTATTCTAGGCCAGTAACTTGTAATTAGCTTCAATACTGTGCGTAGCGGCACTCATGTCTACCACTATTCTGATCCTACCTGGTTTACAAGTAATCTTACTACAATTTGAGAGGAGTGGCAACAACAGTTACAGAACAAGACTGGATGTATCAAATATTTACTTAAAAATAATTCTAAAATGCATTAAAGGTGAGATGCACAAAAAGGTGAGAAAATATGAATAGGAGATCCTAACAAGACTTCAAAAACTATGGAAAAAAATCAGTGTGATAAATGAAATAGGGATCAGATTTGAAAATGAAAGTTGAAAAGTAAATGCTCAACAGCTTTGCTCAGAAAGAGAAAAGTCTGTGGGACTTAAAGTCTAATGCATTAGATGCTCAGTAAAGAGTTGTAATTGAGACGTCCACTTGACCACAGACCTTCAGCTCGCTCAACAGATACTGGAAAAGATATTACAGAACTTGTAGATTACTACAAAAACTCAGTTTTAGAAGGCAAATACCTCAGCATCACACAAGATTAGAAAAATAACTAGGCCAGTACAAAAGGATGTTTGCTGTATTATGTTTCCCTTTTAAACATGAGCCTTCTTTCTTTCATTAAAATAACAGTACATATGTGCTTTATCTAGGTTACAATTTCTTCAACAAGTCCTGTACATCCCACCTGCCCAACTTTGGAAATATCCCAAGTAAAAGAAAATAACAGCACTAAAGGATCATCTCAGCTTTATTATTTGATTTTTCTGAAGTGCATCTTTTGTACAACTCACATGCTTTGCCCGTAACACCCCTGGGAGCTGTCAGGGTGGCTGCAAGAATCACAGAACCTGTCTCACGCTTGCCTTCACCCACTTGGCTGCCTCTCAGGCAATCCAAGGCCTGACACACCAAGTATATTCAGGAAGTCTAATATGCTCAAAAGGGCACACTCCAGACATTTCTGAAGCTGCTATTCTGGCTTACTTTCAGCACAGCAGGTGAATCAGGGTTTAATAGTATATACCGCAGAAGTGTATGTTATGTGTGATACGAAGCTGTTGTTCATGAAGAAGTAGAGGTACTTAGTCATACCACTAAGCTTTCTTTATTGAGAAAGGTGTCACTGGGTAAAAGAACAGGAGAGTACAGGGCCACTTCAGCTAAAGCAAAAAGATAATGCAAAACCTGAAGTAAAGTGCGTAAATTGCTGTCGAAGGAGTATTATGTACATCCTATTGTATGCTATACCAACTGTAATTTTCTTCATTCAGAAGGCTCTTTCCTAGTCATAAAAATATAGCTCTACATGGCATTAATCCAGGAGGATCACGCTTAAATCAGAGGAACTCCAGTGAGGCAACAAAGCTGCACTAGTTGAATTATGGTGTGAAAGAGACTGACAACAGGGGCAAGCCTTGTGTTTAAATCAGTCCGCCACAGAAAACCATAATAGCCAAGGGTATGGCACATTAAAAATTGTGAAAAGAGAAAAAAAATGCCTTGCTTTATTTTGTAGCTACCAAAACCTCCTTTTTCTCCTTTGCCATGTGCAAGTCATTGCTAGAAGAGCTTCTTTGTTCAGGCCAAGAAGGCTGGCATGGGGAAAGGGAGGTGCCTTGTCCCTGAACATGAAATCCCATTAATATTACTGATAGACTATTCTTTAAAGAGATCCATCTGTTTCTTATTTGGCATATTCAGAATAGTAGCTTGTTACATTTTTACAAGAAACTGTGTGATCCAAGAAAAGCAAAACCTCATGTAATGAAAGAAAAAGGGAGAATACTTATTAAAGAATCCCATCCATGCTGTACAACTTAAACATCGATCTCCAAAATGGCTTCAGCCTGTTCCATTTACAGCTGTCAAATTTCTTTGCTTCAGGGGGCAGAGGGTAGAAGCCTACTTATTTCCCTTCAATTTTCCAAAATATGCACAAAAGTAATATCTCCTAAGTCGAGAATAAATCTACTCTTCTTGCAAGTTGTTATGAAATGCTGCCCTTCATAGCTGTATTACAAACAAGTTCCTTCAGTCAAACTCCTAAACTGCCCCCTGCAAGAATTTAAGCTGAAGGCAAGAGCTGAGGTATGATGAAGTCAGGTCAGGACCAACCAGTGATAGGAGGTATCTCTGTTTAGATAACAACAATTGCAAATATCACTCTGAGCTCAGCGTGGAAGACGCGCTGCCAAAGTTGGGAAAGAAAATAATGTCACAATATAAAGACTGGGTCTTTCTTCAAGTATTAAATATATTATTTCCTAACAACAGAAACAGGTTGTATTCGGCTTATAATATATATATACACGCTTTCTCAAATGCCTGAAATAGTCAGGAGCATCATTTCTTAGTGAATGCAGCCAATATCAAGTCATTCAGAATCCAGTACTCCTGTTTTATCTTAACAAAAAGTTAAACCTAACTCTTAATGCTATTTATCAGCACTGCCCCTTCTTCTGGCTGGTACTTACATCAACATCACAAAATGTTATATGCCCTCCTGATTTATGAAGTCATTTAATTGTATTCTTAATTTTGAAGATGCATATTATCTATTGACAATATCCATGCAGAAGTATTTATATAATATTTAACATATTGTTTAGTGCAATGACAGGATAAGGTTGCAACAACAAACCCTACTTCTGAACCAACAAGTGAGAATTCAAGATATAAATACGATCAGAGTAAAAATTTAGTACTAAAACTAGGCTCCTGAGATGTCATTTGAACTTCAGAGGCAATATTATTTTCAACAAGGTTTCTGTGTACTATGATGTCTAACATTCATTTTATGCAGCTGTAGGTTCAGGATGCTGCCAAGAATTAGTTGTAACCAGGCAAAGTAGATAATGCAGGTAAATACCATTACCATGAACCTCCAAATATTTGCCTTTTTTTAATTGTCCCATAACTGTACACAAGAAGTGTTATTCTTCTTTTTATAGAGAAGTAATTATCCCACCGTCATGAAGAAAGATATTAAAATTATATCAGACAGAAGCTGCTGAAATCTTCTCGAGTCTGCAGATGCTCCAAACTCTCAATCAGAAAAACCAAATGATCATCAGGATTCAGAAAAAAAGAATTGCCACTAAAACAAATTATTTTAGGAGCAGAACCACAAGCTGATGTGCTTCCTTTTCAGTTTCAAAATGAAAGAGTTAGTCAACTTTTTTGCGGTGCTCAAGAGGTGCACAAAAACCAAATTTCTTCTGCCTTCAACTGCAAACTGCTTGTGTCCATCAGAAAGCAGTGTGCAGTCCTGCCCTCCGTCACAAGCCTCCATTCCCACCTCAACTTCAAGCACAAAGGGCAGCACCACAAACCCCTGTTGCTCCCTACTCTGCTGCCAAAATCTCTCCATTGATCTCCTACAATGCACTGATGCTCTGTCAGTCCAAAAATAACACTGGTGTTATGCTTCAAACTTAGGATTTGAAATAATACAAAATGAACTGGATGGCAAAAGAGTGATACTGATTAGCACAGACAGCAAGAGATGAAACTCAGAGTGCTCTGTTACATGAAGGCTAATACATGAGCAGGGCATTTAATTTGGGTAATACATTTGGCTAATGGGGTATTCCACTAGCTGCTCCTTGTGCGTTGCCGGTTTGCAATATGGAGAGAAGGAGGTCTTGGCACAGAAAATAGAGAAGAACTCTGGTTTCCTAGGCTGGAAGGGTAATGGGATGCATCTTTCAAAAGTATTACTTGGGAAAAGATGCATCATGAAGCACCATTCCTTTCTGGAATGACAGAGAAATGCTGATGCTTTGCAGAGACCACTACTAATTCCTCCAGCTCAGAAAAGTGCTCCTGACAATATGTGGGATATACAGACACACTGCAACGGAGAAAATGTATTTCCCTTCAGCTGTCTAGCAATGAAGACATCTTGATCCCAGAGACAGTGCTAGTCAGTCTCCAGATGGATCTCATGCTATTTGTTACAATTTCAAAACTTTGATTTTTTTTTTTTTAAAAAGAGAGACATGAGAATGCATATATATCTTAAAGGGTATCCTTAACATCATCTGAGCTTCAGAATGAGTTGTACTGTGACTGAATAACGTGCTGGGAGCCCCATTGAAGCCAGGCATGGCCTTTACCATTTTGATGCAAAACTTGTGATATAAGCTATTTTATAAAGATATTTGCATTAGGAAATCTCAGCTAAATCTGAAACAAAAGATTAGAGCTATTTTCAAGTCTGAAAAGGTGTAAACCTGTACTTAATTTCAGAAAGCTGATGATTTAAAATTTCAGTTTTGGTCCAGCTACATTATTGTCATGCAGCACACCAGAACCATGTAATTCAAGGGAATACACTACAACAAAAGTAAGATAAAAGGCATTTTCCAATACCTGGAGCTATTAAACCTCTTTAAAATGTCAGTACTTTGTTCACATACAAGGCAACATTAATTTACTAACTGGTAGACATTATACAGCTATGCTCAGCTGGAGGAGGGAAGGAACAGAGCCTTCTGCATGCAAGGCCTTTTTGGTTTCAGCCAGGAAGAAACCCCTTTGCTTATTGGATAACTTCCTTATTCAATACCTAAATATCTATGAACTAACCCCTCTTTTTAGAGCTCTGTATACCTCAACTTGGATTTCTCCTCTCACACGGGAAAGAAACATAGGGACTTTCACTGGAATGATTTGGCAGTATTTGTGCAGACCTTACCCAGACCTTGGTGCTTCTGTTCCACTACTGGGATCTCCTCCATCGCCAGCCCGCAGGGCAATTTGTGCCTTAGTTTCTTCCTAGCAGAATAGATGGTCAATTCAGTCAAACTATGAAAATAATTTATTTCTAGGGTGATGCAAATATATACAAATATTGCCATCAAAAATTAAAAAATCCAGTGTTCATTTCCAGCTATAAGAGCCATCCAGACTTCTTAAAGCAGGGTTCATTGATAATCCTTCACTGAAGACATCAAATTTTGTCCAATCAACACAACAGTGGTCATTAGTTACAGGGAAATAATCCTTCCTAACAGATTTAATGGAAAAAAAGCACTCTGCGTGTTAATGAAACTCATTTCTAGCACACATGTAACTTATATCTACTTGTTTACAAATTGTGAACCAATAATTGACATGAAACTGTAGGTACATGAAATGTAGAAACACGAAACACAGAACTATTATAATCTCAAGTACTTGTAGAGGAAGAAGAATCCCAATCAAGACTATCACAACACTCTCACTGTTGTCTTGTGCCAGTGGATGAAGATAATTGCCCAAAAGCTATGTCTCACTCTAATGCATCAGCAAAGTAACTAAGGCAATCATACCTTAGATTTCTGGCAAGTATTGGAAGCCTGGGTTTAGTGTTAGTAGTGAGAACAGGATTTTCATAGAGAAGAAGAGAGATGGTTAAAACTGACAATTCATCAAAATTGAAATTATTCCCAGAAGAGCTTCCTGTCCTCAAAAAATTGGAAAAACAGGTTTTGAAATTCTAGAAATGTGCCGTTTCAACATTTTTAAAACAAAAAGTCTTGTTTTTGCGGTTAAAAGCGTCTTCTCCTGTTGAAACTTAATTTAGTTTATATTAAAAAGTTAAAAAAGAAAATAAAAGGTCAGCATTAAAATGAAATATGTTTGTTTGTTTGTTTGTTTCTTAAGTCACTCATATATTCACTGAGCCCCATGCCAGGCCTAAAATTTCAAAATCAACAGAATCGTTGTGGGATAAGAAAACTGTTTTCTGTATAGCCACATAACAAAGGGAACATTAGAAGTTCAAGGTTTTCCCAGTTTCCTTGCAGCATGGCTTAAAAATTAGTTTTGAGAACCACCTCAATGAATGGAAACATAGTCTAGACCTCCAGCCCTTCAAATGTTTAGCAACCTCTTATTTTCCTCCCCTATTTAAAAATTTTTTATTATTACACTTTTTTGAAGAGAGCTACACAGATAGTCTTCAGGGGAATAAAACCGGGGAGTTTCTTCAACCAAATTAACCCAAAATTGTTCCTGTAGATTCATTAAACCAAAGTATTAAACCTACATGCCTGTATTTTACTATAGCCTTTGCATGACACATAGATTAGTAACTGTTGATGCTGAAACTGTTATGACAAACTGGGTTGTTTGGTTTTTTTAAAGGATAGTATATTTGAAAACCTTAAGAGCAGTCAGAGGCCACTCCTCTTTTTCAGCATCCAGCTTTTCCAATCATCTTTTCTCATGAGCACAAAAGACAGCAGCAAGAGAAAGCTGAACTTATTTGAATCAGCACAAAATATAAATTCATGGACCTTAAGACCAGAAAAGACTGCTTGATAAAGCAATCTGAATGCCTGTATGTGACAAACTATCAAATTTCCTCTAAGCTATCTTATACTGTGCTCCTATCATTGTATCTGAGTGACACACTGTGTTTGGATAAAGCATGTCTTGCAGACAGCCCTCCAGCTGAGGAACAGTTAAGATATTTATTTAGGTACCACATACACATGTAGAAGAAGTGAGCCACGAAGAGATTTTAGATGTTCACAGAAACAAGGGTAACTAGCCACTGACTACAGTCTAAAAACTTAAATTTGCCTCTGGAATTGTGCATATCCATTCTGGACACAAAATAGTCATCTTTCCCTGAAAGAGTTGAAAAGCTTTATCACGATGTTTTTTCAGATCTTCTGGTGTTAGTTAGCACATCCTAACTATGCTGTCCCAGCTATGCTGCCAAACCCACCGCTGTGGGTGGAAGACATACGGGCACAGGAGTAGTTTTGTTTTGTGATTAAGGAGATGGTTTTACCTTACTAAAGGAATACCTTTTCTAACCATTGTGGTGATTGCTGATAATAATATATGTGTTTCATATATATATTGAAACCCCTTTGTAGTGTAACCTACAGGTTTTTTGTCAGAGAAACAGTTCAATGGAGTTATAAAGATGATGTTTGACAGCCATCATGAAATGGCAAGGTCTTTCTCCCAAGCACAGTCACTTAATTCGTTCTCTCTTTATTGTAACAAAAGTATGTCTCAACATTTAAGAACTGTCCAACTCTTCAGTCATGTACAGCTTTCCCAAGCTTCCAACTGTCTTGCTAGATTTCGGTTTCTGCATCACCCAATGTCCCAAACCACTGGAAATCCAGCAGAAAAAATGGTTTAGCTTATCTCAACTGAAGGACTACTATGGGGAAAAAAAATAACTTCTTTTAAGGTTCTCTTTTAAACAATGTGCCAGATCACTCTACAAGGAGAAGAAAAAGTTTAGCTTAGAAATAGTCTACAATAATGAGAAGCATCTTAGAATTTCCTGTATGGATTTTCTTTTATTTCACTGAGTGAATCTAGTTTACTTATTTCAGACTTTAATGACTGAAACACATCAGGTAGGAAAGAAGCAGCATGCACACTTACTTGTTTATACACTCTTTCGTGAAATGAAGTACATTGAGCTCTTTGGGGGGAGAGGAAGGGTCTCTTTAGTCCTCAAAAAGAGATTTCCAATATTGTAAAATTATGCTATTAATATGACTTTTAGTGACAGAAACATGCATTACTACAGTCTGCAATTTTTTAAAATTCTTTGGAAAAATCTACCCCAAATCAGGAGATGGATTTACATTGCTGCTATGGTCATCACTACTTCTAAGGAGTTCTTTGTAACCGCAATTGTGAAATTACAGACCTATAGCTCTTAAGGCTAGAAGGGACCACATAGAATATCTTGCATTCCATTTTCTTTAGTATGACCATATAATTTCACCCAGCTGTGTCTCCATTGTTTGCTAAAGCATACCATCCACTCTCAGTTTGAAGAGTTCAAGAAATGGTAAGCTCACTGTTCCTCTTAATAATTTGTTCCAGTGGCTGATAACTTCATTGTTAGCAACAGAGGAGTATAACACTAATCTAGATGGCAACCAAAAAATACTGGGAATAGCTCTACCTGTTAAAAAAAATTGTATTCAAGATAATTAATATCCTTCTCACCAGGTCTGTTCATCATAAAAGCAAAAAGGCTTTAAGATTATTTTTTTTAAGCAACCACTACATTTGTGAACTTTTCACATTTGTTTCTCATCACTTGGGTCTCTAGAAGCTTATAAAATTTGGAGGCAAATCCACATTCTGGTTTCCATCTCCATAGGCCACAATGCTTTCAAACAATGACTGATACTTTCTTCTGTAGCTTTCCGTGATTTCCATGCAGCCTTTTTTTCATGATAGAACAGAAGGCTTCTCACAATGAAATTATTCCCATATGGACTCATTGCTGAAAATTCATGAGAATCCTGCACATGCACAAAAAAGGAGTAAGAAACATGAATACTCTTTGGGATGCCACAACATTTCCAGATAAAATAATAGTTTGCATTTTTGCAGACCTTTCCATCTTCAAAGTATTGGACATGCATTCATCATCAGAAAATATTAGTGAAATTAAATGTCATAAACGTTATTTTACTAAGATTCTGCTTCACTATCACTATCACATTTAGTAGCCACAGTTTAAGGGTTGATAAAACTGTTGTGTATGACTGACAGACTTAGCCTCTGTAGTGGACCCAACTTTGACAAGTACATCGCCAACAGAATTCTTGGAAATCTCACTCCCTGGAACAGGGTTAGGAAATGGAAAGAGTATGTCACACAAAGGCCGACTGCTACCATATATTAAGACCAGGTGGTCTTAAT
Organism: Pterocles orientalis; assembly: GCA_011057875.1. Lineage (NCBI taxonomy): Eukaryota > Metazoa > Chordata > Aves > Pterocliformes > Pteroclidae > Pterocles > Pterocles orientalis. Next base: position 3,527,339 of record WKFP01015393.1, read on the forward strand.
GGGTGAGCTACAACCCTCTTATCTGCCCTCCCTCTGTAAATCTGTGCTTGCTTTGAAGCTTTACCCTTACAAGTTCTGAGTCCTTTATTAGAAGCTGAGGCTCAGCAGCACAGAAGATTAGCCTTTATTGTCTCACTCATGGCCAGACCTGTCTGAAGGCCCTTCTTTCTGTAAGAGGTGCTTATTGATGGCAGAAGTCCTGTGGAGGATAATTCCCAGAATACATCCATACGTAGCAATGGGCTATGGATGCAGAGACTCCTGAGCATACCTGACAGCTGAAATAGCCCCACAGCATACTGCAGCACTATGCAGAAAAGCTGTTAAGGTCCCAAAAGCAGCTCAGCCATGTTTTTATGGCCCTGCACCCAACCAAATCAGCCCTAGCTCTAGTTCAGAGTCACTTGATACAGCTCTACCAGTCAGTACCCATCTCACCATGACTGCAGCACCTCAGTAACAGGACACAACTCCAGGAGCTACCCACTGCAGTGGATTGTTATAGCAGTCAGCACTTCAGAAATGAACACACAACAATGCTGAAAGGAAAGCAAGAAAGTACTTTATAGTTATATGTTTATCATAGGTTACAGTGACAGAGAGGGAAGCCTAAGTTTGACTGATTTGATCAAACTAAGCAATTCAAGCATCTTTTACCTAATTTTAGGCCAAAGAAAATCACAGCAATGCAGAAGCAGCTGATAAATCAAAAGCAGAAAAATAGGAATTAAAGCTCAGTTCAGGCCTTTCATCTTTATTACCCTTCTTTATGTGCATATGGTAGGTGTTCAACACTTACCAAGTCCGTATGATATTCCCTTGTGCTTCAGAAGCTGTAGGGCTGTAGTTGTCTATAAAAAGGCAACCTAACAGTTTCCTGTGACCAAGACTTGAATGTGTTATTTGTTACCAGCTGGTTCATGGGTAGATTGAGCCCAAGTCTTGGTTTTAAGCAATCAAACTTACTTTAAACCGCTCACTCACAGGGTGAATTCATGTAGAGAAAGAATTCTAGCACAATATTTTATTTCTGACTTATGGCATATGACTCTTTTTTTTTTTTTCTAAACCAATATTAAAACCAGAACCTATAATACGCCAAATGCAGACTGCATTTTTTTGGAAAGCTGATACCAAACGTAACAGTAAATGAACCCTTATGAAAGGTTAAAGTTGCTTTCATATAAAACATTTTCTACCAGGAAATGGAAGTGGAATGTTGAACTAAGCATTTAACTTGAAAGAACTGTGCACAGACTCCAATGGTTGCATTATCCTTTAAAATAAAGAAAGCAAAATATTTTTATGAGCATACATAGCTCTAGTTTTACAAAAAGGGTATTATGTTGACAAGGTAAAACGAATCCCAGTATTTTGGATGCTTCTTTTAACATTCCAACAGGTCCCTCCCTGTGCATTAACTATTCTAGGGTGAGGTTTTGCAGTATGGCTGAGTTTGTAGAATCATAGAATCATTTAGGTTGGAAAAGACTTTTAAGATCATGGTTGCGTCTAACCACAAACATCACACTGCTAAGTCCACCACTAAGCCTTGTCCCTAAGTGCCACATCCCCATGTCTTTTAAATACCTCCAGGGATGGTGACTCAACCACTTCCCTGGGCAGCCTGTTTCAACGCTTGACAACCCTTTCAGTGAATATTTTTTTTCTAATATCCAATCTAAACCTTGCCTAGTGCAACTTAAAACCATTTCCTCTCATCCTAAATGTTCAGCTCCTATTCAGGACAGAGTTCAGCTCTATGCAAAGGACATAAAAAAAGAAAGCTGTTGAGGACAGGATCTGCAAAGAAGATTCCCTGGCAGAGCTGATTGTAGAAAACAACACAACACTGCCAAAAGACCATTGAGCACTACCTAGGAGAGTGCACTGCTGAGGTCTCATCTTCCTCATGAACACAAATCTCACTCTTCAGCAGCTGACTTCACTGTCCTAGGGATGCTCACTACAGAGGGCCAGCAAGTGGTATCCTTGATTAGGAGTTGAGGCTATTTGTGCTTTAGTTCCACCTCTACTGTGCCACCATAAATAAGTTGCATCACACCCTCAGTTACCCGACCTATAAAATGAGGAGAGTGACATTCAATTTACTGGGTAAAGTATCTGAAGGTACATCCCACGAGAGAGGCTTCTATTTACAGTACATTTACAGTATAACATTATACATTTTATTCCTTCAACTGTTGTAGACAGTTGCTGTGTGCAGGAGCTGCCCCCTCTATTTGTCCCTGCATACTTCCTTCCCTGGCATGCAGGCCAATTCCTTTCCACCCACTCTCTCTGATTCTCACCTGGGTCCTCAGAGAACCCAATTGGATTACTAAACTAATCATGTTTTCATTTTGCTGAGTTAGTTTCCTATCAGCTGGCAAGGTGAACCAGTTCTGGAAGTGATACAGAAATCGGAGCTGGTACAGAAGAAGCAATGGCTGAGAACAGCACTCCTAGATTTTCTCAGGAGAGCTCAAACCCTGAAAGCACCCATTCTAAATAATGTGATTGCTTCTTACAAATACACTTACCTTTTGAGATTATGGACCTGTTGCACTAGCTTTTGCAAAAAAAATAATGAAAAAAAGTAAGCATACCAAACAGATATACCACTTACAGGGACAACAAAGATAAATAGCAAACATGTACTGCCCATTCTCAGGAGTAGACACTCCTGCATGAGGGCAGAAGCCTATGCATCTTTATATTAAGTGATCAAAGAGTGTCTCTTTGCTGGATAAAATCTTCTGCTTCAAGGGGAAAAAAAAAACAAAACCAAACAAAACCAAACAATGAAAAAAACTCAACTTTACACAGTTTCCTTGACTCTTGAACCTTTGGGGGGTGGGGGGAAGCCATTCAAATGAGCTTGGCACATTGAACTACTGCTGATTTGCCAGATTCCAGTGTCCTCAAGTGTGACACAGTGTTATTATTCAGTGTCCTGTATTTAAAGTCAAAGTGATTTAATCTGTCTCTCTGACATCCCACTTGCTGACATGTTGACACCATGTAAATAATGCATAGCTGTATGACCACACTACTTTCATGCCACGTGCTGAGAGAAACAGATAACACCTGCTATTATTATTAGCCACATCTTAGATACCTCGGAAATCTGCAAAATGAACATCAAAACTAATTCAAAGGGAACCTTTGCATCTACTCTGATTGAAAAGAGAGATTACTGATTTACATCTCACATCCTTTAAAAGTCATCCTTCTAAGACTGTTGCTGAATATCTGAATTTGTTAACTGACACAAGCATTTCAACCAGCAAGATTTTTCTCTATACTGAAAAAAGACACCATTTTAGAAGAAAGCTCAAAGAGCAAGAAAAACCCAGCTCTAGACTGCAAAATTCTAACTACCTAATTAATATCAGACGCTGCTCCCTACTAACATTAGCCAGTCTACTTCTACTCTTCTGATCATGTCAAATGTAAACCTACCAAAGTCATCAGGACATGCTTATTAAACCAAAGTAAAATAGTGGTTTTCACTTTGTAAAGCAAAGATAGCACATCTGATATGTCAGCCGCTTCTTACATGACTGTTATCACCTAAATGTCATACAACCTCAGTCATATTGAGAGCAGACAGCAATATATGCTGCTTTTCACAGCATTTGACAAGGTTATTATCTATATCACTGGTCCCTAACTGTCGCTATATACACCCTCCTTTCCAATCTTGTGACTAACAAGCAGAGAAAGTAGCTGATTATATTTTCACCTCTCCATGGTGTACATCAGTAGAAAACTTGCTTGTCTTCATTTCACTGAGCCTATGCTGTCAGAGCAGGACCATGGTACATGTTCTTCCTGTGAAGACACAAGGGAGTAACTGTTGGAGAGACAACAAAATACAACAATCAATGAAACACAAAAATTACGTCTTCATAGTTTAGAAGTTGAGATGACTCTGTTGTTGTGGAGAACTCACCTCAGTCCTCACTCTGTGGCCAGCACTAGGAAATTGCACCTATGTAGATAGATATGAAGTTCCCTGCTGACTTCAGATTCCCAAAACCTGAAATAAAAGAATATCTGGCTCCAAACCACTGAATTGATCATAACTTTTCAGGGAAAATCAGATATACAGCTCAAAATGCCTTGCCCAAATAAATTCCTTTAGAAACTCTGGAAACCAGCAAACATAAAAAAGCAAGGGACAGGTTCTCCTTTTTTCAGCTCTTATGAGACAGACAGCACACAGAAATTTGGTTTATTTCTGCTCAAGATGAATACATTGGACAATACTCTGTACTTGTCCACATTGTTCAAAAGGATCAGTATTTTCAGAGTCCCAGACCGAAACCAATTCTTTCTGTTTTCTCCATTAAGACAACCAGGAATCTTGTGGTCTCTTTTCAAAGGAATGTCTTTGTCCAGAATCTTGCCTCAGAGCTTTATTTGCTCTATGTTATTTAGCACAGAAAAGAACACTGGAATGACTTACTAATTTCTTTAGTAAATCTGTTCTCAATCTACTTTATTCCAAGCATTTTTATAGACCGTTTCTTACATGATGTTCTGCTCTGAAGCTCTGTAATTACACACACACACACTGGTCAAACTTTCTCTTGACCAGAACAGACTTGTAGTAACTCCAGTAAACTGAAAGGAAAAGTTCAGGGAAAAGAGTAGTTTGGTTGAGAAGATAACTTACTGCTCAAGATGTGATTTCTGTTCTGACAGTGACTATGGGTAACATAGATGCCCCCCACACAAAAGTGAGAAAGCCTGTCTTGGGGATGTTTTATACAGTTTTTGTTTTGCCTGGAGTTTGGATTTTGGATTGTCCTTGCCTAGGAAACCCCAGAGGTAAAGCCAGATGTTGTCTATGTGCAAGCTGGAAAGAGGGAAAACTGGGAAAGGGTAGTGGCTGAAAACCAGGGAATAAAACCCACTGAATTACGTGAGTAGGTAAAATATAAAAAGTTAGCAAGAAGTTATGAAGTGGCATGACAAGAGTAATGAAGTGTGCTCGTTGCAGGCAAAAACATGAGTATTTTGAAGGGATGGTCAAATGTATTTGAACCTTTTTTTCTGAAGTTCATTCAAAGTTTATTTCAGCAAAGTTTTCTCTCTCCCCTCTTCAATGGAAGCTTTGGAGAATTGTATTAGCTTCAGAAAATTCCTCTAAATTCTTGTTGCCAGATATATACCTGTATATGCAAGAATAAATTATTCCAAACTTATACCTGTATATGCAAGAATAAATTATTCCAAACAAGTCCAGTGCTGGATGAGTAGCAACTAAAAATAGCATAATTTGCACATTCTTACTAAGAAAAGTTCCACATAAAGTTCCTGTTATGTGGTAACCTGATTTGACTGCTTCCTCTACCAAAATGTCCTATTTAAGCAACTTAAAACGTACAGGTTTCATATTTTGTACAGCTGAAAGGGCGTCAACACTGAAAGAGCAAAATCGGAGTAAATGTGAGCTACTGACAGCAGTAGTAAGTCTCTTCGAGAGGAAATCGTGCACTCTTCCTGTCATTGTGGTTTCTCTCTTGATGGTGGAGGGGGAAGGAACGAGGAAAATAGAGACTCTGCCACCTTCAAAGGCAAGATCTGCCGATGGTGAGGCTTTCTTTCATTTTATCTGATGTCCATATTTACAAACTTGAGCACATGTGGTTTCACAGAAATGTTCAGAAGGGAAGATAGAGGTGATGAGCAGCACATGCATGACCTGTTTCCTGTCGTGGCTGAGAAGGATGTGCTGGATGCCAGGCCATACTGGTGGGGCAGCAGCATGGTGGAGCAGCAGCAAGAAGTGTGGCACACAGTGACACCATCAGAGCTGTGACAAGAAGCTGGGTGTGGGGGGACAGGATGCACGTACATGTATGAGCCCAGTTGGAGTCCAGTGGCAATTAATTTCCTTGCTTATAAGTTGTGTCATTTCCAGACCAGTTTCAAGTGGCACACAAAATAGGGGTTTTTTTTATTCACATAACAATTATTGCCCCATACATACAATTCTGAACATTTTCTGTGATATAGTGATAGATTTTTTTTCTTCTATCAACATTTTATTTTTCACATCTAAAAAAGCATGCACAATTCCACACAGAGCTGTAATCTCTGCTTGACTGTTTACAATTCCAGTGTTATACCCTTTATCTGTTCACTTTGGCTAATGTGGCTTGATGATTTCACTCTGTGTTTTCCTTTTTCAATTGTATACATCAGATAGCAGATATTCATACTTCCCTTCCATCATGTGACACATTTTCATACTGCAGAGTGGCAACATGGCAGGCTCACTTTTGCAAAGAATTAGCCTTCCTCTACACCATTTCTTAGAAACTAGCACTGATTTTTACAGTATAAATTAGGGAATGAAAGGTATGTACTGTGCTTGCAAATATTAAATTCTAGGTGTTACATTTCTGCAGAAAATAAGTACTCAGTCAATTAGTCTGAAGATTAATTTGTTATTTAAGGCTAATTCTGTTTCTGAAATGGCCTCTTTATAACTGTATTATCTACTTCAACTCTGTGCTAGCCTGCTAGCTCTGATATGACTGATGCTTTGGAAGACGTTGCCATGAAAGGAGACTGTGCTTGCAGTGTGCTTGAAAGCTAACAAACTGTCATCCATCTTTGCTTTTACAGTATGTGCTGGTACAAACAATGGGGAAATCAGAGGCTCATTGAGACTGCATTGAAAAGTGGTGAATCAGAGTTTCATTGAAAATTTGTTGAGGGTGCTAGGCTGTAATTTTAAAGGTGTTCAGTGCTCCAGATAAATGTATACTTAGCTTTCTGTAAAGAGCTTAGGTACCTTAACTCCACTTATTTCATTTCAAGGTGACTGCTTTCAAACTCCTTAAAATTGCAATAGGCAACTACTTGAATGTTAAAGGCCTAGATACCCTTAAAAACCTGAACTCCAGTTCTTGATGACCTGTACTCTTAGTCTGCCAGCTCAATTCAATCTTGAACACCGTACTGTGCAAGTGTTACCTATCTATAGGTCATTACCACCCATTTGAACAGTAACTCAGAAGTAATGAATGAGAAATATCCCTCTTGTGCTGTATTGAAGTTGTGACATAGAGGTAAAAAGCTAACCATACCATTGTAACCACCGTAACGCTCCAGTCTTACCATCTGTTATACCTCTAATTAAGCACACAAAAAATAAATATCTTCTGGACTGTCTTCTCAGACTTGGTATAAGTGATCTGGCAGTGTCCAGAAAATTGCTACGAAAAGACGTTGTGAAACAATTTTTCATACAAAGAGCTGTTTTTTTCTTCTAAATAGATTTTTTTTTAAATTTCAAGAAAATGTAACAACATTCTAAGCTAGGATCAATGTGTCTGAAACTGCAGCAAAGCCTACACACTCCAGTTACAATAAATAAAATTTTTAAAAAGTTACTAGCAATATTTTTTTAAATACAGAAGAATTTGTGCTTTTAAGATTATATCAGTAAAACATTCAGGAAACCGAAGTGCTTTCCTTTTCCATTCCAACTAAATCGTATACTATTTGGGGTAGAAATTTGGCAGGGTACTCTGTTGGATTATCCCTACCTTGTGGCTTGACTGATTTCTTTATCCTTTTTTGATAGGTGGATGTCTAGCCAAGCCCTAAATATCTTCAGTGGTGCTGATTCCAAAGCCTCATTTGGCAGCTGCTTTCCTTGGCTATGAGTCCTTACGTTTATAAACTTTTCCCTGGTATAAAATCCTAATTTTCCCTTCACAATGCTCAGGGCCACTTTTCTTTTTTCTTTTTCTTTCTTTCTTTCTTTCTTTCTTTTTTATCTTTCTTTCTTCTTAACTAATGAGAACAATCAAATATTGTGTCTTTTTTGTTTCCTTTCTATTGTGGACAATAAGAGGTCACTTCAAACTTCCTGGGATTAACATGATTAATTCTCTCAATTTAACATCATATCATGGATCTTATTTTGCAAGCCTACCATTTCTTTTCTTACGTAGCTTAAGATTGAGCCAACTTTTTTTTTAAACAAAATATCTAGAACCAGTTACATGACGACATGAACATAAATGACCACAAACAAGACTAAAGTTTTCCCTTCTCATTATGTATATTTCCACGGATTATGTTGTATAAATGGTTTACACTAGCTGATTATGTGGACCTTTCATCAGGCTAGAAAATGTAGGTTTGTACAGCTGAAAAATATCAGTGCTGCCAAAAGAATGATGCTGGTCATTGAGACAACAGTTGGAGAGATCAATTCTAATCAGCAAAGAAATCACATAGTAGATCAGTACCAGTGTTAATCCCACTGAATTTGGAGGCTGGTGTCTCTGTAACCACTACAAGACAGACAAGTAGGGTCAGGGAAGGAGAGATTTATTTCAGAGGGAGTAAAGACAGCATGAGAAAAGGAGCAGTGGGCTGTGAATTAGCACTTTGAACGGCTGATGAAAAGGACAGATTTTAGGGGCTGAAGAAGGACCTAAAACCAGGTAAAGAGTTTTGGGGAGCTGTTTGTACATTGGGAAACTACAAAGATCCATGCAGCTACAGAAGCCATGCAGCACCAAGCTGCGTCACTCAATCACAGTTCATGACTGAGGACCCTGGGAGGAAGAAGGCTGAACTGCATCCTGAATGCAGAGAAAGGTGGCAAACTAAGTCCTATATTTCTTTCAAACAATTCCTACCTGATTATCAGTTTCTTCCTCGGAATATGCAGAGTTTTGTCCATTCCTTCCTAAGGTGCCCAGGCATGGTCCTCAGTGCAGTATAGTACATCTTTTCTGGATAAATTCCATTAGGTGTGTAAGAACACAGTTTCTTGGTAGACCTAGCCCTGGGCTGGATTTTCACAAAATCATAATTAAAACAAAAGTAGTTAAGTGTCTGACAGCTTTTGGCAAGCCCACCAAACACTTATTTGCCCTAAATGCCTTTGAACAACTGACTGCTGGTGCCCTGACTGGTCATTGCAGCTTCATGGATCAGAAAATAGGATGTGTGAACACACATGGAAAGATGGATCATGCTGGTTTGACTTTGGGAGTCTTTTCTATTACTGGGATGAGCACTTGGTTCAGACTGTGTTTGCTCAAGCTTCCAGACACATCTCATTCTCATCAAACATGCTCATATGACTAATGGGAGCTGTACCAGAGTGTCTCCCGTGCAGTCATTAATCTCATTTGCCAAAGGCATTCTCACACCACTAACCTGGCATGCATCTTTCTAGTTACCATGTAATAATTTACGTTTTGTCAGTAGTTACACAGTACCAAGTGTGCCAAGACCATTCAAATATTTTTGACCATTTCTCTACTTCTCTTCCAACCATGAAAAGTAACTCAGACAATTCTAATTATAAAAGAACTGCTTCACCTGGGCATTTGTCACTTGTAGTGACAATTAAACAGGTTGTTTTAGAGTAGGAGTGCTATGGCCACTGAGGAGAAAACTCACAATTGCCTCAGAGCTGACCTAGTTTGCCAGGTAACTTTTAGCCGCTATATCATTTCCTCTGAGCTGTAAACCCTTTAACCCCTGCACGTGCATCCAGATCAGTGTGCTCAAAGAACATTTATATCTGCATCTCACTGACCCCTTTCATCAAGTTCTTCTTTTGACTATAGGACTGTCGCTTTTAGGACATGGAAAATGTGGCTCCTTTTTTAAATAGAGGAAGTCTGAGTAATTCTGCAAAGCCACGAAGACCGAACTCTGCATACACGTTTATTCCAACACTTTACATCATTTCAGCTTTTGAAGTTCTGATGTCCAAAATAACCTTATTAAAATCATAGAGCTTTTAAGCAACCAAATCCATCTATGGGAATTGCTTTCCTGACACTGAGAAGAAAAAAATCCCTAAATTGGAATACTTCACTTGAAAGTTTTCTTGGGACTATAAGAATTTGTTGCGCATCCATCTATCTGCTCAATAATTTGCCGGTAAGCTTTACTATTGCACACAAACAATTTGGCAGCATTGCTTCCAGGTCGAAGAGCCACTAGATTCAGCCTGACATTGAGAAAAGTTCTGCCTTGCAGAAATACCTATTTTTGCATTCAGATTTGCATCTTCCACTGGCTTGCTGTAGGATGCCATGTACCTAGTTCACTACCTGGAGCCTGAAACTGCAGTCTTTGATAGAAGCAGACAGACAGGCCTGTTCTCTAGTGGAACCATTCCCATTGATGTGTAGTCTAAAGGAATGCAACCTTGGAATCATTCCTGCATAAAATGTTTTCATGGCTATTAGGACAGATAGCAAAGCAGCAGGAGACTTCATGCTCTTGCGCTGTTGCTGATGCCCGTTATCATTCAGGTCCTATCTGCTTCACCCAGTACCAGAACATTGAAGCACAGGACAGAGCAACCTCACTGGAGTTCAATGAAAAGAAAATTTGAGCTCAGTGACCTCGAGGAAGCAACTGGGGACTGACTATCTGCATACCTGTGGCCAACCCGCTGGCCATACAAGCTACCTGCCTGAGCCTTCCAAAGCAACAAGGTACCTACTACATACCTTAGGAAGCCAATAGATGTATGGGAGATCCAGGATCAATTAGCAGGAGGAGATAATCAGCTCACCACTGGTCCACAGACAACAATGTAGATGTTGAAGCTGTCAGGTCCTGGGACAACCTGGCAGTATGAACGTCAGCAGCAGACATGGATGCTAGTAGACCATACTGTTCCTCACTTACTGACCAGGACAACTTGCTGGGAGGCTTACAGTGCTCTTGAGCTGGGACAGCCAATCCTCTGGTCCTGATGAGTCACTTAGAGACTGTGGTCTGGTATAACTGCACTTTCTCCTACTTCCATATCACATTTAAGGGCATTGAGGTTTTTGAAGCCAGAATCCCTTATTAAACAAAGAGAACACTGTCAGTGCTTTTTGAGGGTCAGGGACACTGGAACTTGCCACCTCCAGACAAACCAGTTAAAATATGGTGACATTTCAGGCATGAGCTGCTTTTTGATATGGCTTTGAGGATGAGGGAAGGTAAGTTTTTAGGTGGATGAAAGAAAAAGAATTGGGCCAACTAAATTAATTGCCTGAATACTTCCTAGTACAGCTCAGGAGAATCAAGTTCTGGTCTTAATGAAGTGCCAAGGAGACTAGAAACCTTGTTAATATGAATACCTACATAAAGTCACTAATTAATTGAAAGCAATTGCTGACAATAATATTTTAAATTTACAAATTTATACCTGGGATTTTAACAGGACTTAGTATAAACCTAACTCTGATAATTTAAGTCTATGACAAAACTTCCACTGACAAATGCAGAAGCAGGCTGAGGCTTCATGGAAACTTTTTAAAAGGAATTTTTAACTTTAACTTCAACACTTTAAAGCATTTTGCAAGCACATACACCTCAGCGGTTTTATATAGCTGGTGAGTAAACTAAAACATATGAGGAAGAAATAATTTGTTCTAAGCTACAGAAGAAATCTGTGTCAGAGAAAGAAATTGGGCTCAGAACTGTTGATATCCTGTTCTTCTCTGTGGCATGGGAAAGTCTTCTCACTGAGCTTTCGAGTCCACAAGGCAGAAATGATACTATCAGTGAGTTAAAGCTGTGTTAGTTGTTTATGAAGAAAAGTGGCCACGATGATACTTGTAGCTCTACAGTCTTCATTTCCTTATTACAAAATGGAATTCTTACTTTAAAACATCCGTTCCAGCTTAGTCAGGTTGAGTTTAAGTGCTTAATGCAGGTTGAGACCATAGGAACTGTAAAAACCTAACATTTTTTATCAGATCCTTTCAGCTGTCATGGTTAAATTTCTAAGGAAAAAATAATCAATAGATATGACAGAAGCATACAGAAAACATTTAAAGTTTCATTCCTTTTTTATCTTACAGAAATCAGGAAGACAAATAGATTCTTTTCCCTGAAATGCTTACATTTCCCTCGGAAGAAAAAGAACATGTATAACTACGCAGCTGATTTTCAACATGTGACCTCTGATAAATGTCAGTTCTTTGGGAAAATGAAAAAAAGGTGTTTAAAATAATAACGAAAAAAAAAACCCAAGAAAAACAGAAATTAGACAGTGACAGAACAGCATTGAGGCAGATTTCAGGAAATATATTTTCTTTTCCAGTGTTACATTCCAAGATATTTTTAAATCACAGATATTGAAAACAGACTCCCATACAGTTCTTAATCAGTTACAGTAGCCACCAGGGTTAGTGGTTCCTAACATGTGGCAAAAAATATATTTCTAACTCAAGCCATGTCATGCTGGTATTTTACCAGCATTCCTCATGCTATTGTTACAATTCCACTAGTTTCACAGCATTTGATTCTTTCTGAATGTAAGAACATAGTATCTCCCTTTCTGATATTAACAGCAAGCAGTATAATAATAAGCATGTTTTTTTTCATCCCACTATCTCAAGATACTTTGATGTTTACCTCTGATTTTGTAGATGGAGAAACTGCAACTCAGAATCACATGGTGACTCTCTGGAGTCAGCCAGCAGTAAGCCTGCTGTAGGGCCTAGAATGGAAAAATCAGCAAAAAGCAGCACTTCCCAAACTTTATAGACCCTATCTGGTCCCACACAAAAGACGCTTCCAGTTTGCACCACAGCAATGCTGTTCTCATGCATCTCCAGGGCAGCATTGCTTCCCCAATCTAAAGCTGGGATCCCAACCTGCCAGACATAGCTAGGACACAGCTCTGGAGTCCCCTTAGAGGCAACAGCCTCTGTGGGGGATCCCTGAACAGGGGTGACTGTCCCCTACAGAGGCCAGGGAGAGGGATGCTCTGCTGAAAAGCTGACACCATGGTCTTTCTGCTGCCACTTGAAACTGTCCCCCCTAGAGGGAAAGAGGCCCAGCGAGGCAAAACGTGATGTGGGTGCTCCCACACACAAGCCATGACCCATCACATCTGACATGTGGCACATACCAACTCTTACCCCTGTGGTTTGCATCAGATTCAAATGTTAGGAATCCACACACACTGGGGTGGTACATTTTATTAAATATATATATATATATATGTATTACTCATCTGTGAGACACTCATCATTTTTAGTATCCAACATCTTCGTAAAGACACAGAGAGTGGGACTGAGTGCACCCTCAGCAAGTTTGCCTACAACACCAAGCTGTGTGGTGTGTTCAACATGCTGGAGGGAAGGGATGCCATCCAGAGGGACCTTGACAGTCTTGAGAGGTGGCCAATGACAACCTCATGAAATTCAACAAGGACAAGTGAAAGCTCCTGCACATGGGTCGAGGCAATCCCAAGCACAAACACAGGCTGGGCAGAGCACAGATTGGGAGAAGCCCTGAGGAGAAGAACTTGGGGGTGCTGGTAGACGAGAAGCTCAACCTGAGCTGCCAATGCGCATTTGCAGCCCAGAAATCCAACCACGGCCTGGGCTACATCACAAGCAGCATGACCAGAAGGTCAAGGGAGGTGATTCTCCCCTCTGCTCCACTCTCATGAGACCCCACCTGCAGTACTGTGTACAGCTTTGGAGCTTCCAACAGAAGAAAGACATGGACCTGTTGGAGTGAGCCCAGAGGAGGCCCACAAAGATGTCAGAGGGCTGGAGCACCTCCCATACAAGGACAGGCTGAGAGAGTTGGGGTTGTTCAGCCTGGAGAAGAGAAGAAAAGGCTCCAGGGAGACCTTACAGCAGCCTAACAGTACTTAAAGGGGGCTACAGGAGAGGTGGGGAGGGACTCTTGATCATGTAGGGCAGTGACAAGATGAGGGTAGCAGTGTTAAGCTGAAAGAGAGTAGATTTAGATTAGATATTAGGAAGAATTTTTTTCCTGGAGGAGGTTGTCCAGAAAAGCTGTGGATGCCCCATCCCTGGAGGTGTTCAAGGCCACGCTAGATGAGCTTTGAGCAACCTGGTCTAGTGGGAGATATCCCTGCCCATGGCAGTGGGGTTGGAACTAGGTGATCTTTAAGGTCCCTTCCAATCCAAACCATTCTATGATTTTATGATTTAGTGAAACTTACTTTTTATAAAAAACACATTGAAATAAATCACATTAACTAAACCTACCTGATTTCATAAGCCACTTGTATCCAATATTTAATATTTTAAAACCCATTAAACACTTCATTTAACGCTCAAGTAACTAGAAAATTATGAGATAAAAGCTATAAAAAGAGACTTGAACTTTTAATTCAATGGTCACAGAAAGACATTCTGAAAGAGATCTTGAAAATCTTGCTGCAAAACTGTATCAACATTTTCAAGATAAACCATTCCTAGTTACCTATTATGAAACAAAGCAGAATTACATATAAATGTTCAAAACAAGAGTTGCTGTCATTAATGCAAAATATTTCAGAAGACGCTGCAAAATCCTGAAGATGTGCCATTTACAAAACTGGATGGCCTTTCTGTTCTCCATCAACAGTGCTAAGAGTACAAGGTAGCAAATCACACATTTCCCTCAAAATTCAGTTTGGGGATGACCAAGTATGATTATAAAACTGGATAGGAAAGATGTTGATGGGTGAAAGACACGAATCTGGAAAAGCTGGATAATTATGTTTCAAAATCAACATACTATTTTTACACACACACACACACACAAAAGAGTTGAGTTTTTAATTTAATTTCAAGTTAACCTGAATCTGTTGGTTTGTTTTTTTCCACTAATATCACATTTCTTTAAGTCCCTGAGGTTAGTGGTAAGAAAAAACAACCAACAGTAGGCAAAGGCTCATTCCAGGATACACAGGGATTGTTATCTGTCACCTGCATAAAATATAACACAACAGTGGCTAGCTAAGCAGTGCTGACTTATCTGATGCAAATGATGCAGGCAAGTCAAACATTTTGAAACAATTTTCTTACCTTACAGAAGTTATTAATGCACTTCAAATGCAAATTTTACTTTTCTTAATCCAGAATAAGAGCTCCTGGAGAGCATGGTCTGTACCTGGACTGAAAGTTATAATATTTATAATAAAAATATATTTTAAAATTAAAATCCTAGGTTTAAAATTGAGAATTTGATTAGGATTATCTGATATTTGCCAAACTTCACCACCACAGTCACAAATACAATTACAAGAATTTGGCCTCTCTTCTTCATGTACTATCTAGGAAATTTACAGAAATGAAACCAACCCTAAACTAACGGTGCCCATTGCCCTTCCAGAAACAGTGATGTCCAACCTCAGCGCATTTGTTTTCTTGCAAGGATGTCAGCAGTATATTTAGCACCAGAGTGGAAAAAGTGGAGGTTAGACTAAGAGATTCATATTACATGTTGCAGGTCTCATATTCCCACTCTTGTGCTGCTCCTGGATTTATGGCTTGCTCATTTCTTGGTTTCTTTTTAATTATTTTGACAGACAACTGCTTTTCTGCCTAAAACTCAATAACAGCTTTAGTATGATATACTAGATGCACAGAGGAAGCCTTCCCCAGAAAGTGATATTATTTTTCCAAAAGTAAGTAGTAGGGGTTTTTTTGATTGATTGTTTTTGTTTGAAGTCACAAGCAGATGAAGCAGCAAATGAAAGGGGAATTAACTGTATGAACAATAAACGCAATCATTTCTGCTGCATATATTCAACTTAATCATAATTCGGAGTTACTCTCTATGAGACCAGGTGAGGCCTTGGACACATACAGAGTTAAATAAAGAGAAGCTGTTGAGGTACTAAAAGCTGAGATATTGCTGCTGACCACAGAGAGCACATTACAATTAAGTACACATCTTTCTGGGAAGTTTGCCAAGGAAAAACCAGGGAGAGGCAGTCGTCACTGCTGCTTTGGCTATACTAGGGAAAAATGGAGATCTAGTTGCTGTAACTCTTACCAAGAGAGCAATTGCACTCAGAGTACAAAGCAAATCAGTCCTAACGAGACCTATCAGGAAACGATAGGTCCAAACTCCAAGGAGTTCAAAGCACAAAAGTAGAAATGCTTCAGCACTGTCTGCATTAGCAGCTCAGCACTGGGGCAGCTGCACCACTGCTGGCTGTTGCTGTAGCATGGTGTTATTTTTTGCATAAAACCAGCTCCACACACTAAAGACAGAAAAGAAGGGAAAAAAACTTCAGAGGTAGAGCTATAGCAGGAGAATCCAGGGAGACTGTAGAAGCAAAAAAGGGTTTGAGCAGCACTTTTGCCTTTGATAAGAGGGTGCTAAGGAGAACTGAAACCATGGAGGTACAGTGATAACAGCAGAACACAATCAAGAATACTCATATACAGAGAGAGAGCTGAAATTCTTCAACAGGCAAAGGTAACAACGCTGGACACAATGTAGCCCATAGTGAGAAAAAGAGTAAAAGGATCCCAACCTACCACTCCCTGTATCAGAATATCATAATCAAAATCTTGATTTATTCTACCAGGGGACACAAATTAAGAGGAATGACAATGGTAGAAGCCAATGGAAGCAGGAAGAAGTCACACCCTATGTTATTTCAGTACTTCTTTGCTTCCTTACAGAGAAACTGTCTGATCCAGCAAGAAACAGACTTTTTGGACCTTTCAGTCAGGTCAAGATATCTTCAGAAGTTTTCTACCAGTCTTTGCTGATAATACATGGTACATATACCTCTATACTTGAGATTCAGAGAAGTGGTTGTCTCCTGGAGCCTGAGCATGGTCAGCAGTGTTGACTTATTTCTGACATTCTAATTGTGGTGGCATGTGAACAAAGTGGCGGTCTACAGCACCAATCTCTCCTGTACCTGGCAAGTAACTTATCTCTGCAAATGCTTTCCTGATTGGTTAGGTTTTTTCTGGGTCCAATTCTCTCCCCTGCTAACCTGGTTGCTGCAAGATCTCTCTTCTGTAATTTCTCATTATATTTTCAATGTGCAGTTATCATTTACTAAACACCATAAGTTAGACTCCCCTCTACAGGATTCTTAAGTATATCTCTATGTCTACCACTGGATCAAAGAGCCTTTACCTTTTTTTCTGTGCAAGAAAAGTCCCTTTTGGTGTGGAAATACTGGGAATTTCATCTTGCATGAGTTCCTGAGATCCTCAGTAAGCAAAGAGCATTCATAATGCTGTGTCTCACCATCTCTCAGCCTCTCACACTGCTGGGCATCCAGGCTGTGCCTAACCATACCTAATCTGAAAAAAAAAAATTCACAGCAGAAAAAAACAATACAGATGCAAAAGCCTAATTTCAGGCTTCATATTTCTATATCAGTTAGTCCTTCTCTCCTTTGTCATTTTTGGGGTGATGAGTTGGACCTATGGGTCTTGTCTTGGAAGATTTCCCTTGCCTGCTTCAGCCTCTGCCAAAATGTTGGTGGCCACACTTCATGGGAGTCCATGGTATAAAGAAAGCAATGTCACAGGCATGCTAAAGAAGCCAAACTCACTCGTTCATTTGTCTGAGGTCTACTTTTAACTCAAATAATGTTTGATAATGAAAAAAAGTTTGGCACCCTGCATTTACTTAACAACATAAACTAATACTTCCATGTGGTTTCTATAAACTCTCAATCCAGAAACAACACTCAAGGGTTTAATTGCACAAAAGGCAACGTCACCAGCCTCTCACTCTTGATGACCTGTATTAAAACTGAGTCTCAAATCACCTGCAAAAACAATACCACAGTGAAAAAGTAATTAGTCCTGACCTTAGTGCACATTTGTCTGCGTAGTATTATCACAGAGTCCAGAAATTTGAACCTTCTCATAAATAAAGAAGGCATTAAAACCATTTGGAAGCACCCGAAGTTCAGGAAGAAGCATGTGCTTCGCTGCTCTCTGGCAGTAGTAACCTTTTCCATGAGTCCTTTGCCACTCAGATCATGCAAAAGGCTGCAGGACTGAAGCAGAAACTGAATAAAATATGCATGGGCACATGCACACTTGCTCCTTTATATGTATAAACACACATTTCTAAGTATGTGCCAAGGAAAGAAAGGATGTAGCGAAGACTTTAAAAAGCTTTTACGCAGGACAAGCTTAAGGAAGCCAGGGACAACTGCTCTCAGTAAACTGATCTGAGATTAAGAAAAATAGGAAATGGTCCCTTTTGATGAAGGAGTTTAGAATAGGTACAGCTGCATTGTGCAGGAACAGGAACTTGATAATAAAAACACTCTGATGTGGCATTTACCCCAAAACATCAGTGAATAAAAATAAATACACATTGACAGAGCTTAGGCTATTCTGGTGCAGCTTAAATCACTTTAGAGCACTGCAAGAAGATTTGGGACAAGCTGGAAATTAGGCTTCTAGTGATTATTTAAGCTTCTTGCAACCAGTTACTGGACATTTCTGTCTTTTAGGTAGTCACATATAATGTGAGTGGGAGGCAGCATTTGTGGATGACAAAGTTCTGCATTAGGAACAAATTTAAGCAAAATTAGTACCCCAAGACAGGATCTATATCACACACATTCTTTGTTAGGTTCATCTCTTTTGCTCATTAAGGCTGTTTACATGGATTGCTACTGTCCTAAAGTCACACAAACCGGAGTCCTCTTGTTCTTACTCATTTGGGCTACTTTTATTCTAGTCCAGTCCAGCTGTCAGTCAGGGTACGATCTCTTTGAGAGAAACAAATGAGCCAGATGCATAGTTCAACGGCCAGACACTTCAAGTCATAACAAGCTAGTGAAGCAAGCTAATTTTGCTTGCAAAAGAATTAGCCTTTATTAGCCACTAATACCACTTTTTGCCCTGCATAGCCCTTTAACCAGCTGCAGTTCTATTGACATCACATTTTGGAAAGATTACTAGCGGCATGTCTGGTTACAGAAAGCTTAGAAGGCTTTCTGGAGCAGCTATCACTTACTAGGACAGCAGAGTTGCAGCAGAGCTGCAGAACTTAAATTACCACACTATAGGCATTCATACGGTATAAAACTTGTAATTCAGACCACGAATCGTCAAGGCATTTTTGCCTGTCTAATTTTTATCATATGTTTATCACACATATAAATATGTAGTATAAAGCATGCATATTATTAACTAAATTAATCGAGGACAGAGCTGACGGAGAACATGTACAGAATTGCATATATACATATATATATTTCATACCTATGTATATGTAGTCATATATATATATATATATGTATTTGTGTTTATGTCATCATGTTTAGTCCTGGTTTTTGTGTCAGTGATGAAATCATCAGTACTTTCGTGTTTTCTAGTAACTATAATTATAAAAAAGACCCATGAAGGCAACTGATGTCTAAAGTAGTAAAAAGGCCAGTAAAGGAAAGGCAGGGAGATAACCTTACTTTCAGAGCTGCCTACCTCAAAAAATCAAGGTTCAGGCCCCCACACACTAGGAATGTGCCTCAGTCACTGAAAGGAATAGTCCTGCTGTTTCAAAGAAGCATGGCATCACCATGCCTCTCCTATAGCAGAAAGAAGTCTCCCAACAGATGGGCTACAGTTTCAGCCTCATGTGACATCTTTTTTTTTTTCTTCTTTTTTTATAATAAAGAAGGAGTAGGTCCTGAAAGGATGTGTTTCTCCTAGAATGTAACAGTAGTAATGTACAGCAGCAATTAACATATTCTGGTATACATATATAGGATGCTCAACACACTTTAAACCCAAACTGAGTAAAAAGAACAAAAGAGGTTGAATTATTTTCTTTAACATAAGTGATATTTTCTGTGGATCAGATGCATGGCTAGCAGCATTTCTAACATCAACTTTTCATCATTTAGAAAACTGTAAGGAAGGCCTCCCTGGGACCAAGCTGGAAATTCTGATGGACGTATTTCAGTATGGAGCAGCTGAAACATGGAATCAATGATTTAGCATTCAAGGGTAGGGTGTATGAAAGAAAGGGAGCCCTTTCTCACAAGAGCATACCTGAACAGAGGGACCCAGTCCAGCCAGACTTCAGGCTTTGCCAATAGAAATAATAAATATATACCCCTTTGGACACCTCCCTCCAACTGTCATATGCCAGCATGGCTTTAATAAGAAAACTGTGGGTATACATCTTATCAGTGGCTGCAACAAAGAGCATTTGTCTTTGCCTTTCCTTCTAATCACAAAGTCTACCATAACAGACCCTTAACCTGGAAGGTATTAATGAATGCACTTGCAGTCACCCTCTTTTTATGACTAGGCTGAACAAGTTCCTACACAGTATGTAAAAGGGCAGCCCATTAAAGATTTATTTTGCACAGTATAGGAAAAGTAAAGAATCCAGCAGACAAAATCTCAAACATCTCATGGAAATGCAATTCCTCTCCCATCTGAGCAACAGCAATTCTCCTCAACAGTGCCACAAGCAACACCTACCTTTGCATTTTTACTTCACTTGTAACCACAGAAATACCAACCTGAAGGCAGAGCTGGTCTTCTAACTAGCAAACTGCTTATACCACCCAAAGCAAACGTGAACAACATGGGAGCTCGTCTGGCAGTTCTGCTGCTCCCATTATTGATGCTACCCAGGGAGAGCAATAAGGATGGAGAAAAATGTTGTACAGGAAAAGCTGCAAGCAAATACCTACCTTGTCAATTCCCCTTGTGAACAAACTGTAGCTATTAAAGGGTAGGCCTGCTTTGTACAGCATACAGAAATAAAACAAAAATTTTAAGAAAGGACATCTGCTGCAGAGTAGCAGGAGCAAAGATTCCCATCAACTCCACCGAAGCTGGCTAAGATCACCATTGAAAATGGAAAACATACTTTCAGGAAAAGCAAAACAACAAAAAAATCAAACCCAATTACATGGCTAAAACTAAGGTGAAGACAAAGAATACTTCCTAACAGTGCAACATAACTACAACAAAGAGAAGCAGTAGAGAAGCAAGGAAGCCACACTTACACCATGCCTACAGCAAAGACTGGTCCTGAGAATACATTTGCCATGTACCACAGTCAAAATAAGTGTCATCTGCACCATGTGCTGCTGCCAAGGATACTGACAGTGTCAGCAAGTTTCTGGATTTGATGCATCAGGAATTGAGTTGCCATTGACCCACATGGAAAGGACAAACCTGAAAGGAGGGATTATGATTGGCACAGGCAATTTAGATTAAATCTGTACGATGATAAAAATCAGGCTCAGATTTTTGCTTATATTTTCCTCTCTCCCCAGAGGTCTCATGATTAAAGAGTAGAGAACAATATGAGATCTCACACAGAGTCAGCACGGCATGAGACAGGGAGTCTGCACTAAAGCGATTTTATGGATATATGCTTTCAAATGAAATCAAAACTTCCCTAGCACTGCAGCCCTTCTGCTCCAAAGGCTTTCCCAATTTCTGGGGGTTATCAGCAGTTACCTAAGGACTTATTTTAAGGAATAACTGGAAAATTGTGGTAGTCTGGATCTGTCATAAACAACCAGTCATCACCTGGTGCAGGCACCCAGGCGGTCTGGGAGCATGGAAGCCCTGCAGCTGGGGCTGAAGCGATTAGGGGGATTTTGCGGCCCCCATTATTTCCCATGCAGTCAGCTCCTGGCCACAGAAAACAGGCAGTTATCCTTAAATTGTGGATTTAATCTGGCACAGTTACACGAAATCCCTGCAGAGAGGGACCTTCCCTGCCTTTTGCCCCAGGAACAGGGTGTTTAGGGTTATTTGTCCCAGGTCTTACTAACAGAGCAGTCTGGCTATCAGTTGTGAGGACATTTGGGGGACTTATCAGATTATAAAATACTGAAGTGTGATGATTATTCAGTAAGTGCTCTCTCCAGTCACCACAACCATAATCTGTGGTTTACCAGCCAGAAACTGAGTCATAAAAACAGAGGCTGTTGACTAGTGAGCCACGTGTGCTCATCACCAGCCCACTGAGCTATCTACCACAGCAGAGCTGGAGTGCAGCACTGGTGCACCTTGACTTTCAGTAAGGCGTGTCAGCCAGAGGCTCTTATATCGTGCTCACCGTGTATTATCTCGACGCTTATGCGATGCAGGCTCTTTCATAAATTGTTCAGTAAGGGGTTTTGGCACTGGTTTCATTTTACAAGGTTTCTTTTTATATCCCCTGCTGCCTCTTTCAGGCCCTATCGACCCATTTCTTGCAACTATTAATAAAGTATCCCTTCCTCCAGCTGTGAGAGCAGGCTTTGCAGCCTGTTTTTAA
Source organism: Pterocles orientalis (assembly GCA_011057875.1). Classification (NCBI taxonomy): domain Eukaryota; kingdom Metazoa; phylum Chordata; class Aves; order Pterocliformes; family Pteroclidae; genus Pterocles; species Pterocles orientalis. The sequence continues at coordinate 3,549,389 of WKFP01015393.1, forward strand.
GCTATTGTTGCACTTTAACAATTAAGACTTCACAGCTTACACTTCATTATTTTCTTTGCTTGAATCCAAAGTGCATTTTTAAAGGACCTGTGTCAGCTGACATGTAGTCCTAAAAATAGGCATTAAAAAAACTAAAACCTATAAAAATGCTTCCAGGATTTTTTTTTAACTCAACGCCAGAATTCTTTTAAATGAACTTTCTTCTGTAGCTCAAACAGTACTGATCTGCATTAGCAAGAACGAACTTGAGGGAAAAGCTACCTCTAAGCCATCTTTCCTGACAGCACCCGTGCTCATGTTGTCCTTTTAAAAAGCTCTCTGTCCTGTTGCCACCCCTGCACTGGCTAGATTCTCCCACACAACGGACAGAAAGATGGAATACATAGGTTATACATACATTGTATTATATATTCTGTAGCTATTGCATCTGTTCCCCATATGGTACAGTCAGTGATGATCTCACCACCATCTTAGCAGAAGACCACATCTAAGTCATAGATAAAGCCGTAGAGTGATTAGGAGGTTATGGAAGAGAAGTGCAGAGTCAGGGTGCTGTCACACTGCCCTGTGTTGCTTCCTTTACCGCAGCAGGGTATGCGTTCTGGGTTCCAGCACAGCAGTGCCCAAATCTGCCCACCTCAATTCAGCAAACCAAAGGTCAGACACTGAAATGATGAAGAGTGAAAAAGAATTTTGATTGCATCCTCTTTTTCTTCATTCATTTTTTCATGCCATATTGACACAAGCCCAAACACAACTAAGTTTTAAAAGACACATGCTCTGCATTCCCTTAAAGCCACCCTCCTCTAAAATTTCTCAAATTTTGGACCTTTAAAAAATGGAGGTGCTCAAAATGAACAATCACTTTAAAAATCTTGGCCTATATATCAGTAGGGAGTGAATCTAGTCACGTACACGACAACCTTCAAGCTACAAAAAAATTAAGCATTAGAACAGTAAAACCACAAAAAGCAATATGGAAACAAAAAGCTCAGTATGATACAGCAGATTAGATCATGTAGCTCTCACTTATCTGTTTAAATCATAAATGATCACTACTTGGTTTGTTAGTCCCTGCCATGAACCAGAACCCCATTGACTTCTTGTTCCTTGAAAAGCAACCCAAAACACAGTTCCTGTGCCATCAAGTTTTAAATATGTGCACAGTCAGAGACAATACTCTGTGCTATATTTTACCTGTGCTGTTTTCTCTTCCTTACTGATGCGTGATGTGAAGGAGTCCCAGATTTCTCTTATTGACTGCTGCCATTTCTGTCTTTTTTTTCAGTTGACTCCATCTTTCAGAGGAGTTATCTCTGCAGTTCTGGTATTGATATTTGATTTAATGAGAATGTAAAGCTGTAAAAAAATGTATGTACTTGATTAGCATCCTTCTTTTGTCTAAGCAGACTCATTCACAAAATCAAAATGCATGGCCAGAAGTAACGGGAAACATCAGTTCTTGAACAATAAAACCACTGAAAGAAAAAGTTTTACAAGCCAGCTCTGGTCCACAGACCACGATGTAAAAGCTGTTAGATTAAATTATTTTCATTGTCTAGGGTGGAAAAAGGAAGGGGAAGAAAAGGAAGGGGAAGAAAAGGAAGGGGAAGAAAAGGAAGGGGAAGAAAAGGAAGGGGAAGAAGAGGAAGGGGAAGAAGAGGAAGGGGAAGAAAAGGAAGGGGAAGAAAAGGAAGGGGAAGCAAGGATATATCCTTGTTTATCATTGTCATAATTAGAGCTGAAAAAAAGATGGGAATTTAATCCTATAAAATACTTTGGTATTCAACTTTTTTTCTCCCTAAACTGGGATGAATAAATAAGTAGCAATTTAAAAAAAAATCTCCAATAAGAAATAAAACTTTGGGGTTGTTTCAGGAAGAAATTCCAATTTTTGTATTCATAAATGGAAAAAATTTATTTCAATTTGCTGGATTCTTTTCCTATTGCATTTCTCGTGAGAGCTAGGGGAGTGACTGTCTGCATCCCTCATCCTCTTCTATGGGATAATGACTGCAATAATGTACCAAGCTGCTCAAAGAGAACTAATATTCTGCTGCTTAGTGGCTAATACCAGTTGGTAAGCAAGCTCAGACCAGCAAAGAGACTGGGATCAGTAGGCATGTGGACTATAAATTGGCTAAAGAAATACACCACAAAAGAGTAATGCAGAATTTACTCAAAACTAAATAGACTCAAAATTGAAGGCTTAATTTTCTTTTCCAAAAGAAAAATAAAACACTACAAAGTTAAAAAAAATTTTAATACGTTAATTTCTCAGAAGTTGTATTATAATGTAATCATGATGACAGATTCATGCTGTGTCTGGATTTGTTTCTTTGAATGCCTTGTATTTCATATTCCCTAAAAGTTATTTCTGTTATCAAAATCACCTTTGAATAGGAGGCAAAAAGCAGGTTAGGGCACAAGTGGTAGAGAAGCTATAGTAATATTTTCTTCATGTCTATTCAAGAAACCCTCTGTGTCAGGGGAGAATACAAAGCTTAGGCTTCTGACCACATAGGTATCACAATGCTACAGTAATACAGGGAAGCAGGTCAGTTTGCTAGTTAAAATATACAGAAATGGCCAACATGACTCCTAACTTCTTTTCCAAGCTCTGTCACTAACCTACTATAGCCTTACAGAAGTCATTTTTACTCTATTTGAAAAGTCTAATCGATATCTATTTACTTCCACAAGATGCACAAGACATAACTCACATCTATGCAATGCTATAGAGATCCACAGTCAGAAAAGGACTAGAGAAATGGAAAGTGGAAATAAATACAACAAATGCATATTTGATGCTGTTCTAACCCTCTGTTTGATTAAATAACATGCCCTTCTTCCTGTAGCTGTATTGAGTGGTTCTTGCTGCACACTGTAGGAGTTCTGCTGCCTTGGAATTGCTTTTCTCCAGAATTATTAACATCATTTTATTTTTAAAACAGTTTTTTTTAATATATAAACAGATAAACTAATGAGAGAAGCTTTCAAAATAAATATTCCTCTTGGGTTTTGTCAGATATTTTCTTCATGCGGACCAGATTGCTGCACTCCCCCACTTAACACAGGAACTGAAGAGAAGGACAAGAGCAGAAACAGGTTACACGCTTGAAATGTCCACCATCGTCCTGGACAACCTGGATGCCTGTCTAGGCTCAGGGCTGCTTTATTTTATACTTGGGTGAAAATGCTACTTGAAGCTGGGCAGAAAACAAGCTTCACAAGCTCAAACCACAGATGGCACACTTGCATTCACCAGATGATTCACCAGGGGTTGAAATCTGGGAGACACCATTTGGAAGAGCCCACGATGTGACTTCCAAAGCACAAGCTGTGTTGTCCACGGGCAAAAGGCTGGCAGGGTCTCTGGGTGCCAGTGTACAAAAGAAGCCTGTATGCTTGAGAGCCTTTATCACTGGCAGACTCTAGGACTTGCAAAGTTGGATCAAGGAAGCCCAAAATACATGTATATGCAAAACGAGCAACAAACTTTCCACTCTGATGAAAGCACAATGAGGAAAATCTTTCCGACAGATTCACAGCTGGTTTCTATCTACAGCCTAAGCATATTTAATAGCCTGCCTTTATCAGAGAAGCTCTCTCAGTGTTCTGGCTGCTACTGAGGGCAGTTTGCCACTGCGTAGACCCCTCAACAAAAGTCAGAGAGGACACTGTACTCCGTTCACAAACTGAGGCAAGGGCTAACAGAGACCATCTGCTACAAATTCTGGCCCTACTTGCACCTTTATTAATCCATTCCAGCTCCTAAAATCTTACTGCTGTTAATATAGCTGCCCTAATAAAGTATGAGAAAAATACAGGACATACCTCTCAAGAATCTTATTTCTTCTTATACCATTCTGAGGTAAATTAAAGGATTCTGCTCATGTGAGCACAAAAAGTAGCATCTGGTCTCAGAGACTCTCAGGTGAAACTCTGGATTCTCTGGAGACAGGACTTTTTCTGTTAGGAGAGATCTAAAGAGAAGCTACTGTGTTCTGTGAAAGCAGGAACCTTTACCTTCTACAGCACACCCCTCTTACCAAAAGAGAAAGTTCAAAACCCCATAACCATTTGTGAAAAGTTGCGCACTAGGGACTTGTTGAGAAGTTATTGTATGTCATGTATTTTTCCCTTCAGTGGTTTACAGACTTGCCCTGGGACAACAGAAGTTTACAGGAAGGGGGAGATGTGTGTGATTAAGGCAGTTTTCAGCTCTTCTTCCTACAGATACCCCGTGGATATTGCTGTATTCTCCAGAATCTAAGCTTCCACTTAAAAAAAACAATGGAGTTTCTAGCCCATCCGGGTTTGCGGAAGCAGAATGTAAACAGATGTACTGTTGTCTTATTTTAGAAGCTATAACAAGCCAGACTGAAACAATAGCACTAAGAAATGTCAACTGCTCCCATTCATCTCAGTGGGGTGGGGTGTTAACTTTGAAGCCTAATTGTGCCCACTTTAAAGCCAACCTTTTAACCATTTCACTGCTAGTGCCACACCAGAAACTCCAAAGCAATGAATTTACCCAGACAGTATGCATTGCTCTGAGATCTACTCACTTGAAAAGGACACTGCATTACAATCAAGCTAGTTTGAATATTCTTTCACATAAGCTGTTAGTTAAATTGTTTGCTACTGTCTTTCAAAATTAGGGTTAAAAGAAAATCATGGGTGAAAGATTAGCTTCATTGTTGATGCTCTCAAAAGTGCAATAGGTGGGATTTCATGCTCTCTGCTTTGATCAGGGTGCCTGGATGGTGGTGTTTTGAGGTTGAACAGTGGTAAAGCTGTCTTCACTTGGGAAGGTCTTGAACTTCTGTAAGAGTACCCACATCTGGTAAGGAATAGGGTTATTTTGGTAGAAGGGGGAAACTTTCCTGTCTTCACAATGCCTAGGTGTTTGTGGAAACAAAGCCCTAATTCATGCAGTTCAGGTTCTTTCCCTTGCTGCAACAGACAATACTCTGACCTTATTAGCACGATGTGAATGCACTTCCACTGCAACTTCCACTGTAAGCTGGGCATTAAGGTGTTTGGAGTTCGCCCTAACAAAAACACCAAATCCAAAAAAACTCTGTTATCAAGTATCTTTGTTTCCTAAATCATGATCTTTAAACCACAACAGAATATTTGTAAAATGCTCATGATAGAAAACTGAAAAAAACCCTCTGTACTCACTTAAAAGCCTGCAAACACTGACTTCACATGCAAAAGACCTGGTATGGAAAGACAGGCAGACACCTTCATTTTCTATGGACTTCAATCAGCTGCAGCAGGGTGATCAGTTCTCTGCAGAAGGTGCTGAATAAGTTCACATATTATTTCACAGAAGTGTTTGAGTGCTGTTGAACACGTTTTCTTCAGATGCTTAGGAGTACAGAACAAAGGCAGCTGAAAACAGACTTGGTAAATTTACAGTTTATCACTGTATTAAATTCCCATTCAACATCAATAAGGCACCACACACTTGTTATAGAAAGAATAAACAGCCTTATAAAAACTAGACCCGCCACTCTACTTAGCCTCACATCCCTCTTTTTTCAACTGCTAACAAGTAAAACAACCCCCCAACAGCTGGATGTGCAGAAGCCTGTGCCAGTGGTGTCCTGGTCCAGAGCAATGCTGCAGGCTGGAATGCTGACGCTGGCAGGGCTACCACCCCATTTACCTAACACTCATTTCTCTCAGTCTGCTTCAGACCAGAAATGCAGGCAATGAAAACCTATTCAACCTTTCAGAACCTTGGGCCACATTGGTTAGCAGAGTGAGGTCTTTGCAGGTACATGAAAGAGGCTTTCAGAAGACACTCCCATTCAAGGGAGGCAGAAAGAGAGCCCCCAGCTGTCTCTGGTTACCTTTTATTGGCATGAAAAGGAGAGGCAGGAGGGGCAAGGTTTCAGGACAAACTAAAAACAAGCTTTCTAAGATTCACTGTTCAACCTCAAAACAAAAGCTCAGCAAATTTAGGCTAAAGGAGCTTAGTTCCATTTGTTTCAGTTTAGTAATTTATTATAGTGAGAAGAATGGAAAAGCTGTTTTGAGTAGTGAATTAAACATTACCCTGAAACAGAAGTAGAGTGGAAAAAATACACATTATGAATTCAGCAAGTTTCTCGGGCAAATAAATAGCAATTAGCAAACGCATGAGAAAGTGTACCATATTAGTAGGTATCCAAGGATCTTTGGGTGAAAACATTTACAACATTATGATAGCTGGACAAAACATCTGCCACAGAAGCATTATTAAGTAGAGAGTATAATCTAAACACTTGCCACCCAAATTAAACCAAGGTCTGTTGAGATGGAGGAGAAATGCCTTGTTTCAGGAGGCAGGCGTGATGGCTGTGGACAGGCTGATGCTGCCTTCTGGAGGAAGCCAGCCCAGGGCAAGGCAAGGGCACAAGAGTGGCACCAGCAGGAGTAGCCCTCCCTTGAAAGCCACCAGCATCTTGGGAGGAGGCATGCTGGCCAGCAGATACTCCTGCTCTTCTCAGCCCATGGGGGCAGGCAGCCTGCAAAGCCCTGCACTATCCCAACCTTGCTACAAGCCTGAACAAAACTTGATTTTATAAACCTTGCATGACATAGCAGATTCTCCCCCCGGTGTGGTGAATGCCCAGATTAATTCTGGGTTCACTCCACCGAGAGCCTTAGGAGACAAGACAGATGGGCCAAAGCTTCCCTACAAGTGTTGGAAAACCCAGTGCCCCCCACGTGACCATGAGCACTTCCTCTACCACCCAGCTGTACTGCACGGTGGGGCACAGCGCAGGGACCCCAGGAAGTCTTCAGGCACCTATGCTGCAGCCCATAGCGCGGCACAGCAAGCATAGCATGGTGCTGCACCAGGGTCAACATGGACACTTGCTCGTGTGGGGTGAAGAGTTAAGTCTTGGTGCAGCATTGAGTCTCAGTTCTTCCCATTAAATGAGGACAGCATGATGTCCCTGCTCTACAGGATCTTTTGAAGAAATGTGAGGTCCCCAGATACTGTGGAAGAGGGAACCCTACAAGTATAGATCAGGATAAATATGTTCAACGGTGAATTTAACAGATTGCCTCAGTCGGAAAAACATAATTCATAACCATAATACCTAATATTTACATAATTCTCTATACCAACCTGTTATTTTTCTGTAGAGGTCTACAACTACTACTTAATCAGTCACCTGAGGACATATGGCCAAAGCCCTGGCTTCTTGATGAACTGCAGAAGTATTAAATTGTGACCACACACTCCAAGGTTTGTTGCATTGAATCTAGGCAACACAAGTTTAGCTGCACTTGTGTAAATACCTTGAGATAACTCAGAGCCCTTTATAAATTTAGGTGGCCTCCATGACACCTAAATTTAGACGGGTTTGTGAGACATGAAAAATGATACAGACTAATTTATTAGCAACTTCTATAATTTTCAAAGACCAATATTTTGCATCTATGTTATTGATACAGTTTTCATTTCATGTCAGCATGTCTCTGAGAGGTAAGCTAGCCAGAGAGCAAACTATTTGGTTGAAGCAATGATCTGGATCATCGCCTGCTAGCTATCACCTTGATACATAATGAAATATAGAAAACCAGGAAGGATTTTTTTAGAATTCATTTGGCAGAACTGTAGGATTTGCTCTAAGGGAAAATATCCAGGGGTTTATGTAATTCCTTAAATCTTTGAAGAAATGAAATTGATAATTTAGAAAAAGTTCTTAGAAAAACTTAAGAAAAATATTTTACTCATTACAGTAACAACATTTTTCTAGATCATTCTTTTCATCTCTTAACATATCTTCAAGCAAACATGGCCTGCCAAATATTTTAATCAGACAACTTCTGATCTGTAATCTCTCTGATATGGATCATATCTTAATAAATCTTTTCACAGCCCAGAAGAACCATTAGGAGCAAACTACAGCACGTGCAGATGAAGCATACAGTAGTCACTCAGCATTACTGTAGGTGATATGAGAGGATAGAAAAAATGGTCAAAATTCAGTGTTGTGCCTGAATATTTTAAAATTGGTGGATAAGACCTTGATTCCTGTCATTGTCAAGCAATGCTACTGAAGCAGACCTTAAAAGCTAACATTAAAAAGATGTTATAAGAGAATTTGATGAGGTATATTACTGCAGAAACCTTACTCAAGTCAAAAGAAGTCATCCCACTGACATGAATAATATTGGTCAAATCCTGGTGTTCAGTGTTGTAATGTGCACACTGTGGAGTGAGAAAAGGTCAGAAGCAACAGGATTTGAATCTCTCAGGCTCAAAGGCTAGATTTATTCTTTTGTCTCAGGTCTTCTTGCAAGACATGCAGAACATTATGGATACTATATTAAATAGAGGTAAATAAATCAGTACCAGTTTTACTTTCCTAAAAACAGCACATTCTGGCACCAGCCTTTCATGTCTTCTCAGATTTTATATTGGTGGTAGGTCGTGCAGGTGGTAGGATAAATACTATAGCAGATGTCTGCTAAATCCAATGCAGTTGTATTCTGTTATTAAAACTTCACTCTTTCTCGTGTTTCTGGTGGCATTCACTGTTCTATGTAACATTCTGCTTTACTTGTGTCCCCATATATATACCCCAATCAATAACCAGCCCATTTTTCATCCAGGTCATCCTTGCCCACCTGACTCCTCACTTGAACAATTCTTTTAGCACTTATTCAGTCAAGCTATGCTTCCCTTTCTATTTTAATTATTATGAGCAAATCATCTATGTTAGCCCCTTGTAGAGAACAGACGCTGTGCCTGCACCTGAGCTCCCATCTGTGTAAACAGCATTGGCAGTGTTCAGGAAAGTCTCCTGGTTCAGTTCTGTTACCGGGCGAAGTTCAGCTCTGTCACATGCTACTCGACTCCTGTTTTCTCCCTCATCCTGTGCCCTTTCCTTCTCCTCCTCACCGTCACCACCCACCAACCCTGCCTCCCTCCCCC
>WKFP01015393.1:3559240-3632152 GCA_011057875.1 Pterocles orientalis
GGTGAGACCGCATCTGGAATATTGTGTCCAGTTCTGGGCCCCTCAGTTCAAGAAGGACAGGGAACTGCTGGAAAGAGTCCAGCACAGAGCCATGAAGATGATGAAGGGAATGGAGCATCTCCCTTATGAGGAAAGGCTGAGGGAGCTGGGTCTCTTTAGCTTGGAAAAGAGGAGACTGAGGGGTGACCTTATTAACGTTTATAAATATGTTAAGAGTGAGTGTCAGGAGGATAGAGCCAGTCTCTTCTCTGTGACATCCAGTGATAGGACAAGGGGCAATGGGTTCAAGCTGGAACATAGGAGGTTCCACCTGAATATGAGAAAAAACTTCTTTATGGTGAGGGTGACAGAGCACTGGAACAGGCTGCCCAGAGAGGTTGTGGAGTCTCCTTCTCTGGAGACATTCCAGTCCAGCCTGGATGCTTTCCTGTGTGATCTGATCTAGGTGTTCCCTTTCTGGCAGGGGGATTGGACTAGGTGATCTTTCGAGGTCCCTTCCAATCCCTAACATTCTGTGATTCTGTGACACCTTTTAGCCTATGGAAGTGGGTGGCTGCAGGCAACCTACTAGAATGCCCTGTCTCCAGGGAACGCTCTAATGGGTCCCAGGCAGAAATGACTATGTCCCCGTACATAGGAACACTCCCAGGCACAGCTTAACTAATTACTCTTACTTATGCAGCACTAATGTCTTTTTAAACTACCATGTAACATCTTCCTCCTTCACCAGGCAGTCACAAAAAACAGCAATCCTCTGTTACTAACAGGTGGTGCTTGCAAGGAAAATGATAGGTGTCCTCTTTGTTGGCCCAGGGACAAGTTGCAGTTTTTTGGGGGGTACCCAAGAAGCATGTACACCCCTACATCATGAAAACAGTCAGATACCCTAGAAGAGACTCCCTACCATATAGTGTTTTATAATTTTGTGTTATAGAGATTTGTGGTAACAATCCTTATAAATTTTCAAGCTCTAACACACGCTCATGCATTACAAACAGTCTGTCATTGGCTAGATTTACGTTCATTGTTACTCCTTAACCTGAAACCTGAGGTTTAAATAACTGCCAGCTGATATTATCAATGTTTGCCTTCTGAGTCATCCAGCCAGCACGATGGGCCAAGGAAGAAAACAGCACCTTTACAAACATGTCCTAATATTTCTGCTTCCATGGGGAGCAGGAGAAGCAGGGAGAGGGCACGGGAAGGATTTACAGCCTGAACCAAAATATATATCCCATGCCAGGGTTATACCTGTTAGGCACACGTAAATTTGTAAATCAGGTTATGAAGAGAATGGCAGGAAAACAGCTCTGAGACATTAATGTTTCAGTATAGGTTCAAGTTTCAGCAAGAAACTTTCTGCTAGCTTGCTTCCCATGTAAATTTGCTCCTTCACATAAACCCCAGATTTCTTTTAGTATTTATGTTTTCCTCAGCAAGACTCCAGAAATTTGAAAAAACGGAAGGAAGAGAGAAATCACTGCTCTGGATTTGTCTTTACACAAAGGTCATTTAAAGAGGAACAGTCTGCCCTCCCCCACACACGTGCTACAGACAGCTTTGCTAGTATAAGCAGAGCAACCACTTATGGAGAAGCACAGAATCAAGCTGCTGTCATTGAGTCTTTTTCTTCTCAGCAGAATTTTGCACCATCCTGGAGCCCAGGGGACTCAGCCTTGTTGGGTGCTGAGCACCTCAGCCAGCTGCTGGTTCCAACAAAAGCGGCTGATAGCAAGAGGCAGTTGCCAGCCTCACTCAGATTGCACAGATAAGCAATATGCCCAGACTGGAATCATCTAGGATGCATTAGCCTGGGAAATCTCTCATCTCTGCTGGCATAACTGCTTTTCATTCAGGGCAAGTGTCGTTGCAACAAGTTATACGTTAGACTACACTGATAAAATTGTCTGTCAGAATCTGGGTTGGTCATTCTTATCTCAATACTAAAATTAAATATTTATATGAAAACTAGCCTTGACTTTTGTTGCACAAAGTAAATCAAAACCCAGTTGTTTTGTTCACACTGGTGGATTGCAGATATCAAAATAGAACATAAGGAGGAGAGTGGAAAATTTTGCATTATGGCACTATGTGATTCATTATGTTTTATCTGTGCTGCAAAATAATTTTCAAGGCTATCATAATCTCTGTAAATTATTGTAGCTTCTAAACCTGATCACGACTCCAGCAGTAACAGACCAAACCCAGCACAAAAATACTGACTTTATGTCTTGGTTCAGACCCTGCCAGCAATTGTTCAAGTACAAGCACATTTAAATTATGAGTGTTTTTCTTATCTGCATCTTTTATTCAAAGGTAAGGACCCTTACTTACACTTTTGTGATACTTTGTTAAGGTTCAGGGCTTCAGCCTAAGAACAGCAAGGTAAGAGCTTCTCTCCGATATTTTCCAGTACTTCTTTGCTTCAGACAAATCAAAAACACAGGCAGCACTGCATTACTCGGACTTTCTCCATGGACAAAAAACAGGCCCAAAAAGTTGCCTGGGCTCCCTGTATGGCCAGCTGGAGTAGACAGGCCCTTCCCAGGGGCACTTATTTCCACCATCACCACCCCCACCTCCCCACATTAACACAGGTGGGACGAATTGCCCTCTGGACATTCTTATTTAGCCTCACTGACTATAAACAGGGCTTAAGTGACTAGATGGATTGCTCAAGATAGGTAAGATAAATATGTTACTGGACCATAAGCCTCAAGGAAAAAAAAGTCACGCTTAGTAAGAATGTGTGTGCCTTTTCCTTTAAAAGAGGTAGTCTTACCCTGCTGATGTCTCAGACTGGGATTGTGCAGCCACTGGGAACTCTGCAACTGCCCTGGCTTCCAGCTATTTCTGGTGCAGGTCTTGGTGTTGATTTTTGACCTTCTAGAGACCTCTTTGTGTAAGGTAACACTGCTCGCTCACTCTCTCCCCAAAACACACAGGAGACTTAGCAAAGCAGGCAGCATTCCATGAGGCAGGGAAAGAGTTAAAGCTCTGAGGATCAGGAAAGTTGACTTTCTTTAGGAACTCCTACAGTTTCAGTCACTTATTAAAAAAGGATTTATATTTCTGAAGTAAGGATCTGTACTTCCTCCCTCTTCTGAAGCTATACATTTCTCTGCCAGACTGTGATGAAAAGGGCCCTCCCTTGCCCATCACAAGCCAGCACTGAAGTCATCCTGTTGTTCTTTTTCACCTTGCACACATGTTGAGGCTTCTCTGTGGAAGTCTTGCTGAGACAAACATCTCTTATTGTTTCTTGTTCCTCTTTGCTCATGAGGCCTTTTTTTAATCTCAGACTTCTTCTGCACATAGTTTAAGCAAGAATTATTCCAGTATTTCAATGAAGGAGGATCCATACATGTAGACAATGCTGTTTTCCAGCTGCACATAATCATCTATTAAAACCAGAAGTCATTTCTATGAAGAGGGTAAAGAGCTCTAACCAGGTCTTGCTCACCTCTTGTTTGAAAGCTTTCCTGCTGTGCCTAACTACAACGGATCAAAGCAGTGTGGTAGGGAAAATGAGCCCCTTTCACACAATAGCAGGGTTTGTTAGGTTACTGGTTTTGACAGGTGGATGCGGTACCAGACACAGACTGATTTGGCTGCAAGAGACCCCTCTCCCACCTGTATTGCTAGAGAAATGCCACAAAGGCTCAGCATTACTCACAGGACTTCTCCCTGTTAGAAGTGAGAGAAGCAGAGGCTACATCTGCTGTTACAGGCAGTGCTCATCCTTGCTGATGAGCACTGAACTTAAAGACATAGTTAGGGACTGTCTAGATTTTTTACCTGCTGGTATGCATTCCGGGCTGATCTGTGCATGTCGAGGCACAGGAAGGCATACGTGGCTGCAGAGGGACTCCAGCAGCCACCTCCCCTTGTCTGACCAGGTCACTTCCATTTATCCAGTCCGTCCTCCCAGTAAACAAAGGGCCTTTCATAAATGGGCATCACCATCATTTGCCAGAGGAGGCAGAACTCAGAGGCAACCTGAACTCTGCGCAGCAAAAACACAGCGAGCACTGCAGGCTTCAGACCACTCCCAAGATCAGTTCAGATACAACGCAGGTGTAGCCACAGGCTTTCCTTGTGGGAAGGAGAGAAAATTGGATAGCTCTATGTTATGTATCTTTGGGGTTCTTAGAATGATGAGAATAAGTGAAGCAAGATTTAGAGGTGTATTAGGCCATCTCTGACAGGTCTTTTCCACTTGTCAAGAAGAGTTTCCCACTGCGCTCCTGGGAGGTGCTGAGCCCCTAAGGACTTCATGCAGAGGCTGGAATCTGCAACCACAAATGGCACTGTTTTTCTGTGCAAAGCTGAACTATCAGGGAAGGTATCAGTGCAGCCTGTTGCTACTGATACTGTAAGCAGAAGACAGAAACAGTGGATCTTTTGTTTATCAGCTCTCTACAGTGTACAGCCCCTTTGTGAATAATAAGCCACCTTTCTGCAGCTCTTGTGCAGTGCAATACAATATTTTCAGATCAGCTCAGCTAAACTGAATCTGCAATCACCTAATATCAGTGAGTTAAAATAGTGCTGGTAAGAAAAATGTTGGTACAAGAAAATTCTGAGAAGCGTGGTGCAAGAATAAGTTAAACCAGAGAGGACACGTTCTTTCTAATAAATGCTAGTTACTTTTAGCTGGCCTGTGCATCTCGGACTTATTACTCATATTATAGGAATCATTGTATTGCCTCATCACAGGGCTCATGTGAGGCTCTGCTTACTCATGCTTGCAAAGCACTTCAAGATCAGAGAGAGCAGGGTCTGTAAAACCGTAAAGGATACATTATTACCATTAGTCTTTGACCACAGCAATGGGGAAATATGCTTTAAAAATGCTTCAGTTCATTATTACATTACTACCTTTTAGTAGCTATAAGTTTAGCTGAGAACCTAGAAGTAAAAACCAGCAAGCTGCAAGGTAGCACGTTGAGACTTCATCCACCTCAGTCTAGGTGTATTTTTTTGCCACACCATAGCTGGTGCTTACTTTTAATACTGTCTTTAACACAAAGGTAACAAGTAGATGCAGAGGTAAAGTAAATGCAAATGAATCTGGGACTCACCCTAAAACATCTGTCTCCCAAAATGTTACCCTTTGGCCCATATCCCAAGTTGTTATCCTTCTCCCTGCATAAGCTTTTGGGGTCTCATTAACACACCGGGCAAGTCTACACAGCAAGAGGCTGTTAGAGATCCTGAGGTAGCTTTGAGGAAACTGGCTCGTCTACATGATACATTGCAATGCCATGCACGGATGCTAGCTTAGATCCCAGAGGCAGTATATTTCTGTCTGTATAGCAAAGCACCCACGCTAATTAGCTCTGCCCCTGAGGATGCTGCAGGAATGGAGCTAATTAGGTATGCTAAGAGGCACCCCTGTTAATTAGCCCAGGGAGAACACAACACTAACAGCTTCCAATCATGGCATTAGCTCAGGGATCTCTACAGGGTACTTGGCTGTGTAGCATAGCTGAGCCCACAGGCTCTTTTGAGCATCATCTTAAGAACCTAAATATCTTCTTTCAATACAGTCTCACCATCTGACCCTGCTTCTGCAAGCATTCATAAGGTCTTCTTTTCTTGATGGTAGAAAAATTAAGTAAATAAATAGATTCAAAAGAATGAAGAAAAAAGCCAGTATAAACCACACTACAATAATCTAATATTATTAAATTCAGCTACAGGTAGCAACATGCCTATAGGGAAGCACTGGATATTCTGTGTCTTGATAAAAGACACACTTTGGCTAGTGGTACATGTTTTGCAAGCAGTATATCTCTAAAGCTACTGTTAACTCAAGCCAACTCAGCCACAAACACAGACTATGGTATATTAAGTTGTAATCATGCAAGATTTTCAATTAAATGTTCAGGGATGAAGGAAATTATCTAGGTACGTGCCCACACCTAGGAAAAATGGAGATCCCAAGAGAGCAGTTTTGTCCCCTTCCTTCTCCCCTGGTTGCACCCATGCAGGAGAACAGGGCTGTTCTGGCCAGTCCTTCTGCTTCCTCTCTCCATCAGACCCTCAGCTCACCAAACACTCGCTGTCTGTGGCTTTGCAAGCATATATAAGATTCTTCTCACCACTGCTGCTATCTGGCCTAGCTGCCAATACTAAGCAATGTACACAGTTATGCTTAACTTCCAGGGGTTGCTATACAACCATACAGGGCTAAATAACAGTCTGTCTCCACTACAGCCAGCACAGATATGAGAACAGCAAGGAGACTATCGTTAAGGAGCGCTTCCAAATGCCATTCCATCCACCACATCGTAGGTACACATAAAAACACTAAGTTAATACATTTCAAAAAGAAAATGTGCATGCTTCATGCCATTCCAGGATGGGTTTTTTTTATGGTTCTTGTTTTCGGAAAACAGATCACAGTGATTTCAAATTATCTTCCAGGTGTGTGCATAAGAGAACCCAGTTCTTTCTCATACATTTCAGAAAAATGTTTTTGCACATGCATAACTTCTGAATAGGACCTAAGCCCTTAAGTCCTGGCTTGAGTTCTCTATCACATTGCAAAAATGCACAGTAAAATTTTAAATCAGCCTCTAGAACTTATAATGTGGAGATGCTGTAATATTTGAGACAAACAAATTTTTTAAGAAAAATGGATATTATGAAATGTTAAATAACAGAGAAGAGAGAGGTTTCTTCTGGAATTAATGTGGTTCCAGGAGATATAATACATAGGTTTCTGTTAAAGATGTGTATATGTTGGATGTATAAAATAAAAAAAAAAAAAAAAAATCAGGCTCTCATCTTTTAGGTTCCCAAGAACTGTTTAGGATACAGTGGGGGGAGGCATAAATCACAAAATCAAAGTTCAGTATTTAATCTTTATTTGTAACTTTTAGGAAAAAAATCTTAAAAATATGGTTTCTGTTTACATAGGTTTATGATACTTGTCAAAATAATATAGCGTGCTATAGCATTTACTAATGCCAATGGGATATCTCACACAACCTTGTCTTCACAACAGGGGTTCTGGATGTATACCAGAGGCAGAAAATGGTCATTAACTCAATATGATATGAGAAAGGTGTTGAAGTGAATAACTTATATAGTAGTAATAGTGATTCTGTCTTGGACATTTTATCTTGCTCTCGAATAGTAAAAAAAACACTTTGACATGCCTTGTCTCCAGGCAAGTTTAGAGTGACCTAGAGAGTTTTCAGTTTCAGAGTTTGAAATGTGCCCCTCCATGTGTACTTGGCCAGTGCTCAGACCAAAGCTGCAACACATCACGTTGTCTCATAGAGACTTAAAAGGCAGAAGAGACTGAAATTCTAGGCAGGAGCATCTCCTGACTCTATAAAAGCCGATAGTGTGTGCCATAATAATGAAAATACCCCAACTCTGTTTCCAAGTGTATAAATAGCTCAGATTTTCAGCTTTATTGCCAGAGCTCAGCTAATACCCTTCAGTTTGTCCATCCAGCTTTACATCTACCAATAACTATTTTCTCTTCTTCTATTTATTCAAAACAAAACCTGAAGCACAAAGGTTATCAATTTCTAAAACCTCTTGTGCATAGACAGATCCATAAGGTCTCTGTCAGTGAGCAACAGCTCATTCATTCTCATTATACTGGCACATAAATCTTCTGAGGGACCAGGGAAATGGGAAGCCTGCTACCCTCATAACATTCCTTGCATGCCTGCTGAAGGCGTTGTGTCTATATGTTGCCCGCAATTTCCATAAAAACAAAGTTAAGAATAATTCAAGATACACAACAAGGAATAGGAGGGAAGGATAACCTGCATGTAAACTTCATCAAAAAGTCCTCAAAACTAATTGCTTGAGGTGGTTAGAAAAATAAGAAAAAAACCTGTCATATTTCTCAAAGGCTGACTGGCCTTAGTATATCTTTCACACCATCCAAAAAAAACAACAACAACAACAAAAAATTGTGGTCAACACTAGAGCCAAGGTTCACAGTTTTATTCAGTTTGGAAGCCCTTAAACATTTTCTAATGGAGGTGCTACGTGGACAACAGCTTCACATTTTTGAGTTACCCTGCACTGACCTCTTCTAACAGTCCACAGAAATGAGAGATCCAGCAGACAACGGGCTACAAATTCATCAGTCATATGGAAAGGCTAAGGGAGCGAGGAGCAGTGTGTCCGGGGTGCAAACATGGCACTTCCCAAAAACAGCACACTCCAGATCTGCCCAGCATGTCTGAACAGACATAGCCCATTTATTTTGTACAAAGGAAGAGCTGCAATTTCATATAAAAAATAAACATCTGTCCACCCTCCAAACTCCTAGAATTATAAATAGTTTGAGTGACAAATACTTCTGTCACAGTGTTCAGGATACCTTCAAAAGATATCCCTAGCACTGTATGTGATTAACCATCGCCTGGCAGAGTTCACCCTTATAAATATATTCTGGATAACCTTCTTGGTTTGAACAAGAATTTGTGTGTGTGTAAAGGAAGAAGAGAAGAAGCAGGAAGGTAGGTTGTGTCAGTCACTTTTACACTTTTCAAGCTGACAGGTATAGCTTGATATCTGTGCTTTGACAGTAATAAAAGCATTAAATTCCTAAATGTTGCGTACTACGTTGCTCAACAGGTTTTATCACAGAAAAACTGAGCAGTCTTGATGAATGAACTTTCATACACAATAATGTTTAAAAAAAATTAGACACAATTTGCATAGATTGCATTAAGTTACTTGTTTTCCACCCCTCCCAAGCATCTCCCGTGTGATCTGATCTAGGTATTCCTGCTCTGGCAGGGGGATTGGACTAGATGATCCTTCAAGGTCCCTTCCAATCCCTAACATTCTGTGATTCTGTGATCTCAGTACCTTATAAATAAATTATGGTCACAGGGTTATTAAAATAATATTTAAAAAGAAAAAAAAAAAACTCAAAAACCTGAAGTCAATCTCAAACCACAAGACAAGGCAAACAGTACTGTAGTCTATTTTCAGACCTCCTCAAAGTTATTCATATTCTAGTTATCAAACACCCATGCATCTCCCAGCTGTCTTTTTTCCTGAAATTCTTCTATGGTATCTTCTGCAGACACGTTAGATTATTTCCCTTTCAATATGTTAAAGAAAAAAAAAAAAAAAAAGCAAACTTCCCTAAAGTCACATGTGCTTCTCTTTAAGAAAAAGGATCTCCCCAGTTCAATTTACTAAGGAGAATAGTCCTCTGTTAATGAAGTCATGCTGTGATTTCAAAAGTATCTAGATTAGGAAAGCAGTAGTATTGGTAGCAACGTCATTGTCACACAAGGTAGAAATATTCCTTCTAACCCTTTTTTATTTCCAGCCTTCTTGGGACAGTGTTTCAACCTGCACAAACCATAATCTTTGCTAAATTTATAGCTCTGTTGAGAAACACATCACTTCAGAGAAAAGCACAAGAAAAGCTGTGTGAAATACTGAGGTTTAAATGCTCTTTTAAAAATATTTGCTGTCATTCTGACCCAACTCGAAGAAAAACGGAGATGAAAGGTTTGTAATAGCAGCTTGGCTCATTTGGTAGAGCCTGAATATAGGATTTTGCCTGGTTTATTTTAAGTCTGAGCAGCTAGCAGCTGGAATATGTCCCACATGCTAACACTTGGAATTCCCCTGGAAGAAGGTTTGTTTCAAATGTAATATCGGCCCTCCAAAGCTGGTCGTCTTTCTGCTTTATTAAGTTTACATACTCCATCACTGCCTCGAGTCTCGATGATAATGCACCTATTCTGAGCGATCAAACCTCGCCAACTTCATATGAACTGTTTTAGATTTAAATGTAATCTATTAACAATATCTGTTTGCACACACATACACATGCCGGCCAGATACTGAACAGACACAGTCTTGCAGGCTTACACAGCAGCTGTGACAACAACTGATGTCACCTCCTTTGCAGAAATTTCCACAAGCGTCTTCCAAAGGCCAAGTTAAACAAGATAGAGCTTATCAGTTTCTTTGAAGTGCTCTGGATGAGACCAGTCCATGTGACCCCCTTCCAGGCCGCAGGGGTGTGGTATGTCACAGCTCCCCTATCAGCTGGCACATGGCAGTGGGAGATATGAGACAGCAGAAAAGTTGTAGTAACAACATCACCCCAACTGCTGAAGACAGAACAAATAACGCTGAGTAACTTCAGTGTGCACACACTTACTTTCCAAAAACAGGTGGAGGGTTTTCAGACCTGACTTCTGCTTGCACATCCCACCCAGCACAGATGGGTGGTAATAATTGCAACGTGTTGGAAAGGCTATGGTTCCTGAGCTTAGTGTCCTACTGACACCTGTAGCAGTGAGTTGCGATTCTTTTTTTTTTTTTCCTTCACAAAGTTTTCCCCTCTTTTGGGTATTCCATGAGTAAAAGAGAAATTACTAGCAGGGACATTTTTCCAAAAGCAATTACTTAAAATAAATTCCCTGCCTCTGTTCTTGCATTAGAAATATTAGACAATTTCAGAAGATACTCTCCTCAGTTTTATTGATGAAACTACCACGTTTCAAGGTTTCCTTCACTATCTGTAGCTATGATTAAATGATCAGTTGCAGAGTTCACTTTTAAAGCTTTCACAATGATTAATTTTATTCAAAATATTAACTACTCAATAACATATTAACAAAAACATATATTTACATATTTGCAAAACATCATTTAATACTTCATCCTTGCTAGGAAAAAAAGGCCCCTTACTTGCAGCAATTTACAAACATAGCCATAGTATTAAGCATTGCATTTAGGCAGCTTGCAATTTTCACCCCAGGGCTCTCCCAATTTCCCTACATGGGCCTGCTAGCACAGAGAACAGCCTTAAACTCTTACTTCCAGCTAGTTCTTGTACTTTATTTAGCAGATATTGGCAATGCACCTTTTTTCTTTGTGAATGTACCCTTTCAATTCCTGAATTTATATGCATTTACCCCTCCTGTCACCATTCTGCTGGGCTTCATTAATAGTTTCCCCACAGTAAACATCTATTTTTTAAAAAAGCTGGAAATATGCTGAGGGAAGAAAAAGAAACAAAAATAAAAATAATCTGCTGAGCAAAGACAGACACCTTTTAGACTGTTGTTTTTTTTTTCTTTTTCCCCCCTGTATTTCAGAAGTTAGGGACTTGCCTTCCTCTTTGCAGCGCAGTCATTTGCTCTTTGCAGTGCTGCACTGATGGATATATTGCATCAATATATTCTCCACCATTCTTCTTTTATTTTTTTTTCCTTCAGGTTGTCATGCCAATCTGCTTTCACAGATTCGTACTTCGCATGACTAAGAATTCACCTTATATGGGGTCTTCTTGCACCAGCACAGTTAAAGTCACTCTCGTTCACTTGGGCATGTCCCTTGTAATTGCACTACTGGTGCAAGATGAACACATTCCAGCATAGAGCAGTGCAATGTATAAATTATAGATCTAGCACAGTAGTGAACAGTTTTGTATATGTGTACACAAGAATTTGGTGGCAAAGATAGTAAGAGAAGCTGAAATTCAGTCTTACCCTTCATTCCTGAGGTCTTTCTCCTAGCCCTGCTACTAAGTGTGGATTGACACATTTTTTTTTACTATTTTTTTAAATCAAATTTTCTGCAGTTCTGACAGATTGCTCCAATCTTACTTCAATCTCACACCTGTTAAGAATCTCACTGACTGGTCTAGCCAGATCATATCAGATGAAAAAAGGTCTAGATCATCTTTACCCATTTCCTCTCAAGTGTCTGTAGATAGAAAATAAGCTTTCTAGAGCACAGACAGCCTCTCGTATTTCAACTATTTTGTGCCCAGCACAAAATTGTGGCTGGAACCCAGATGTTAATGCCATCTTAAATAATAATATTTTTTCAGGTGCTGGCCAGAATTTTAAGAGATAGTTCCAGCAATGAGCCTATTGGAGTAGTGAAGACACAGCTGCTCAAAACAGCAACAAGCAGCAGTTATATACGCAATGAAGAAAGACCTCCTTCAAGAAAGCTATTAGGGACAGCTGCAGATCTCTCCTCCTCAGGCTTCATTAGCTTTTTTCATCTTCTGTAAGCCCACCCTGGGCATGACTTTAGAAGATTATTAAACTGAAGATTTGTGTGTCATTACACTCTCTTCAGCTCCAGCTGCAACTTTTTATCCATGAAAGCCACAGGATTCATGATCCAGGATAGAAGCCTTCCTATCGCTGGTATTTCTTTGGCATGCTAGTTACAATCACTTCTCCCACCATAACCTATTTCTGAACTGTCTTTGGTTAAAGATCCTTAATCCTTGCTGGAACTGTATAAACAGAAGCATGGATCACCAGCCACCTAAAATCACTTATGAGCTCTAGGCTATGGCACCAAAAGGCCTTTCAATATTCCCCCAGCAAGCCTTCCACAGAGACATAAGGACTTTTGTGCACAAGTTCACTTTACTTTTATGCTGTAGGGATGCTCTAAATGGTCCTGTTATGTACAGGACATATATATTTATATGCAATCCCACTCATACAGAGGGTGAGATGCCAGCTATAAATCAACAGAATTTATAAAGCTTTGCCAAAGGTACTTATAGCTGTGAGTTGCACACATGGGTTAAGTGCTAAAAAAGGCCCTGCTTTCTTCACACCTGAAATACCCCCGTAGCCCCTACACCTACCAAATCCACATACCAGTGTGTGATAGCCCGGGCACAGTGAATTTTAAATGCAGGCACATGATCTCGGATTCCATTCATAAAGGGTGATCTGTACTGCAATGTTTGAGCCTTACAAGTGCAAACAGAGCAGAGGCGCTACAGGGCTTATGTGAAAAAAACAACTATTCCATGTAGAAAGGAAGTTGGCTTGCTTTGAGCAGAGGTGTTAATAGACTAAACTTTTTCCCCAACACCAACCTGCTCACCTGAAAATATGAAAACATCTACTGATGTAGTATTATATTTATTTGAGATGGGTATCATGTCCCACACTTGTTAAACATCTTGCTGCATTTCAGACTAGGTAGTTAATCTGAATGCCAGCTATAAGAGTCATTCACTAAAAAATAAGCCTTGGACAACTGTGCTGCAACTTTAGTAATTTGGGGGCAGAGAGGCATGCAGATCACAGTATACAAATAGGGCTGAATTTAAATGAGCAGCTTCAGAATAGATGCCTTCCCCACTTCCACCGGGTTGGGGATAGTTAATAAGAGCTGCATCTTGAATGACAGTAACAAGACAGGGACCTAAAACAGAGAAGACTTGCTTCATCACAGAGATCTGCCATGGTAAGGATAAAACCAGCAGCAACTGCAGCAGGGGTAATGGTGGCAGGACTACCAAGACCTACCATAGAAAAGGTATTTGCATCCCTCTCAAAGGTAACATAGCTTTGTTTCCTAAACAAGGCTTTTTCTCCTACCCCTGTCTCCAGTATGTTTCAATCACAATGCCCTAGCAATAGCAAAAGTGAGAACACTTAGCTAGACCTGACATTAGCAAATTAAGCACTGGGCCATCAGCTGCCCTGGCTGCACCCCCTAGCCTCCTGTCTTCCTCCATCAGCAGCAAATTAGTTTCCTCTGCCAGCATAAGCATGTATGTAGCAAGTCCCTAACCCTATCAAAATGAGTCAGGCCTGGAAATGGGGAAGACAAACATCTATAAAAAGTGTTTTAACTGTGCTAGACCCTATTGAGAGAACCAAGCAATTGTGCAGCTAGGTGGGATACACTGAGGGTGTGGGACAACCTCCTCACCTGCTTTCCTTCCAATCAAAACTGCAATAGGCATGAGCCAGAAAGCATCTCACCAACAGCAAATGTCAGCGTTGAGGAGCAAAGCCCTGTTGATGTAAAGTAGGCAGCAGTGACCAAGGGCACTTGTTCTCCCAGCAAATCCCTCATACCTCAGGGGGATGCAGGACTTGCATGGATGGGCAAAACATAAAAGCTGCATCTTCTTCATTGCAGTTTAAGTATGTAGCTACTCCCGCTTGGTTATGAAGTTCTTTTAGATAAACTTTGTTGTTTCAGGTTGGATACACCCTCCCTTACATTTTATTTTCACCCTAAAGGGGTTTAGAAGAGAGGCAGCATCTGAGGGCATACATTTACCTCCTGAAGTGGGAAAGCAGACATAAAGCTGCTAGGAGACTCAGTGGAAGATGCTGCTGATCAGCTGCTGATCTGTGAGGCAGGGGCTCCCTGGACATCCACACCTCAGTGGAAGTCCTCCCATAACTGCTTCCCTCAGGACTCTTGTTTATTGTTTTAGCTTCTCTGCAATAACTCAGTGACAAAAAGATCTAGAAGATAAAAGGGAAAAAAATGGCACTTACATCACATACTCCTATATATACACACTCATAAATTTTCTTCCATGAAGTGACCCATCTACTTTCCTCCTCCCAGAACTGAAACTGTCTGTACTTGAGGAAGGACTTTGATTTTGCTCTGTTTGTAGAAATGAGCATTTGTATTTGGGTGTGTTTGGTTTTTTTGTGCTGGTTTTATATGCCCTGTAGAGCAACTTGCAAGGCTGCTTGCTTTATGGAGATATACAACATAAAGAAATAATTTCCCATTAACAGTCCAAGGCAGATCATGTAGGGTCATTTGCTAAGATGTTGGAGTGCTAATACATGGTATGCATGGGCACCTTTACATGTATCGCACACACCTACTTGCCTGGAAGAAAATCAGTAACTCCCAACACCAAAGCTTGCATTTGTCTGCTCTCATTAGCCAGTGGGATGGTGCCCTAGGGAGGGCTACAGGCATTCCATTACTTAGGATCAGTGCCTGAGCAAAATGGAAAGGCTGCTAAAAATAAGCAACATTTGCTCATTGGTATAAATAACAAATGCGAGAGAAAAAGAGAAACAGAAAGAGAACAAGACGAAAATGAAAACTGGCCCCAGACCAGGCCTTGCAGAATGACTAGTCACCTCCTCATTGCCAATTCTGTCACCATCTCTAGTATGGGCAAGATACTTTCCACCGCCAAGTGCCTTCAGCTTCTTTCCCTGGAGGACCATTACCTGCAGATTCACAGTGGGCCTGAGCACAGGAGGTAGCTCCCACAGCACACGTCTTTTCCTAGGAGTTTCAGGGCTTAGGTATGTTGAAAAAAGGACAGAGTACTTCACAAGCTGCACAATGCCAATGTGATCCCTGCAGTAGTTTGTGAATCAAGTATTTGGTTTATCTGTTTTGTTCATAAAGGGAATTATGCAGGGTGGGGGGATGGACAGAAAGGCTTGCACTTCCATAAAGCTATTATCATTAAAAACTTTATCCTCTCTTTATTAAAATAGAAATAACTTTTGGATTCCCATTTTTCTAACAGACTTCCTTAGCATATAGCTCCCAGAGCACACTTGGCTGCCTATTCTCAAGTATTAAAGTTGAGAAGGCTAAGAAGAGCCTATCTATATTTGGAGAAAAATAAGAAGACCAAGCTAATTAAAAATTCACCCTTGCTCTGTATTCCTAAAAGCACTGTACACGCTCATGGCACCAGACATTTCAGGGTGGGCTGCCTTTCTATACAACTAGAAAGCTTAAAGCCAAGTATGCTTCTGGTTACTTTTCATTTTAGACTCTCATTAATAAAAATGAATAGTAATTGTGAACCAGCTCCCAAAGTAGCACACTCAACTTCTCCTCTGCTTCTATTTCAATGTATCCTATTGTAATAGAGCACACAAAAATATCTATTAGCCCTACAATTAAACAAATAATGGTATTAACAACTCCTACTCACCCCCTTAAGCAGGTTTAGCTAGGAGAGCTGAAGCAGCTGTCTGTCCTGCGTCTCTGCCAGAGGTCACCATCCTGCAGTGGGATCAGCTGATCCTCCTAGATAAACTCCTGAGCCAGTGCAGTCTACAGACTACAGCACTAACATAAACCACCTCCAATTTCAGTTTACTCTGGCAGCAACCTCCTAGAAAAATAAAAGGCAGGAAACCTAAGGCTGGTAACTGTTTCATCTCTTAGTATCAGATAAATCCACCTTTGATTACATTTCAAAGCCCTAAAAAATGGAACAGTCAAGAGGGTTTATAATAACGTTCTGGCTTGCTATGAATTAACATGAATTCTTGTAATGAAAAAGGTTACTAGCATAACCACTGAAACATACTCTTAAGAGCTAAGAAAGGTCCTCTAAAGTTTATCCAGATATGTGTAGACTTTAAACATTTTCAAAAATAGCTGTAAACTCTATGAAATAAAGCTATTTCGAATCCTAGGACTAGGACAAATTTGGGTATCTCCATATGGTTCTGACAATGTTGCAATATCCAAACTATCATAGCTACAATATAAATTCTCAAACAGTAGAAAGGTGAGAGAAGGACAAGGGAACTACTCCAGTGAAGTTATTTTTCATGTCAGACCAACAGATGACTGGCTCAAAAGCTATCAATGTCCCTTTGACATCCAAAGTGAAGATACAAATTCTTACAGTGGATTTGCTTACTGGTAACTATAGAGAAAACAGCAGCTGGTTACAGTTAAGTTTCTGGTGCACACATTTTATATGGTCAAATTCACACGAAACCTAGAAAGATGTCAGTTTAGAGTAAAAGTGTGAATTAGGAGAATGCTAAACAGTAGGCATACTTTGAAAGCAGGAAAACAATACAAAAGGAGTACCATGGTCTCCACAGTGTGGGGACCATGTGCAACAAGAGAGGATTAAAAAAATGAGGGCAAGATTTATTATGCTTAGTCTAGCGTGTGATGCTAAGGCATTTGAGGCTGGGAGGTGGGGGAAGACTGAAACAATGAAGAACTTTGAAAAGGAGAATGATTTGTGATATCTGGAAGGGTTTTGTTTCACAGCCCTTGAACCAAGCTTACGTAGCTGCAATACCACAAAGTCCTGGTAGAGGTGCATTGCCCTGAGATGAGAGGAGCTTCTGTTGTGGCTTTCACCACACGTGTCCTAGCCACCTACATACAGTTTGCCCTGATACGGCTCCAGCTAGCCCCAAGACATCAAACCCTGACACAGCTACCTCATGCACCCCTTCTCTCCCATGCCACCCTTCCAAACAGCACAGGCAAGCCCTCTTCTTCTCCACTGCATTTGTAACTCTGAGCACTTCCCTGCAGCTCAGGCAAATTCAGAGTAAGTATATCTGTACAGAGACGAGCATGATCTGGTGTCTAGCACGTAAACACTGCCCAAAGTCAGCCTCTAAACTTGCCGTGCTGCATTTTCAGGACTATCTGATTTAAGCATTCCAGAAACGCTGTGAGTACGAGAGAGGGAGTGTGACACCGCTGGCTTGCAGCACACGTGGCAACGGCAGGCACAGTGCCAGCCAGCTCCCTCACGGCAGGGAGCCGGCCCTGCTCACCCCAAAGCAGCTCACTCTGCTATTCCCATCACAGGCTGCTCTGCAGAGCCTCTGCCAGCCCATGGAGGAGGGCACAGGCACGTGATACGGATAAGCAGGAACTGGAACGAGATGGCACTAAATTAATTTCCCTTTGCATGACCTATGCACTAGATTTTCTGGCATCTCAAAAGGCGCAAAGAAGAACCCACTGCAGTAAGCAGGGCCCTGCGTCAGCAAAACACTTCATTTCTCACCTGAACCGCCCAGGCTGGCGGAGCCGTGCAGGTAAGGATTACTCATGGTTTCAAAGTGCAGTACCATGTGTTTAAAGTACGACTGCAGAGGGGCAGGGGGAGTATTCATCTTGCTTTCCTTTCTTCCTTTTTTACAATAACTTAGAGTGCACTGTGAAGATATGAAAGACGCCATTTTTTGCTCTAAAAAAAATTTAAAAAAAAATCAATACACAGAGAGGGAGTCCACTGGTTTATTACCAGACAACACACCTACTATGAAATACTCTGTAGATGACCAAACAGCAAATACAATGACATCACCACAAGCATCAAGAAAATAAAAACTGAACAAGAAAAGGATTTATCTTCATCTTGCCTAATGTGAGTAGTCCAATCAAAGAAAAAAAAGTCTTGACAATTGTATCCAGCTAAGAATTGAGGAATGTCTATCTGTAAAAGTACATTTGAAAATAAAGGTCACCAAATCTGACCTGTATTGTTCAGCCAATGAAATTTCTTCCATATACGCTTTTGTCTATAGCATTTGCTTGCTGCAACTTTTTTTTATTAAATATTTCAGACAACAAAAGGAAAGGTACCTGAGAGAGAGTAAGGGCAGGAGGGGGCTGGAGGTCAGGAGAAGCTCCCATGACAAACCATCTCCCTCCTTTAGATGAGGCTGATGGTGGTTTTAGCTGCATTACAAGGGAGCAAAGCAACAGAAGGCAGCTTCCCTCACAACTGGATTGAGAGAGATCATAAACAAGACGGAATTATGCATCTACATAGTCCTCAGAGAAGAGAAAGTAGCTAAACCAGGAAAAAAGAACAAAAGAGTGGAACCAGAACGGAGCAGGGGAAAAGAGTCGAGAGTGTGGAGCAGGGCTTACACAGTCCAGGAACGTACTGCTGGGAAAGGTTCCTGCTGGTTACAAGCATCACCCCTACTTGCAGAGTAGCTGTTTTGAGCTGTGTTGTGGAGAGCACTGTGAGCAGCAGTAGGTGCACTAGAGAGGTGGGAAGGACTCATCACAGGCTGCTATGCTGAGTTCTGTGAAACTCCATAGACATGTCTTATGCCAGCTTTCTTCCTCGCAGCAAATTTCAAGGCAAAAATGTTTACAGCAGGTAAAACCTTTAAAGGGAAAGGCAAGTATTGAGAAGGATTGTTTGCAGCCATCAGACTTGTGCCCTGTGTTATGCCTACAAACGCAAAGTAAAATGAGAGGTGATGTGGCAATGGTGTGAAGAGGCTGTCACTCTGAAACTCCAACCTCTCCCTCAGTTTCAGGCTGTGCCATGCCTCCTATTTTACTTTCAAACAGCTAACTGGCAGAAAAATCCATGATGTAAGCTAGTAACTACACAAAATTAGCTCTAGCCAACTGTGAATTCATTTGTTCTTTCTATTTGCAGTCTCTCCTTTGCTGAAACATAAAACTTGGTACGAGTCAGCATGTTTCACCACATTTAAAATTATAACAAGGGCAAAGGCACAAAAAAAATATCACTAATGCAAAAGATGAACAAAAATCCAGCCTAGGGACAGTCACGGCAGCAGAGTTATTTAGTATAACTTAGCTACTTTATTGCTATCTTTCATTTTCTAGTTCTAGTCTTGCCTTTTTGCCCTCAAAAAAAAAAAAAAAACCAACCTTAAGATACCAAAAACCCACCACACCAAGAACCCAAACAACCTACCAAACTAACTAGGTTTTCATGCTGATTTGTGGAATAAGACTTTTTCTGCAAGCTTTAAGTACCTCTACATGATTAATAGCAAAATAAACACCACTTGCCAACAAATTTGCACTAATCTAATCTAACAGCATCTAACCACTCTGTGTTTCCCTATTGTTATACCCCACGGAATGATTTTGCTAGCCCTCCCCTAAACCCCTTGCTTCCTGTACCTCCTGCATCTCAAAGGCATGCAAATGAATCTTTAACAGCTTTTCTTTTTCTTCTTTAGCACATACACTTTTTTTTTTTTCAACAGGCTAGAAACAAACACTCATGTATTTATTTACATTGTGATAGTCTCCAAAGGCTCCATCCAGTGCTGTGGTTAAAGCAAACAACCAATCAGCAAAGCAAGTCCAGAGTTCAAGCAGCAGCAATCAACGAACTGAGCTCCTACCCTGGCAAACTGCAGTGTGCAGGTACCCACAAAACAGAGAGGTGGTCACCAGAATCCAGCAGCACTGTGAGGTATAATTGCTTCCTCCGCTAAATTGTTTTGTATTTGAAGTACGGGAATGTTATTTTCTCTTAAGTAGGGTTTCTACCCTTTACATCGTCATAAAAACCGGTTTCCGTCACCTCTGTAGAGGTATATGAGGTATTGCAATAATTAGGCACAACCCTTATTCCCCCATCATCTATGTGGGAAGGTCAAGCATTATTAGAACAAAGCCAAAAAACACATAGCCAAATGGAAGTATAGTTTCTTGACTTAGATAAGATTAAAAAAGTCAATAGGCCCCTAGATCTATACTGGGACACACTAATTAAAGACTCATCCCTCTTAAGGAATCTATTTCAGTTAAGTAGAATCATTTTGATTTAATAAGCTCTATTTTTGGTTCAATCCCAGGCAACACACCTATGAAGCAGTCTGCAAACTTTCAACAGCAGAGCACAGCACATAGTTCCACCGGGACTGCCCACCACAGGAAACCATGGGGCTGTCACTGTTGACTGAAATGTATTCACGTCCCCTTGCAATGCAGTGACTCCAAACAAGCACAGAAGAAGAAAGTCCATTATCTGTCACTCTCGCCAGTGCTGCCTCTGGCAAAACTTATTGCAATAATCAGCCTACACTGCTTACCTTGCTGCGCATAGCGCTTCCCTACATCTGTCTGAATAACCATGGAGTCACTTTTTCTTCCTGGTTGTGTGATGCAGCTTCTGAAAATGCATCACTACAGGTCAGAATAAAAAACAAACAGCAAGGCTGGCTCTAGCACAAACAAGAAGACTGCCCCTCCTCATCATCACTCTTGCCTGTAAAAGGTGGTGGTCAAAACAGCAAGAGCTGTCAAGGGTTAGTTTTGCCATGGGGTTTACCTAATGGGAACCTTTAAGAACATAAATCCCAGGCTTCAGGTGAGGATGCCAAACTGTGCCAGTGATGTTAGGCTGCAGTCACTGAGGTGCCCTTTCCACACTGGCGTTTGTCCTGGAGGAGGAGGAAAGTAGGAAAATTACAGCTGAAAATTGAGATTATTCCTGTATTTTGGGGCCAGGAAATGTCTACCAGCTGAATACAAAAGACCTCTCCCCTTCCCTAGTCAATCAAAACAGACATTTCGGGAAAAGTGGGCACCTCCCGATGTTCTCCTGAACCACCTGCAAACATCCAAGCATATTTAGGCTGAGTTTTAACCAGATGGCTGGCAGAGAGAATCGTCCTCTTGCTCTTGCAAGAAATTCAGTGTGTGGCCTTAAATAAATCATTTGCACATGATCAGCACTAGAGAATAAAGTTTTCTGATCCTTTTCTTTTCATGCATAGGTGCATTATATGAAAATAGGCAGAAGTATTGGCTGTTAGCCAGGGGCCATGGGAAGGAGGAAAAAAAAGGTTGATACTTCTTTATTTATAGGGAATCTTCACTTTTACTTCTGGAAAGAGGTTTTTAAATTAGATCACTGTACCACAAAAGACCACTGCAAGTAAGAAAGAAAGGGGAATTTTCGGTTGGATCTGGTGACAGGTATTAGGGTATAATTCCAAAGTAACACAAATATCTGAGAAAATATTTGAAGAAAAGCTTTCATTATAGAAAATTAGGGATCATCACAGCTCAGAAAGAGGAGAAAACAGCCATCTAAGAGCTTGACAGAAAATGTAATGTTCCTCTCCCTTGCCTTTGAAGGTCACCTTTCTTCTTGGTGAGACTCCCCCCCCTCCCCCAAAGAATGGGTGAGCAAACAAAAATGCATTGCATTTCCCATGAGGTTCTTTGGTTTTTCCTCCCACTTATCCACTATTGATACTTCTCTACGTATCTAGAAACACATCTATATCGTGATCTAACTAGTAAAAGATGACCCTGCCTGTAGATGTCCTTTTAGGAACTGCTGTTTGAAGTAGGCAGCACTAAGGATGGATTAAAAAACCCTGGGTGAAGTGCAAGGTACAGTCGGATTATAGAATGAAATTGGATTTTCAGAGGCCCCTTTCCCCACACACCCGGTGCCGTGCTCCCCAGGTGCCGCGCTCATGCCCTACAGATAGGCATAAACTGCAGTACAAAGCACAGTTGGCTGCTAATTTGGATTTAGCCATTTCACACTTGCAAGCCAGGGATTCAAAACCAAATACCCGGGCCCCCTCCTACTTTCCAACACAGAAACAATTTAAAACAGATCTAACACCTATGTAGTACTGATTTGGTTATCTTCAAAATCCCCATTGTTCTGTTTAAAGAGCATATCCTCCTAGAATAGCCTCCTTTTGATAAAGAACTCCTGCATGTCAGCCAAACAAGAGTTTTGGT
Source organism: Pterocles orientalis (assembly GCA_011057875.1). Taxonomy (NCBI): domain Eukaryota; kingdom Metazoa; phylum Chordata; class Aves; order Pterocliformes; family Pteroclidae; genus Pterocles; species Pterocles orientalis. The sequence continues at coordinate 3,581,297 of WKFP01015393.1, forward strand.
CTTTATCACAAGTGGACCAGCAGCAGAAACAGTGTGTGGCAAAGCCGGGGAGGAGGGGTTTTTAGCTGAAAATAGAGTTCATTGTCAGCTGGACTTTAGACTCAGGTTTTTAAATAGGTTTTGGAATGTGGATATGAAGCAGTTAAAAGAACCCTACCTCCAGCCCTTAAAGGAAGGAATGTCCATTCACACACTTAAAAGCATAGTAGGACCTGAGGTAATGGGGTCATTTGTGTGCTGTACACGAAAGTTTCTTGTATAAGGAGGTCAAAATATACAGAAAACAAAATATTAATTCCTCAGGAAACAAAAACAAAACAAAACTTCCTTAAACAGAAATACACAACTCAAAGTATCCTTTTTTTCAAAAAAGGGATGATGAAATTCAATATTTTCAATATACATTTTTAAAAAACCCATAATAACAGATACAATTTTAAAAAGTTGTGTAGGCCAGAGATTTCTGTGCATTTTATATGATTTGTAGGAAATTAATGGAGGTGTTACAAGTTATTGACTCTTTTTACACTTCAGATATGCATTTGGTGGAATCTGACCACTTCTGAAATGTTTATGAAAAATACTACTCTTTTTGGTAAAATATCATTGGCATGAGCTTATGCCACTACATAGTTTGGTTATATACTTTACTTCCAATGTCCTCTCGGCAGAGATGAAAATGGTTTTACCTCTTCAATTCTTAAGATTAGTGGGTATACAAATGTGATACATGCACTCTAAAATCTGTCACAATAAAATGTTATTTTGTGTGTTCCTTAAGACAAAGCTATCCTAAGGCAACGTAATCCTTAAAAAGTTTATATGACTGATTTCAGTAATAATCATCAGCACATGGGTGAAATAGTAAAATGGAAAAAATGTACACCCAAATACAAAAATAATGACCAAAGGAAAATACAGCCTCAATGCCATTTATAGGCAATCTTCTGGAAACCATGCAACTCTTGCGATATTCATGTGTTTCACTAGCAACTGCATAAAATGTTCCTGTAGATACAGAAGAGGCAGTATTCCTTCTGTAGTCTTCTGTTAAAAAATGCTCTTATGTCAACAAGGCGCTAGGGAAACAACACCACTCTGTTTTAAAATATTTGCTGAAAAGCTGTAAGTGGCCTAAATAACACAAACTTCAACATCTTCAGCAGTGCTATCTCCTGTCAGGGCTGACAGCACACCCAGGCCGTGGGGTGACCCCTCGCAAAAACAGCCTAGACCTTGGATAAGACAGCTGAATTCGGAAAACACTGATGGTCGGTGCTGCCTGGTGTCTAGGTTTCCCACAGATAGAGCATCTGGGCAGTGTTAACTGTGGCATCCTGTAAACACTGGCTGGATGATAATAGAGTATAAGGCAAGCAACAAAGTGATGGTATAAGACTGTTTTCTCTCTTTCGGTGGTAATCAGATGGCATAGCCAAATGTTGTGCCTGTGGAAAAGCTCTGGAAGTAGTTAAAGAAGTGTTTACAGCACAGTCTGCAACAGATAAGGAGACAAGATGCTCTTCAAAAGTCAGGGAAGTCTATCAGAGTGTAAGGTTTTTTTGTCCTGTTCAACACCAAGAGCTACAAATACCTCAAACACAACTTCAGCCTGGAAATCTGAGCAGCTTTTCAGCACGTTTCCAGTGTTAGGAGCTAGCAACACTGGGCAAAGTCTGGGTCCACTAACATCCAATGGCAAAGCTCCCCACTGGTCAAAGAGGTGGCAGAAGTTCTCAAAAAATCTTACATATAAGACAACAAACGTTTCAGGTCTTGCTATTACTAGTTAAACAGGCCAACAAGTCTATATGCACATACAATACACGAAAATTATCAAATAAGACCGGGAAAACTTGTATAAATTGTTGTACAATTGATAGGAAGGAACCCATTTGATTTTCTTTTTACTAATGAGTTTTTTCTACATCTTGGTGACAAATGTAAAATATTGCTTCAATTGTATTTTCTAAAGAAATATAAGTTAATTCCATTCATTCAAGGCTCCATACTGAGAAATGAGAAACAGCAAGGATTGCTGAACAGATCTTCCTCCTGTTAATTATCATCTGACTTCCTTGTAACAGCTACAGTAATTGCTGCTGCAGAACAACAACCATTTTAAATCCATTTTGGCTAGCCTTTGCTTCGGTTCAGTGGCTGAATGCACGAAGAAGACTTCTTCATGTGACCACTCTCCAGAAGTTCTACTTGGACTGCTGACGATCATTCACAATATGAGAGCCAGGTCTGTCCAGCAGCTCATTGAAAATTTCATAAGTTATAAAAAAGATGCAACAAATGAAAATAAGTAACTCTTATAAATGTAACAGTTGTTCATGCTTGTAAAAAAAAACAAAACAAAACCAAAACAAACAGTCCATGCATTCATGCTATCATGCTGCAGACAGAGAACCATGCATGTAGCAATTATGTGCAGGTATGTGACTGAGGAAAACTGATAGTATGTTATAGAATTAAACAGAGAGGTGAAAATTAGCTGCAACAGAGTCCAATTTTGGACCTAGGGCTCTCAGACCAGGCTTTAAATATTTAGAATACAAGCTCAGGATCATCAAGATTGCTGTGAAGTGAATCTAGGTTCACTTCAATGACACAGAACAACTCCTTTAAGGAAACCAATTCATACCACAGAAATGTGGAGGCCCATCAGATAGTAGAGATGCTTATAGCAAAAATAGAATCCCGTTTTCAGTGCTCTTTGGTGCAGCTTTTACAAAATAAACATTTTTCTCCCACTTTCTCTTACTTTTTAACAAATTTGCAAATGCTTATGAAAAGAAAACAGAGACAAGATTGCATCTGATTTGTCTATGGCGCCATTTGTTGCTATAGGGAGACTACTTGGAAAAGGTGATGAGTGGTAAGTTGGTGAATTATATTAATAGAGAAACAATAGACAAATTGCTCTCAATGCGCTGGTTAACCCTTTAGTGTTAACTTTTCTGTTTCTCCCTGTTCTTCGAGAGGCTCAAGCAGAGGACAATTTTTACATCTCCCTGCACAGGCTGCTAATTGTTTTCCCCTCCAAAATGTTAGCATTTTTCTCCTTTTCACTTCCATGAGCACTGTACACATAAAAGCATTTTTCTGGAAGCAGGGGGGAAGCAGCCCACTGAAATGTTTTTTTAGTTGTTGGGGGTTTTTTTTTGGAGGGGGGGTGGTTGTTTTGTTTTGTTTTTTTTCTTTTTCTCTGATTTGGGTCCTTAAGCAGAACTGAACAACATTTCAGACTTTAGTAAGAAGGATGATTTGTAACTTCAGCACAAGTCAAACACCATCTAATGCTGTATTTTTTCCTGAAGGTGTAGACAGAAAATGCCTAGGTCTAAGGGAAAAATTCCACCACTGATACCCATCAAGCAAACAGAGAGCTGAAACATGCAAGCCACAAAGTACTTACTTTAAAGATAGTTTTGTTGAATGTAAGGAGAATACCTTCAAGAGCCTTTAATAAGGAAAAAAAAATAGGCTACATAGAAATTATTTGCAGTTTCCCAATGAGCACATCAATTTACTTAATTAAATATTGCTTTCAAAGTTTCAGTCACAATAGCTCTTGTCCCTTGCCAGTTGCAGTAAGACACATTGAACAAGGATGTCAGCTGAACACTAGCATTGATGTTAATGCCAACTGTCCAAAGCCTTGCCAAGTTGCTGACGTTCAGAACAAGGACTCCCTGGTTTTCAGCTCTTTTTAAGGCTTTGTCAAAGTACTGAAATTCTAGGAGTCCATTTTTGTGCATTTTGCAGAGACATACAAGACCTCATATTTTCAAAGAGGACAAAATCCATCTACCATGCTGAGGTTTTTTAATGGAAAGCGTTTGTGTCACAAACTATTTTTGTTTTCACTGCTGACTAACAGATTTTGGTCCCACATTTTGTTTCATTAGATTCAAACTCACTTTGCAAGTACACTTCTATTTTAACTCAGATGGAAGAAAAAAAAAAAAGTCTCTCCCCCAACATGCCAGTCATTCTCTGAAATGAATCTCTCTCATTCAGATTACTATAGTGTGGCACCTATTTTTTTTTTCTTGGTTTCTCTTTTCTACACAGGACACGGAAACTCAGATGCATGCCAGTAAATAGAGTTCTGTAGTTTTGCCTGCTTCCTAAATTAACTCCAGCTTACTAATTTTTAGTAGAATAATTGCTTTCTCTTCATCTAAAAGCTATGTTTCTAAGCAAGGGAAGAATCCAAGAGCAAAACCAGTTTTGATCAATATTGTCATTCTGCAGCTCCTTGAGAATCCCATCAGGATTGAAAGGTAAGATCATACAAAGAGAAGTGAGAAGAACAGTGAAGACAAACCTCCCCTCTTCTCCCCTTCCCTCCCACCTCCCACTTGCTTCTTTTTCACTTTCAGTGATAGAGGCATAAAAAGCAACAATAAGATTTGCCCAGTGACACTGGAGGCCACATGTGATACACACACCTATGGAACCTGTTCAACTACCAGCAGGCTTCATATGAGCTTTCATTCCTCTGAAACAGAAATTGCATCAATGACATTTCTTGTAAGTGGATGCTTCAGCCCAGTAAGAAGCTCTTGGTCCTTGTGGATGATACCTTGTGAGGTGCATAATTGGTCACTGATACTGCCTAATCATCTTCTTTGTTGTCAACTTCATTCCAGAGACAACTGCATTTTAACTTTGACATACTGAAGACATGCAGCTAAGGCTCCCATCTTCTCAAAATTAAGCTATTGTAATTTTGACATCTTTCCCCTTGACATTCTCAAAATCCACTCTAGCACTGTCATTCCATCCAAAGTCAAAGTATAGGGAGCATATACAAAGTACAAAACCTTGCCCTTTCTGAAGGCATATTCAAGGCCTCCTCCTTTCTTTCTTTCTTTTTAAGATACCTTTAGTTAATCCCACTTTAATGCCTAATATCAGACAAGTGAGTTTATTATTTGCTTGGGCATAAACCAAAATATTTTACATCATAAGGCCTAATCCATATTTGGAAATTTAGATTTTAGGACACATCATTTGCAATTCAATGACTAAAACTTTTCTTTAAGGATTAGTGAGCTCCTAAAAAGCACAATGTGTCACAATTTATTTAAAGTCAACTATATTTTAGCGTAACACAAACACAGACCATGCCTAATAACAACTTAGAAGTTTCAAAAAGGAGTTTAAAGAAGTCCCAAATCTAGTCCTGAATTAATATCACACACACACAGGTCTTTAAAACAATATTTCCACTCATCTGGTGCAGCAGCTTGTCCTCATAGTCTTATTATCTGCCTTGGATTTAGTCTTTCAAGCAGAATTAGAGACTTGGATTACAAATGTTTAATCTAAATGCCATCTCAGGATAGCAACAAATGTCACTGGGGAATACAGCATGGGAAGGGAAAAAAAATAAATCTGAGCTGTCACTCTTCAGACCTACTGTCGTCAGAAGGAACAGAGGGCTCTGAACACCTCATAAGCCAGAGTTCTGCATTTTAATTACAATTGTAATTTTACTCAGAAGACAAAAAACAATAACTGAATGTCTTCTTCATGATTCCCTAGTGCATAAGTTGCACGTTGCATGTTCTCTCCATTGCTTTGTCCAGGCCTCCAAAGCCTTAGAGAGACTGTTGCACCATTTCTTGAGGCATTTGTCCCAAAGTTTCAATGGCAAACCAAATAAGAGGCACAGAATGAAAGGGACTACAACAGCAGAGGGTGATTCTCTCTGTTGTGTAACATCACAGCTTGAAATTATAATGAAATTAGTCATACAGAAAAAAGCAAACTTATAAATCATATTACATGTAAAAATGCTTCATATTCTTAAAGACCTCCTCGTACCCCAGTGAATTAATGAGCCAGTTATGAGAACAATGAAATTTTGCCTACAGAACCAAAGAGGCTGGATGAACAAACATGGGAAAGAAGGACCAAGCGTTCAGTCTTTGAACTTACAGGTGTGAGCTTAGAGCCTCCAGCATTATGACTATGACCTGGTAAGTAGAGTGGGGTCTCTTTACTGCTGCATTTTTGCCACTTTCCTGCAATGCCGGCTAACATCTGTCTGAATTATGTTTCTCCTTGTAAAATAATACATCATTCTTATCCTGATGACCCAGCTAACACACCCAGTACTCAAATCATCCTTTTGCATCTAGAGTTCCTTCTATTTTTTGCTGGCAATGTCTGAGACAAAATAAAAATAAAAATAAAAAAAAAACACACCACTATCTTTTTTCTTTTATGAGTGAAAGTCTTTCCATAATTCATCTAATCTGCTTTTTCACTCCAGATCCACATACAGCCCAACAGATCCCAACATCTAGCATTTCACCATTTAATCAGTCCTGGAAAACTGACAAAGACACACTAACAGCATTTATTCAATATAGTGCAGTTGGTCACTATTACTAACTTAGAGTGTGTCATGCACTCCAAACACTGTTCACATGCAGTGCAACTGCACCATCTAACATGCCGAAAGGCAGCAGCTAACCGCACAGTTGTGAAGAAAGAAGAATGTAGTGACTCAGGACAAAAGCCCAGCTCACCCAGAAAAAAAACCTACGTGCTCTTGAATGTTTACACAGAGCAGACAGACCTTTTCTACTTTGTTGTTTTCAAGCGCATATCAGATACCTCATGCCACAGCAGAAGCCAGAATTTTGTTTCTCTTCTTCCAAAGGATAAAGGGCTGAATTAACCACTGCTACAGGTCCTGCAATCCCAAGGAGCCTGTAGTTTTTCAAATCTAAAACTGAGAGGCTTCCAAGTAGCAGCAGTGTCTTCACATAGACATACAAACACACACACACACAAAAAAAGTATTAAAAAAAAAGAAAAAGTTCTTTCAATATAAGCTGCTTTTGAGAGCTCTACATTGTGCTATGCTTTTTCATTCACCCTTCTTGTTTTTATCAAGCAAGGATGACTAATGTGCTATTGTGATGCACTTCTCTCAGAAATGTGGCCAACCGAGGCTGCTTCCACCATAGTTTCATGGGTGTTTAACATTAAAAAAAAAGAGCCCTTGGACGGGCAATGGGTAAGTAATTACAGTCTGCTTTAAAACAGCAGGCCCAATACATAAACCATGCTCTCATGCAAATCTGACCTACATAATATTGAAACCTTCCAATGTCAGGAAGGTCACAATCCCATGTGTCCCACAGCTGTAAAATCGGTGTTACTTTAGCACCACAGGAAGCACCATATTTGCCCCAAACAGCTTATGGTGGCATGCTCCAACCCTCTCACTGCCCTTCCAGTTTCTTACAAGTTTGGCCAGGAAGTTTAGATGGGACAAATGTCTTCGGAACCATTTATCCTATGTCAAGAAATGCTCTTCCAGTTCAGTGTACACACATTTTAACCACCTAGGAAGGACTGTAGCAACTCTTTAGGGCTCAGAAAAAAAAAAAAGAAAAGGAACAAACAAGCAAGCAAGGAACACTCTAGACTATATATATATATATATATATATATCTATATGAGATCAACATGAAACCATTGACTTCAGCTGGGCCAGGGTCTTACTACTTATCCCTATAGAACTGCTGAATATTCGTTTTAGGCCCTAAAACACAAAGACCAAATGGCAGCCCAGAGCACAAGCAACAAGAAAGATAGTATGGTTTTGCTGTGAGAATACTTTAAATCATTCCTTGAAAACCAGACTCTCAAGCACAACTATAACACGTTGCTGACCTCATACACGATGGCCAGAGTCTTTTAGACAGACTCTGCTCCAGCAACTTTTACTGAATGTAAATATTTCCATTTGAACGAGGACTTGATTTCTCTAGACTGAAACCTGTAATCTCTTTCCTTTAACAGAAAATTATAACAGGTTTCAACTTTTAAAACCATTTTTCAGCCCAGAATAATGACCTTTCTGGAACACAAGGACATGAAAACATACATTTTTAAGATAAGCATCTATCCCAAAATCCACCTAGTCTTTTCAACTGACCACGCGGGTCTTGTTACAGCACAAGCCATTAGCTCTCACTTCACATTTCAAGACCCACAATTTTTTCACTCTTTCTGCCAAATGAACCCTTGTCTTTCCATTGCTTTTGCAGAAGACGAGTTTCAAACTCAGCCCTAAAACTGATCACTTCTACACAGAAAAGGACTTCTTACTTTTGACTGCGACATTCACATGGGTCTACGGTTATCCGCACAAAAAGGTTATTAAAAGAGCATTTTTGAATAGCAGTACCAGATATTCTTAAATACATTGCTCAGCCACAGTAAATACAATCACTTGCCTCATTAACCTAAAAATCCTTCCAGCATGCTTATCATCATTCACTTTGTGAATTAAAAAAAAAGAAAATTTCCTTACCCTAATCAAAGAGATTAAATGTATCTCTGAATCACGTTATGAAATGATACATGTCTCCACCTTAGGATGCTTTATAAATCTGCTTCCTTATAAGAATCAGGAACAAAACGAATAAAAATGTTTAATTAGAGTAAGTCAATTAATCTCTCGGGCACAAATCAGCCATATCTGATACTTTGAAATATACTACATCACAAGATAAATGTTTTTAAAAGCTGACAGCCTTCAAAACAGTTGGTAACTAGATGTGTTGCTTGGAAAATTAGTATTCCTCTTGAAGTATCTTTTAAACAAAAACAAAAGCTTGTACATAATTCCAAACACAGAATTAAATTCTTTCGTCTATACTAGGAATTTTTATGTGATATTTCACACTTGCCCTAAAACAACACTACTCCTGACTTCTGTGAAAATTGCTTGCATTGGAAAGAAGACTGAATAACAAAATCGCCAGGACATATCAGTGGAGAAAATTTTAGTAGCAGGAAGAGTTCATTCCAACTATCCAGTCTTGAAAAGAACAAATTTTAAGTAAGATCCTCCTTAACAGTATACAACCATGTAATGCATTTCTCTGACACATATTTTATACTAATTTTTTTCTGCAAATAAATATATCCAGAAATACTAAGCCAGGGGGAGAGGGGTGTTTTGTTTGGTTGGGTTTTTTTTCACCTAGCAATCTAAATCTGAAGCAAGACAGCACTAAGAAATATGGAAACTATTTACTTATATGGTTCTAAATTTGACTGTATTTCACCGACACCTCTTGTAGAAGTATGGAGAAGGTAAAGGACAAATTCTTTAATAATTACCTTAGTCAAAGAGACTATAAAAGTTTGAAAAAGTCCTTACCATGATTGTTGAACAAATATACAACTGCTCCCTTGAGGGGCTAACACTGGTCTGAAAGAGAGGATCATTACTGCAAAAAAAAAAGAGAACCTAAACCTGTTTGCTTTATTTGCCTGTATCATTTCATTGAAGGGAATGAAATCATCCCTCTGACTAAGATTATTTGACAAATGATCCTATGTACAGCAGGTGAAAAGGTAGGCATTGCATTCAGCCTTGAAAATAATGCTCATTTTCTGCTTTTTCTTTTCCGTGAGTGACTTGGCACACAGCAATTTTCTAATGCTCTTGGTAACAATAGCAGACAGGAAGAGTGCAGTTCAATCTAGCCTATGTTTAGGAAGAGGAGCACTGACTTCCCACAATTACTCCTTGAATACAGCATGGAGCCAAAGAGCAGCAGGGGAAACAACGAAAGGCTTCCATGTGTGTAAGAATATTGTTTCTCTCCTTTGAAGAGCTTGTCATTAGACAATCTCACAACGTAAAGGAGACTTTAGGGGAAAAGAAGAATGTTGATCTGTATCTAGCGAATACAAGCAAAATTTCAGAACAGTTGTGCCACATTTATCACCATGGAATAATTTCTCTCAAAGAGTTCCTGGTTGTTTCCAGAGACAAATTTAGGCAGTGAATCAGAAAAGTGAAAAGGTTTGCATAAGGGAAATTCCCTAGGCTTTTCCTGAATTGGGTCTTAGTACTTGTAGACCCCTCCACCTTAAGAGCTTGGTTTGGTAACCCACCAAAAACTACCCAGGACCCATCTTTTGCCACACTAGTGAACTGAATGAGTGTAATACATCCTACGTACACCAGAGCCAGCAGCAGGGAAAAGGAGGGATGGGCCCCTTTTCTCAAAGATGAGCCAGTAGATCTGGCTCTGCTATGCTTCTGAGCCACAGCACTCAACAACTTCTGCCCTCTCTGCCACAATACAGACTGCTAGCAGGGAGAAAAACAAAAACAAAAACAACCCCCCCCCCCACACACACACAACACCATCCACACACCACCACACAAAAATCAAAAACAACAAAAACCCTTACAAAACAACAATGAAACAAACACAAAACCAAACAAGAAAGAGTTTACATTTCCCCACCAGATATCCCATATATGATCTTTATATCATGCATTGTTATCGGGATTATCACCATAAAGTGTGTACCTAAGATAAGGAAGAGCAAGAGAGAGGGAATGAACAGAGGAAAGATGCTCTCCAACTAACATACTAATTGGAATTTGGGAGATCTGAGCTAACTCCTGTATTTCTTACATACTTCCTGCATGACTGCAGGTCACGTGTGATCTAGTAACTTTTCCTTTTTCTGTATAATTAGCTTGTCTAGCAAGAATATGAACTCTTGTACATTAATATAAGCTTTTCAGGGCAGAGTTTTGCCTTCACTAGATTTATATGGTGGGCGAGCTTATCTTTAGTGCATAAAAGTAATAATTGCAGGGTTGAGAGGAAACATCAAAATAGGAAGAACAAGGAAGTATGTTTTTAACTCCATTGCTTTAGGTAGAAATGTGCTTCTAAAATTTTATTCTGTGTATTACACATACAATCAAATCTTATTTCAGCTAACAGAAAAGGCATTCTGTCTAACATACACAACCTTTGTTAAGTAATACCTATGCACACAAACAAGAACGTTGTCCTTCTAAAGCAACATATCTGTTCTTTTGCTGCATTTCTCATCCAAAGAGATAATTCACTTTATGGAACCAGAGCACTAACAAAAAACAATATATTGACTTGTGAGCTGCAAGCCCAAACAAATTGCACAACACACAGAGTGGAGTTAAGCACTGATGACGCACAGACTGTACAATGCAGAAAGGGACGGGTCATAACACACAAAAACAAATGTACACAAGGGCTGAATACTAACTGTCAAACATTTAGATATTTGTTCTTTCTTTACATTTTTGGACTTTGGACCTAAGCACTTTGATGTTTATTAGTTTATCATGTTTATCAGTTATAAAATTAACTAATAAAAATCAGTCCGCAACAGTTAGGATCTGTTATTTGAAGCAATCTTCATGAGAAGAGCAAACAAAATACAAACTCTGTGGCTGAAGTGCAATGACACTGCATATAAATAAGCACAGATGCTCATCCCTGTGACAAAATGCTATGTTTATACCAAATTATGTCAGGAAGCTAAGCTGTCCTTACTTACAGCATGTAACAACTGAGGCCTGCTGGGATTCCTCCTGACTTTGTAGGGGGCTGAGTGAACACACTGGAAGGAGAGGAGATGCTGATAGAGAGATAGGCATGTGCAAGTTGATTAATGGTGAATGACCAATATATGGTTGATACACTCCAGACTCTCTGGTCTTTTGATGTTGATTGTAAGAACGAAGGCATCTATTTGTGTGTTTAAAATTGCAATAAAAGCCCTAATTTAGAGTTGCTCCTTTCAACACTTTTAAGAGCAGAAGGCTGAAAGGTTCAAAGTAGCCAGCTTCTCTTCCAGAGATCCAAAGTTAAGAAAATAAAGTTCCTCAAGTCTCAATAAGCTATTGTTAGCAACAAAAAACCCCAACCGTATAACAGTAAATATAGCACTATAAAAGCAACAAGGCTGAAGAAACTGGACAAGTGTATCAACCTGAAGGGAGAAAAACAATACATACTCAATATCAGCTCTGATCCGTGACACAAATCCGCATCCATTGCTTTTGTTTCCTTGTCCTTTAGCCTACAAAAGGCACAAATAACAGATATGTTACTTATGTACAGAGCACCCTGGATTCCAGGGATGATATAAATTATTCCAAGCTGAGGTGCAGAAAACTTAAGAATTGTGTTTAAATGATGGAATATTGAAACATGATTATAGTATGACACTACTTACCACCACCAATAACACTTTACTTTGTAAGGGCACTCTCCTGCAAGCATCTCAAAACCTGTAACAGATACCATCACATAAACCAGTGAAGCAGGCAAATATCACCGCTCCTCTTCATAATTTTAATTCAGTGAGAAAGAAAGAGCATCTCAGAAGTAAGCCTAGAAAAGAAAAAACAACACTCAGATCTCCTGAATCCCAAAGCCTCAGCTGTCCTTCCCCAGTAAGGTAGAGATCTGAATCTGAGAGCAAAAGGAAAAGATTTTAAGACCTACCCATAACGGGCTGTGCTGAGAGAAGCAGCTAAAGCAGAAGAGAAAAGCTGCCCAGGAGATATCAATACAAACAGAGGTAGCTTATCTGAGGGAGAGGACGAGCTGCATAACACTTTAGACCCTGGACTCTTCCAGCACATCCACGCTGGGAAGGCAGCTCAGCAGACATGAACCACTTCTGCAGATACACAAACTCAGCTGAAAGCACTGACATAGCAAGAGATACACCACTGCTGCACCGCTCATCTGTGCAAGCATGGGCAGTAACTGCATTAGATGACCCTATTGCAGCCAGGAAAGTAAAACAAGCAAAACCCACAAAGCTCAAGTCATCTTTCTTGTGTAGACGGCACTTTGCAAGCAGTGCAGGGCCACAAAGCAAAATCCAAATTAAGACCTAATCTTACCAGAGTTTGGAGACCACTTACACAGGTGGTTTTATCCTTTTATGTTACTATTTATTTTGTAGGGATTCAGGGAAGGCTTCTAGGTCTCTTTAAAATTGTACGTGTAATTTGCTCAGTCTTGCAAATATTCCCTGTGCAGACTTGCATACTGACCTCTATCCACTGAGGATTTTAAAATTGTCTTATTGCCAAGGGGCATGTGAACGCTGACAAAGAGTCTATAACCCTTAATATTGACAGAAACATGAAAAGCCAATTGCATTATCCAGTTACAAAATTTGTCATTCTGCAAACTTACAGAGGTTCCCTTCTTTCAGGAGCTGGCAGAATTCACTGTATTGGGATGATGCCATGCACTTGGTTCCCCATTGCTTCAGGAGTTAATCATTAGACCATTACCAGTAATGCTAAAAATACTGAGAACAGAGATGAAGCATAACATGACCAGCAATGTGAAGACATGGACCTGTTGGAGTGAGCCCAGAGGAGGCCCACAAAGATGGTCAGAGGGCTGGAGCACCTCCCATACAAGAACAGGCTGAAAGAGTTGGGATTGCTCAGCCTGGAGAAAAGAAGGCTCCAGGGAGACCTTATAGCAGCCTTCCAGTACTTAAAGGGGGCTACAGGAAAGATGGGGAAGGACTCTTTGTCAGGGAGGGTAGTAACAGAACCAGGGTTAACAGCTTCAGGCTGAAAGAGGGTAGATTTAGAATAGATATGGGGAAGAAATGTTTTACTGTGAGGGTGGTAAGGCACTGGAACAGGCTGCCCAGAGAAGCTGTGGATGCCCCATCCCTGGAGGTGTTCAAGGCCAGGCTGGATGAGGCTTTGAGCAACCTGGTTTAGTGGAGGGTGTCCCTGCCCACAGCAGGAGGCTGGAACTAGATGATCTTTAAGGTCCCTTCCAACCCAAACCATTCTACGATTCTATGATTTTGCTGTCAAAGGTCTTGGAAAACAACATAACGGAAAGTGCAAGCCCCATGAGCATGGGGAGATAAAAAAAAAAAAAAAAATAGTCCATTTGCACTGAGATGGCCTCCAAACATACAAAGTGGTTTCTAATTAGCTTGAGAATGCATTTCAGGTTTTGTTTTAATAGATACTAAGTACATGCAGGCAGAAATACCATAATTAAGATGATCAATCTGCAAGGAGGAAAGCACATAAAAAGAATGTGCATACTTAAAACATTTAAGTAATCATAATAGTAATTATTACACTATTATTATTAATTAGAATGTAATAGGTCTCTGGCAGTTCTTTTGCAAGCAGCTTAAAATAATTTCCAGGTACTACATTAAGTTATGCAACAAAAAGGCACTCCTGAAACAGCTTTTGAGCAGCAAATCCCACTTCAGCAAAACCATTTATTTCCACAGAATATCAAAACTCCAACAAAGCATTTGGCTGTCTCAATAAGATGCATTATGACTGAACCTTAACAAAACTAAAGAAGAAGAAATATTCTGTAATTAAGATTTTCACTATTTAGGTTTTCATTATGACCACATTGGAGGCTGAATTTATATATTTACATGTGTATAAAGCTATGTTCAATATTAAATAACTCTATATAAGCAAACATATGTACACATATAAAACATTTTAATCTCTTCAGTTTTTCTGGGACAGAAGCCTTTTTCCCCACTAGTTCTGTTCTCAGCTACTCTCTGAGGCAGACACTGCAGTTGCTAGTTATAGATGGGTAGCTAAGAATCAGATTTAAGAACTTTTCCAAAAGTCATTCAGAGCCAGGGACAGCATGAAGAGCGAAGCATGACCCTGGCTCTGCAGCTTGCTCTGCTTTCAAGGGGCAGGAGCTTGCAATGAAGTTTGCTGCAATCCGTCAGAGGCGGTGCATTTATGTCACAGTGACCTGGTGCTGTGCAGAGCCGCCTGCATGCAGAGGGCAGTTGGGCAACCACCGCCGCTTCATCCCCTAGTGCTGGAGGGCACGGATTTGTGTGGGGGCAGTGGCAGAAGGAGGCTGGCTTTCACAGACAGCACCCTAAAGTGGATTTTATATGAAAAATGCAAATATCAGGCATGCTTTGGGACACTTTTACACAGTGGGATGTCCTTACAAATGTAGCCTGTGTCACTCTTGTGATAATCTTCTGCCTGCTGCAGCCTTTAAGCTCTTGGGACTTAGTGCTGCTTTTCAGAGGCCCACTCTTCTGTAACGCCTCCAGGCAAATTGTAACCGATGGGATGCATGCAATGTTATGTTTCCCGAAAACTTTTGTTTCTACTCTATGCTGCTTATTTGACTATCTTAAAGACTATCATATCAGAAAGCTGGGCATCTATTATTTTTAAATGACTAAACAAAATGGGTAATTTTGGTAGGTATGGAAAAGGAAAATAACTTCACTGGTAGCATGGGGCTCATATTCCACATTTACACATTGCCAAGCAATGAAGCCATTCTGTACATGTTATTTCATTGAACTGTGAAACTTGCCTCAGTAGCTTAAAGACATGGACAGCTCTCTGCTTTGGACCCTGGAGTGGTCCTCAGAATATTCAAAGCTACAGCCAAGAGGAGCTGTGTCAGAAGTATTTTCTCCGCTTCATGTATTAAATAAAGAACCAGGAAAATAGCATTTTTACATATTCTTCTGCAGCTCCAGCTTTTTCTCTCATGAAGTCATAAAACCGCACAACGTGCTTACATCACTGCCAAAGTTAAAAAACTATAAATAGGTCTATAACCTTTTGGTTCAAATTTAAATAAGGGATTCTTTTGAAAAGACAGAATAGAAAACGGAAAATTTATTACTCAAAAAATAAACAATGTCCCTTCTATACAGGCATTGTAGCACATATGTTCAACAGTAACCAAATGTGATGTCAAAACCAACCAAACAAAAAAAACCCCAAAGAATTATGATTTTTGGGTGAGGATATGAACAGCAGGAACAGATGAGTATTTAAAAATAAAGAGCCTATTATATTCAAATAAAACAAAGAATGAGGAGAGAAAATAATAGGCTATAAAAATATATCTGTCAGCAACACTTTTAGGACGGAATGTTTCCCCCATGAGAATCTCAGGAAGCACCAGGCACCCTCCAGGTTTAAAGCTTTCATCCCTGGGCTCTGAGCTATATTCATTTCCTGTATAAAAGGAATCGGGACGAGAAGAAAACATTTGACCGACTGCCCCAGCAATCATACAATGTTTTATACTTTGTGGAGCGCTGCCTAACACAACAAAACCGAGTATTGTTACAGAGGACTCAAAGAGTCCAACCAATTATGTCCCTTCATGGGTATGGCTATCCTAGCCTTTGATCACCAGTTCTAACTACCAGCAGTAAAGCAAACACAAATCTGCAGACAGCATCAATAAACCTTGCAGTGGGAGAGAACAGAGATATTCTGTGCACAGTTGGCTTTTTCTTTTTTTTTCCCCCCTTCCCTAAATCCCCACAAAAATTATCTGCTGCATATCTTCTCTAACTCACGGACAGCTTCAAAACAAGTGAAGGGTAGCTTTGCTCACTCTTTAAAGCCAGTCACAGGGCATCAAGCAGAAAATTTACTTCAAAAATCACACACTTCTTTATCAGAATTCTCTAACCAAAGAAAAATTTAGTTTGCTACTTACCTGAAATTCATTTGTGCTTTTATTAAACTCTGTTTTTACACACAGACACATGCAATATATGCTTTTGTGATCAAACAATTTGTAGGAACTCTCTTTACTTCATTGTTTGTTTACTGTGTTGGCTCTTTCCTGAAGATCTTCGTGCTAACACAGCCTAAATGCTCCAGCTTGTCAGGTGATTTGTGCTATTATTTCACTATGATCTCACAGTGCAGGATTCAATCAGTGAAGAGGTCTGGGGTGAGCCTCTACCGACTAGTGCACTGTAACTTGGGCTTTTTGTTCCCACAGCACAGAAGTTCAACAGAACAGACCTCCCATACCCAAGCAGCACAGAGTCTTCTCAAGCTCACAGGCACAGCTTCAACATAAAAATCCCAGTGGTTTTCATCATGCAAAACAGACAGGTTTAAGAGATTGAGAACAGAGATCTGAACAAAAGATTAGGAAAGGCAGCCTGGTCCAGCAGTTAAGCCACTAGCCTGGGACCTGGAATCCTGGCTCTGCCAGCACTGCCTGCAACACAGCCTGTGCTGCTGGTGTCAACACACCAAATCATACCAGCCTCTAGCCTCAGAAATACACAGGGCCTGAGCACCCTTGAAATCAGAGTCAGGCAAAGTACATTTTTGAGTGTCTGGGCCTGTTTACTTTGTGCTGCAATAACTGTCCATAAAGTGAAAGACAATAACATTTCCACATCTCTGCATACCCGCTGTAACAACACCTAGCATACCTGCTAAAGCAAGGTGCTGTACGGGTTCAAAGAGGCATGAAAACAAAAATGAGGTTTCACATCAGCCTCATGCTGCACTTTCTAGCCTGAAAGAGGCACGGTCTAAGTAAAAGCACGGGGTTGCAACCTTACAGACCTGTGAAGAATTAAATAAAATGCAATTCTGTCACCCTTGTGCCTGTGGTCAGATATTTCTAAATAACTTGTGGATGCTAACTGGGCTTTATGCCTGCTGTCTGCTTTGTCTGGCACATGATTCAGGTCCTGCCACTGCATAAAGCTGTCAATTTATTTATCTGTGTCTCCCTAACTGGCAGAGCCAGTCCTCCCTTCCTTTCCAGCTCTGCTGCTTTAAACACCTTGCAGTGCATTTCTCTTGGGAGAAGCACTGCTCCCATGGTTGGCTGGTGGGAACACTGTCTCATGTGTAAATAAAGGCAAGACAATGCTTTTTTAAACCACATTTCCCAGAAAATAAGGATCTAGTAAAATTTTTCCATGTTCCCTTCACGTAAAAATTTACATACTATTATTTAAAATACTCTGTAATAACCATGTCAATCCAAAATTTACGGTGGGAGAATTTAGAGGAAAAGGAGATAATTGTTACTAGGAGTGCACTGAAAGAAGAACAACATGACTTAGGATCAGTTTCCAACTTAATACAAACTTCACGTCTTCTCATCACATCTTCCCAGTACCCCTGTTCCTTTCACACTTGATCCAGATGGTGTGGCAACTTTTGTCTCATCATTTGTCTATCTTACCTATTCAAAATATTTTCAGGAAAACAACAAATTTCTTTCATTGGGAGGATCTACAACCCTTAGCACAAGAAGAACTTAGTGAAAAACATTACTATAACACAGCCACAGCTTTTTCACTTCAGTAGCACTACTTACATCCGGATGAAAAAGTAGTACATGCCAAATAGTTAGTAAAAGCCAAAACACATGGGTGATAGCCAAAAAGACAACTCAAGCTCTACAATTTACAAGCTGTTAAACTCATGCCTTTACATTAAAAAAAAAAAAAAAAAAGTCTGCATAACTTCTAAGCAAACCCCCACAAGAAAAGAAGAAACAGAGCACTGAGGAGAGAAAAATTGAAGAAAAATCAAATACAGAATGAAGACCTAATAGAAATTAAAGCCAAACTCTTATGTAGAAATGGAGTAGGTAATATAGTATCTATAGCAAGCAAAGCCATATTTAAATAACTACAGCCCTATAATAAATTGGGAACACAGTAGATGTGTGAGTGAGACACAAGGTGAAATTGCATCTAATATGGTGATTCATACTTACTCAGAAAATCTGGTTGTTACTATACTAGTTGATGCCAGGGTGCATTTTATTCAAACCAATATAATTTTTCTGTGGTCTCTTGACCTCACTAATTATCTAATTTACATTTAAGACAATAACATTGCTTAGTAATTTAAAAAGGAAGTGTTCCCACCCCTGAGTGCTATCCCTACATCTCCTCTGAAGAAAATTTAAACTAGAGAATGCTGCAAGTGAATGGGAGTTCACTGCAACCTAGTTCGTAATTATCTCTCTTAATTGGTTGAGCTCCAGAGTGTTTAAGGCTTTACATATCAGTTCTATCTGACATGCTCAGAGGAGGCAAAATCTACAGTTATCCTGACTTACCCAATTCTACGGAGGTTAGAAAAAGTAAGAGCTTTTCCTGGCCTTGCTTTTAAAAGACCAAACCCATCTTGACATTCTGGTCATCAAATGTTAGTATAGAACTCAAATGAACAGCGGCTCGGACCACTGTGCATCTTCAGCCAGACCTTACTATACTAGAGGCAGGAACTGCATAGGCTGGGAGTAAAAGCATTATGCCTAGAAAATCATTCCATCTTTCCATACTAGTAAGTAAAGGGGGTGACAAATGCTAAATTATTTTCAGAAGCAGCTGCGTCTACCTGTCTTCTTCTACTGTGGCACGAATGGAGAACCTGGCAACACAGAACTGAAGTCAGTAGGCTGTTTTTTTCCAACTTCATATTTTCCTTCCACTCACTGTAAAGAGTTGTGTTGAGTTTGGTGGTTTTTTGTTTTTTTGTTTTTTTTTTAATAGATAATACAGTTGTTCCCATTCAGTCTGTGAGAGACCTCAAGTGCTTTCTTGGTAAATATAAAACACATATAAAAACCTCTCAGAATGAGGTAGACTCCCTAAACATCAGTTTTCGTCAGTATTACCATACTGACAGGTAGTCCACCAGCTGAGGCCACTTCCGTCTGAAGCCTCTGTGTGTGCATATAAGCTGAAAGCAGAAGCTGTCTCAGGCCACAGGGTGCATAAGGAATTACCAGTACCACTGGTTTATACACTTCTCTTCAAACAGTTTTCTGTTTTGCCACCTATTTTTCCTGGGTGCAAAGCCGCCCATCTATACTCTATGCCAGAGTCCAGTGCCACGTCACTTACATCAGTGTGACTTTGTGGCAGGATGTGTATAAATAAAACTGATCTGCAGATCTGAGTTGACAAGAGAAAAGGGGGGAAAAAAAAGGGTTTTCTGCTGGATATTTTTGTATGTGGCGGTGTTTAACCTAAATAATTTCAGCACAGCCCCACAAACGGCTGCATCAGCACAACCAGAGCAGTGACAAACCACAGCGCAGGAACAGCCACATGCAGCAGAGGTGGGAAGTGGGAATTTCTTAGCGTGTCTTGTGTCAAGTCCAATTTATTTAACATCTATTTACATCAGAGTTACTGAAGAGTGGGGGAAGGAAACAATTGTTAGTTTTTAAGAAAATATGCAAGTTATTCTATATTGCTTGTACTTACACAGGAAACAAGACCTGGACATACTGCATTCACTTACTAGTTCTGTTCTGAATTGAACTAAGGGAATTGTTCCCTAAATGATTCATGGGAGTCAACTGATCCTAACTGATTAAATGCTCTCAAATATGCCTATTCCGGAAAGGTTTCCCATTTTTTCCCAAATGACGCGTACATCCAGCAGTAAAAGACACCAAGGCACCTGCAGAAGGTGATGCAGTGTTTGCCCCCACAGATGACACACACAGAGATGTGACCATGATCTTCATGAAACGAAGGCAGTGCACACTGCCTTAAAGCTTGTAGTTCACTTCTTTTGCTTTTAAATGGTTTAACAATAAAAGATTAACAGTACTGGCTAAAAGGAAAACCAGCCCCTGCTCATCTTCCCGTCCCACCTGGGGTTGCTGCCCAGTCGTGGGGTGTACATATATATATCTGCTCCTCAACTGCAGTTCACAGCTCAGGATAATAACGTAAGTGATGGCTCAGTTAAAATACCAGGCACTAAGCAACAAAAAAACCCTGTGATATCTCTGAATCAAAGGCACAGAGCTAAACCTGAAGCAGTGTCTAGAGGAACACTTCCTTCCATTTACAGCATATAACAGCAAATGTACCTCAACTCTCAGAAGTACTAAGAGCAGATCATACCATGGGAGTGGTGAGGACTCAGCCCTTTTATACATTATAGAGACCTTTCAGTTCCCACCCTTAAAACTGCAGTTTTTCCCCAACTATAAGCTCAGGTCATAAAAGTCTGGATCACCTCTCACTTGAAAAGTTTAATATAGCTCAACCTACACTGGCTGACAAAGTTATGAATGTTGTGAAAAATATAAATAAGAAACAATATTTCACCTTATGTCTGATACAAGAAACAAGGAACATCTAGTGAATTTTTAGGAGAGCACAATTAAAACAACATTGCATAAAACAGAAACCCACTGCAATGGGTTGTTGCAGAGGTATTCAAGACAGGACTTTTTCAGTTCACACGAACTCCTGTAGTCCTCTTAGTAACTGTTATGATCTGGAGAAAACCTGCAGCCCAGAAGTCCTGCTTCCCTACAGCTGCAAGGTTGTACTGCATATAGCAGCACTACACATGCTCTATTGCCTGCACCCTCTCCACAGCTACTGCCCGTGTGGGACAGCATAGAGGGCAAGAGGGGTGAGAGGGACTTTTCGTCAGGAACAGCATAGCTCTTCTGAGCAGAGCATGTTTGTGTTGTCGTTGGTTGTGTTTGCCCGTCACATCTATGGAGACTGCAAACACTACACAGTTTTCCTCTAGTGTGTACACAGACCTAGGTACAGTGGTGCTCCTATCACGCTTGCAGCCTCCTGATGTTACTTACTGCAAGGCAAACATGGCAATATTAACAATTAGTCAGTGACTCAGATAAAGATCTCTGTTATAAATTCCCCATCCAAATCACTGAGGTTGTATGCAATATAAACTCTGCTGACACACAGCTAGAGCTCTTCCCTCACTCTGTGATACGTGTTCCCGTTCTCTCCCGCGGACTATCAGTAACACTTATGTGACTTCTTGGGGAGCATGTTCACACAGCTCATCACTTCTTTTTCAGGTTACTTTTTTGCTGCATCAGCTCCCTGAAACAGTGCAGCAGAGTTGCCTGAGCACTGGCGCTGCTGCAAATGAAAGGGTAATCATATTACTGCAGATGGGAAATAATTAAAGGATGTAACTGACACAGAACCAGACCTGGAGCATATCCTGAATCTTGAGTAAAAGAGAAGGCTGTGGTCATCACGAACCTAAGGGGTTTTCTAAGCCACAGTATTGCATGGTTCCTGCCTCAGTGACTGCAAAAATTCAGAAAAGGCTCCATAGGGCTGTGAAGAGATGGGCAGATCAGAGTGCCTCACTAGGCACGTACTCAGCAGACTGTGCAACCCCCGGCATTTACAAAGACAACAGCAACTGCCAAAACTTTACTGCTATGCACAGGACTCCTCCTTCCAAACACCAAGCAGTGAAGACTAAGTTTGGCCGCTAAAAATTAGATGTAGTCAAGCATTCTCTGACAATCCCATCATTTCACATGCTGCTCTTTCACACAAGGGATGGGGCCCATGGGCAGTAGCCTGCTGGAAGCAGTTGCTGCGCTCAGAGGTTCGTGTTACAGACCAAACTAATCAGCAGGACACCGAGGGAAACCGATTTCTCTCAGACATCTTTGGCAACTCATATTAGTGCCAAGTGTACTACAGGTCCCAAATGCAACTCTTGTCTGCAAAGCCTTCCCACAACCTTAGCACTCCAGTGACCCACAAAGAAAATTGGATATAATTTTACTGAAAGGCTTCTCTGCTCAGAGAAGCTTTTCATTTTTCAGATATACATAAATTCATTTGGTTCTCAAAATGCACCTCTTAGCAGAAATAGCTGTCAAGAGTAGACAGCAATGAAAAGCTGTAATACCAAGCTATGATTTACATTCACCAAAACACTTGGAGCTATTTAAGGAAAGGCTTCAGGCACAAGGAACTCTTCCTTGAAACAGAGCTGGACCCAAATAACACCTCAAGAGGTTAGAAAAATCTGCCCAAAACATTGCCAAAGCAGCCCCAGGATCAGAACAAGGAGAAGTAAATAAGTCTCTGGGGACAAAAAGGCTCATCTCCTTGCTCCTGGCAGCCTGTCGGAGCAGTTTCTGTCAATGCACAGCAAAAAGCACAAGGTTCAGCAGGCACACTCTGGAGATGGGGGAGCTAACCCAGGCCAATGCCAAAGGTCTTTCTCCAGGGCACTTCTCAAACTATCCAACCATTAAACCTTAACCTGGCTTTTTATTTAAGCTGATTTACATTTGGTTTACTTGCTAATGAACCTACTGAAGGGGCTTGTAAGACCTGGGAAGATTCTCCAGCTGTCTTGGGCTCAAATCCTTTTCTGATCATGGGAATGAGGCCCAGGGTTTGGCCATCACTTGTATTTTAACAGCTATCGATCACACAGTTTCGTATCACAGAAACTGTTCCAAATAGTTAAAATATTCCCCCTCAAACCATTCAAGTTTTATTTATTTTCTGCAAGAGAAATTAAATTAAAAAAAAAAAATCAAAGAAACACTGATGTGTTTCTTCAAATCAAAACATTGTCAGATCAGACACTGGCACAAGTTCAGACCTAATGTTTGTGGGGCTGGATCAAAGCAGAGCCCCAGACCTAAAACCCAAGGAATTAACAGGTCTGGATCTCTGTACTGTGTTTTTCTGGAAGCCAACTTCTCTACCTGCTGTGTACATTTCTTAGAGGTAATGGGTTAGGCATTTCCTAATGTAACAGGAGGGTGCATGGGTGCAGCACTCCCAGGAGTCACACCCAAGCAGAACATAGACCACCAAGACATGGGGCAACGAACAAGACACAGAAGGAAGAAGCATAAAGAACCATTGAAGGACGAGAGCTGGAAGGAAAACTGTTTGTACAAGCATTGCAATGCTGAGAGCAAGTGCTGGGAGCCTCAGGCAAGTGCCTGTTGTGTTGGACAGTAAGCAACGCCCTGTTTTACTACTTAAAATGATGATTTGAACACAGCTCCAATTTCTGTGGCCACGAGGACTATCAGCTCAATACTTGCTCTGAAAGGTCACCCTCCTCCCTGTGTCACCTCATGGTGTGTACCATCAGTACAACACTGCAAAACATGGCACAGGGACAGTGCTTGTGGGGACCTGCTCAGGTATTTGTAATCACAGTGCTGTCTGAAGCTGCTCAGAGTAGATTATACATGCAGATGTAAAAATGCCTGGGGTAAAATCACAGCCCCATCACATTAACAGCACCCATGTTCAAAGGCTTGCATAGAGCTTTGCACACAAAGAGGACAGTGTGTGCAGTTTTGGCTGTACACAAAGAAACCTGGAAATTATTTCAGCCTGCGGCCCCCAGATTCCTGGTCCCTGGCCTAAAACATGGATAAATAATATCCAGCAAAATGTCAGGGGCCTGAGACACAGGTCTACAAGATGTCCTGTGCCTCCACCAGGACTGCTGTAAGACTCTGCAAAAGTTGACAATTCGAACTCTGTTGACGCTCAGTTGCCAGCTTCCCACTATATCTTTTAACATCATTTGAACCTCTTCCACTGCTGAAAATGTATGTAAATGTCAGAGAACAAAGGCCTCGAAGCAAAGCCAAACTGGCATACCGGCAATGTTGAGCCCTAGGAGTTACAACCCACTGGGACGGAGGAACCTGCCACCCTGTCACAGGCTTGGGGACTCTCACTGCAACAGGACCTGTGGGAGTCCCCACTGCTGAGGATCAGCTTCTCCAGAGGCAACAGGAGACGATATTGAACCACCACTCCACCATGGTCCTGCTCACTTTGAGAACTTATTTCTTGTATCGGAAAAAGCAGAGAAAGTCCTCTTAACCTGTGTGGACTGTGGGAAAAAAATATTAAATCTGGTTTTCTACTTTTTCTTGTAATTCAGTCATGAGTTGCTTTCCTCCTGTAGAAATTGAAGGATGACAGCCTAGACAGCATACAGAAAGCCTGCAGGTCCAGGGGAAGGTGACTGTAAGTGCTCTCTGTTCACTTTGCCTGAGCTCAGACAAAAGAGAAAGTAGAAAGAATTGTGTAGAGCAGAGAAGAACAGATCATTTGGGCAATACAAAGAGGTATAAGGAAGCACTGAAGGGTCCCCATCAAGACTGTCACCCTAAATCCTCTCTGAAGTAATACTTCAGGATACTTAGAAAAGAATATCAGCGTATATCATACATTTTATAGCAAACGTTGGCTAAACCAACCTGCCAGACTCAACAGTCCCATCGGCCCTAGATTCACATTTTGCAGATACTTGCAGTTCAACACAGATTTCCCCAATTCCCAGCTGCAAGGCTCATCAATCTTTTAGGAAGGCTTAAATGTGGAGACCTGGTGGCCTATGCCTGGGTAACGTGGCTAGGCCAGTCATCAATCCCTTTGCAAAGATGCAAGCATACCACACGTTTGCAGCACATTTGCCTTACCCTGTACTGTCTGCAATCAAGAATGACCACAGAAAGCATGCCAGGCATTTCCATCCAGCCGCTAAATCTGAACCATTTTGCTTATAGAAAATTTGCCAATTATAAAAATAACTTAATTCCAGGTTGTTAGTGGTGGGGGGTCAACAGAACTTTAGTACTGCTGTCCACACAAAATCATGTTTTAGCCAAGAACATCTGAAAAAAAATCTGGATTACATATGAGGAACACCTACAATTTTCTATGCATGATACACTGAATGTATTGCTCCAACTGATCTGAATTATATCTTGCATTTGCAGATTTATTTCAAAGGTCATTTATAAGTAAAAGAAGAAAAACCTGAAATAACAGCCTAGATTTCCAGAATAATCCTCCTGTGAATGAAGTCTGTTACTTCTTTTGAGGAAAAATGAAATTACAATGCTAATACCACTAACAAGTGAAAGCTAACAGACAGCTCTGGTCAGATCAGAACCATTGCTAAGAGCTGACAAACTTTTCAAATGTGACTATATCGTGGCAAAGCCTGAGGTTTCCTAAAGCCACAGCGGTATCCGAGGAGGCGCTTAAATCCTGAAGCTGCTAAAAAATGGCTGCATCAACTGTATGGTATCTGGTTCTTTCTGAGGTCTCTACGCTAAATGCTCCAGTTATTTAATTATTATCAATAAATGTTACTACATTGAAAGAGTAATTGAAGATAGGCTGGTTTATTAAAATGAACAAAACTGCACATTTATTTTTTGAAGTTTAAGGGCTATCCCTTGAAGCGTAACCAATGCAAAAATGCATGGTTCATTCCTTCTCTGATACACCCTGGGCTGAGAGACCTTTGTGTGATGTCCTGTTTCTGCAGAAAAGCTGCTAGGTGTTTGAAGGGTGACACTGCACCATGGGATGTTCTCAGCTGCCATTTCACAAGTCTTAGACAGCAAGTTGGTATCAACAGGCCTGGTTTATCCAGGTAGTGTTTACCCCAGCCCACAGACTAGTCTATCAAATTCATGCTGCACTGTACCAGAGCTTTTCCAAAGAAGGGTAGCGAGAGTCCTGCACCTCATTGTGTAGCTAGCCCAGGGCTGAAGCACTTGCACCTCTTTTGCCAAAGACCACACAGAGTTACAAATGAAGCACAGAGGTGTTGGAAAGCACGTGGGTAACACCAGGCGCAAGCTAGGAAGAGGTGAAAGGGTTGGGATGTGCAGGGGGGGGAAGCGGGGGGGTGTGGGCAGTCCCACAGCCACACACACACTTCTGTAGATAGAGAATTGTGGAAGTTCAGATTTTTACTACTCAGAAAATGGTCTGCCTTTATATTGTGAGCAAAGAAAACCTTCCAAATAAAGCAATAGGTTCATCCTCTGCTAACTTTATCTATATGTTTTCAGTAACAGAGGGCAAAAGGAAAAAAAAGCATGAAAAGTGGGATAAAATGACAAAAGAAAAAACAAAACAAAAGGGCAGAAAGCTTAAAGATAAAACCTCTAACCTTCTTCCTTCTCTAAAGGAAAGGAAAAACTTTCTTCTTTTCATACCTCTTAACACTAATATTCATTAGAGACCTGATTGTTCAAACTCACTGAAGCTGTGAACACACTATGAAATGCAAACTCTCTCCTTCATACTTTCAATAAATTAAGAACATAATTCTCTGCCCAAACTCTTGGGTCACCTTGTGAGGCAAAGGTCTCAGCCCTGACCTCCAGCAGACACAACTGAAAGGAACTTGGCTAAAGCTGATGTGAAACAGAGCTTCCAAAATGCCTGTCACATGAGCCTTAATAAAGCCGTGATAAATGCTTTTTGGAATGAAAATAAATGAGAATCCTGGAGCATCGTGAAAGTCCAATCTAAGGAAATTAATCTATGATCAACACTTTTTCATCATATTCTGTAGATACCATGTTTCTTCTTTGGAAAGATGGTGCTTTCATGATGGTTATTGGGAGAGTGGGAATAAATCTCCCTTCATCTTGATTACTTACCCATCCCCCCACCCCGTAAATTCTGATACAACCTTCACCTTTACGGTGCCGGAGTGACTTGCAGCAGTGCATTCAACAGCATAGCCAGAATCTATCACGTGTGTTTTTCTCTCTCTGAATTAATTAGGGAGTCCTGCGTGTGCACTGTACTCTCTTGTTTTAGCACACATACCACTGCCTGCTTATGATAATGACAGGCGATGGTGCAGCTTCTGCTAAAAGCAGTTCCTGTTTCACACTCCTGTATTAAGACCCTCCCAGAGAAGTTACAGGTCAGAACTGAGTCACTCTCACAGTTCATCGTTGCCAGAAGTAGCATGTCCTGCGCTCCACCCCTGTCCTTTCTTCTCTCCATCCCAGTCATGCTAACGCACCCTTTCTCTTGCATCAAACTAATGTTCATCAGAGCCTTCACTGAGCTGATTCAGTTCATTAACCCAGGAGCAAACAATTCACTTTTTTGTCATGTTAGTTTTCTTCCAGGCCAGTGAGTTGAATCTCTCTCTCTCAGGGCCTGACAAGCGCTAGACTTGCTGCCAGCCAGGGGAAGTAGACAGCCAGGAGCAGGGAAGAGGTCCAGGTACCAGATGTCCCGAGTATGAAGAGAGACATGATCAGCTGTAACACATGGCTTTACCTTCAGCAGTCTGACCCTGACTGAAGAAGGCTTCTTTGCAGCCAAGGAGTGAAACCACCAGCTGCAGCTCTCCTCCTCCAGCTCCCAGCCGTCTGCCACAGACCCTTACTCCAGGCCAGTAAGGTCCCCGACAGCCAACAGGGAGACTTTGAGTCTCATCTAACACTTTTTGCAATGGCTTTCCATATGGTAAGTTTGCACTCACAACAGCTGCCATTGCTGGAGAAACTGACTGCAGCTTTCTGTGTTTCCCAATGGCTAGCAGTTTTAAGACCGCTTGTACTCATTCGGCATTTCATCAGCTGCAACCCACTTAGAAAAACAGATCTGTGCAGAGTGAGTGACAAAGCAGATACTGGAAAGGCACGAAGTTTGCCATACTCTTTTAATCCTAAAGACCTTCCTTTTTCTATGCTTACTGAAGATCACCTGCCCCTCCTTGATTTCTCCTATCCCTCACCAGCTTTTTACACAACTTCTTCCTGTTTGCCTGCCTCCTCATGCACAGAGGCCCTCCCTAAATACCTCTACAGCTGCTACAGCCTTTTTCTTATACAGAGCCTCTAAGAGCATTCTTCTGACATGCATGTTTACAATAAATCAACTACCAATTAACAGCTGAGAAGCAAAAAGCTAACACAAGTTTGTATTTGCATATAAATATGTACAGTATATTTAATACAACTGTTTCCCCTGTTTCCCCATTCGTCTTATGCAAGGGCATCTAAGTTGCACCGGAGCTTAATTCTTTTGACCTGTTGGGAAATCTCATTTTAAGGTGCAATGCTTTAATACACTGGAGGTTCATCTAATTCCATACAGCTAATTCCATACAGCTTATTCATATAAAAAATGTGTGAGCTCTGTGTGAGCTGATACTTCCTTCCAACAATGAAAGTGATTTGTTACTTTTCCTCTAGCAATAGCAAGGGGGGAAAAGTTTCTTCTCCACAACTGTTTCTTGAAAACCTATGGTACACTACAATGACTAAAAGACCTTCCAATAGAGTAGGTTGGATGCTTATTCATCATTAATTGATCCAAGCCCTTGATAACCTGATAAAAGATGCAGTTGACTGCTTAGTAAAACAGCCAGGATTTCAAAGAATGTGTAAAACACTGGATAGCATAGTACTTAACCAGTTTTCTCAAAAGCAGAGCTAATCTGTGTAACTCATTTGTTCAGTGATACTCACCTACATATTAGCCTTACACACACAGTCTGACCTCCGTTACATGTAAGGTTTCCGTTTAATTTTTGTCTTCTCTTCCTACTATGTTTTGCATACCAAATGCATTGCTTGTAATTTCCCAGCTAAAGTAAATGGGTTCAATTCATATAGCAGTTAAATCTTGTGCAAGTGGCTCCCTTGAAACCTCCCTCTGCCACCACCAGATCATCAGTGATACCATCAGGACCGGGTAGAGTTACCATCTATAACAGAAACTTTTCCAAAAGCCACTCTTGTCACCTTTCAACTCTGCAATGAATTGAAGCACTGCTGCTGTGCTGGGAAAGCCCCTGCTGGAAAGGTAAGTCTGAAAATTATGGAGGAGGAAAGCAGACAAGTCCCTTTAGGTGGCAAAAGAGGTTACGGTTTCCTTCCAATAACAGTTACCATACCCTTTGATATTCTATCTACTGCATCATTTTCTCCAGTTTTGCAGAATAGCAGCTGTGATAACACAGAGCCCATCTTCTGCACTTGCCTGTCACTGCACAGAGGGAGATCGGCGAGGACAGAGAAACACTTGTTGGGAGCCTTCAGCTTGCCTCAGCTAGGAGGCTAAAGATGAGCCACCACCTGACCCAGGAGTCAGGGGTCACCCCCTCTGGGGAGTCACCCCATTGTTCAGTCCATTCACAACTAATCCCCAGTGAGTGGCTCTTGCTAAAAGATTTCTTTATCCTCTTGGCTGAAAAAAAATAACAACAGAGTTAACAAGCCCAGTAAAAATCCATGACTCAGGCAAATCCTTAAGAATCAAGTGGGGAGGGGGAGGGAACATAAACTAATCCGAGAGTCCAAAACGTCTTTTGCCAAAGCCTTTTAAAAAACAAAAACTTCACTAGGGTCTCTTTCTTAGTGGCGATTACAGGGGAGGCACTTCTTTCTTTCTTAACTAACAATCTCTTCTCAACAACACAAACAAGGGTGCCCATTGACGTGGTGCAGTGCTTTCTAATCCATCTGACCAGCTGGCTTTGTATGTCTTTTATATGTACTGCAGGAGAAAAAAGGAAGGCTTCTCAGGGAGAAGAGCCTCTGTCTCCTGACCGGAAATACTGGTTTTACTGCTGGATGGCCTGCAGTGTCCCCAGGGAATAAACACAAATTTTTATTTAATAAAAACATTTACAGCATATGGTTTTGAATATCAGCAGTGACTCTCTGTGATATATTGTGGGTAAGTTATAAATGATCGTTTGCTCCTTTTTCCCCAGAGAAAATTACACAAATCTTAGACATTGGTTCTGCCATTAGTTTCCAAATCCGAAAACATTAGCCCAGGTTTCCTAGGGTTAAAATAAAAGCATTGGCGATGTGACTAAATTTCAGTAGATGCCTCACAAATGAGCATGAGGACACCACAGGACAGCACATACACAGCAGAGAGCAAGAGGTACATAGGAAGAGCCTGGAGGGACCTCTGAATTGCCTGCAATACCAGCTTGCAGTGTTCTTTTTCTAGGTCAACTTCTTAAGTCAGATGTGGGAGAGATGAACCCTCAGCTTCTGTCACACCTTTCAGTGGTTTCTAGCTTGGGTCAGCACCAACATAACAGGTCAGTGCTGCAGAAAGCAAGTGCTTCCCTCTATCCCCTGGCCCAGCCATATGGCCCAGCCCCCTTCCAAGGGCACCATATCTGGCATTCACTTTTCCTTTCACAGGGCCAGCTGCTGAAAAACCAACCAACAAACAAGCCAGTAAAGAAAAAAGGAGCTGTCAGTACCACAACAGCTAGGAATGAACACTGATGTGGGGGCAGGATCCTCCCCTTTTAGTTTTGGCTCAATCTACCTTACAACACCATGCCCCAGGATGTGCCTTTACCTTCCCACTCCAAGCCCTTAGTCTATGATCACTCTCTTTCCTCAAGGCAGTGTCTCTAGAAAGCACTTTGACTGTTGGCTGTCCTGTCCTACTGTCCATCCATGTTCTCCCCCACACTTTTTTTTTTTTTTAATACCAACGTACAAACTATAGCAACAGTGCTGGAACCAGAAGAGCTCTTTTCACTGAATATTAATTGTTGCAGAAAGAAAATTTACACATTGCTCCTGAAACTTGGATACTGATTCATGTGTCATGAGTTTCTGTGCAGCATATTTCAAACTCAGGAACATTCACTGAAGTCTGGTACAGAGCCCTGAATACACCTGAAACAAATTTGAAATTTTACACTGGACAACATAGCTTTCCCCCACGTAACTTCTACTCAGCTAGCTTCAGTTGTCTGAATTTTTGATGGACTTTGTTGCTTTGTATAATTCACATCAAGTAACATGAGCATCGTCTCCCTTGCTCTCTCATACCTCATTTTATTTCACATGCCATGTCCTTTCAGCCAAATAAGTTGTCTTCATTTTGCTTCACATCTGAGGACAGAAGTTCCCAAACCACAGCTTCCCTAGCAAAAGTCTGGGCCCTATCCCTAATCTGAGGGGCACCAGGGCTAGGTTCTGTCAGGGGCGGCAGCAGGAGATGCTGCTGCAGTGCAGAGCTCTGTCTGCCAGAGCAGGTGCAAGATGAAGCTTGGAGCCAACAGTTCACTGTTTTGTGGAATGCTGTTAGGATTCACAGCTGTGTTTTGACCAGCTTCCATAATCTCACGCCTACACAGGAGCCCTTCTCAGGCACTGAGCCCCCAAAACAGCACAAAGCCTTCAATAGCAGACACTTGGCAGGGCCAGTGCAAATATGGCCTTTATGAGCTCTGAAGGTGTGAGTCAGAGCTCACCTCTTTCTGCAGACTCCTTCCCCTCCCTTCACATCAGAAATATTTCCATCTGCCTGCTGGTGAAAGATGTCTTCTAAAACAATATAAATTCAGATGTTTGGTTTATATCTGTAGGGACTATTCTGCCCTAACATTAGAAACAACACAGAAAAATTGTTTTGAAAGGTGCGAAGCAAAGGAAGTTTTAACTTTACGAGCAACTAAAAACTCATGTGGTTACTGTTCTGTGTTTTCAAAGTGCATATGTGCATATCTATAATAAAACAATTGGGAAGCATAACTGAGAACTAGCATTTAATCCTAGAAACTTTGAAAAATAGTTTAGTCATTGTTCAGATGGTCCCAATCCTTTCCAGAGTTGACAACTCTGAGGGTAAAGTCACTTAGCCTTGTGCAGTGCAGGAGTGAAACAACACAGGGAAGCACTGCATGAGGCAACCTGGGTGAAGGTACACATCTACCAGGAGCAGTCTAGCTGTTCTCCTCCTCTTAAGCCTTAATGCTGCAAGTAAAGGAAACAAAGGACTGGGTACTTAAGACTTTTTAAACATAACTAAGCTGCCTCATTTTTCATGTCTTTCATTTGCTGAGGCTTTGCAATTTGCCTCCAAACTCCCCACTGTGAAGTCCTCAGTCAAGTCAAACCTGTTTGCCACTTGTGTGTGAGTGCCCTTAGACCCAAACTCAGCCAACAGTTTAGAGTAAACAGACCTACCCAGGGAGGAGCTGGAATTTGAACTGCAAATCATGTGTATCCCAAACAATTACTCCCTCTCCAGGTGAGGGAACGCAGCAACATTTCTGGTGTCTAAGCAAATTTTGCTGCAGCAGTTCAGAAGATGGGAGATCAGTCTTTTTTCATCACAGGCGAGGCAATGCTGTATAGAGACTCAACATCAGAAAAACCTGCTTAGCTAACTAGTCTGCTCCTTTTGCTTACCTACTGCTGATTTGTTGAACTAATATTTTTAAGAACAGTGTGTACATCCTGGAACCACCCACTTACCTCAATGATTATGTCTAAATTGTTCTGCTGAGTATCTTACATAAGACATGCATAAGTAATACATTCTGCTCCTGGTAAATTTGGTTGCTCTAGCTAATGAGGAGAATCACACTGTGAACTTCCCAGGCTGCAGAATGTCCAAAACTGCACTGCTTGACACAGTGCTCGTCCTTCTTTAGCATAAGGCTGGCCTTTCAAAGAAGATTAAACCTGGGCAAGCAATTGAAAAGCAAGCTGAGCAAGGTGAGACCTGGCAACAAACACTAGCACAAAGGAATCACAAAGGGGAAGAAAAGGTTAGGAATAAATACAGGAAAGTGGTAATCACTGTCCATCTGAAAGAGCAGTGACCAGAGACAGACCTGAGCATGGAGGGATTTTGGTATGGATCACCAAGATGTCCTCCCTCCATCTCTCCCTGTCACCACCACCACCACCACTGGTTTAGGGAGGCTCAAATTCAGATCTGTGAACTCACCTGCTATGTATGCATTTTCTGGCAGTCCACTCACATCTTGACCACATCATTTGAAATGTAAATGACAGGTCTCAGATAAAGGTTACCCGTGTGCAGGAAGAACATGTCCCATGCAAGACTTGCACATCCTGCTCCCCACAGGAAGGCATCTCTCTTCTGGATTGACTTAGAAGAGTCCTCTGAAGACAAGTATTACTCATTATTTCATCTTGTCTATCTCTTTTCCCAAAGCCCGCGGATACAGGTTTTGCATACATAAAAATGGAAGAAGTTAACATTCACAAAATACATGGCCCACATTTGTTACACATATTCTGTTATTCATAAATAAGAGCCCATGGCAAATTAAAATAGATTTTAAAAATTGATACCAGCCAATGATACTTTGATAATCACACAGATAATATGCATGACTTTCTGTATTATAGAATATGTACATTATTATTTAAAACTTACGCTAAATCTTTAAGGAAAGCAGGCAATGGGACTAAAAGAAATAAAAACAACAACCCACAAAACTCACAGTGGTTGGGAAACACCCTAATGAAGGTGGATGGTGCAACCATCATTTGCCTCCCTTGTCATTATGAGGCAGTCACCATTACATGATCACACTCTATTTTTGCCTTGCCGTATTCACTGCATACTTCTAAAAAGTCTTCATTTTCATTATAAAAATTAAGATAAATATTTCAATGCTAAATATCTTGGAAGCTTAGTCTAGAAGTCACTACGGCTTCGCTTATAAGACACAGCATATATTTCTGCCTATGTTGAAAGCTAAAAAGCATGTGTTAAGCACTGAGTATTTTATTCGGTGTGATCAGCCTGGTTATATAACACAGGTCCAGCCTGGGAGAGGAGAGAACTTTGAATTCTGATGTGCTTTGTTGTCGGCAGGTACTACATTGTGTTGTGACCTGTTCCAGCCACACCTATAATCACACAACGAACTATAAGCAACTCCTGAGATTGCCTTTTATCTTTAATCACTTCCTGTTCACACTTCATTCTGGCAACACCTCCTGTCAGAATTATTGCTGTTTATTTCCCATGAATATCTAAGAATATAATTCAACACAGCAATAAAGGTTTCCATGCAGTCAAGCCTGCTTCAGAAGTGACCTGCAGTATTTCCTAAAAGGTTACGTGACTGACTTGTTGGTTGTGAAAGCAAACAGGAAGATTTACATTGTCTGTCATAAAAAGCAACAGTATTAGGCAGGCAGAGATCACTGAAGCAGTTATTCCAGTGTAGTTCTCTAGAAATAAGTCTCATATACAGATTAAATAGTCTGCTAGTAGCACCAGTACTATGGGTCTGATCTTGAAAGTTCTTAGGTTGAGTTGTTTACTCTTACAAATACTCGGATGAGACACAGTTGCAAATTTTAGATAAACTGTTGGTTGCTAACTACTCTGATGCAAGATTTCTAAGATATACTGGTTTTATTTAGAATCCTAACTGCATAATACAACAACTGAGTCATACCACAGCCTCTTAGAAGTCCACATCTCCCTCTCCCAGCTATGATACCTAAGTGGACAGCCTAACCACTCTAAAGATAGACCTGAAGAGCTTAATAACTGACTTTTCTCTCATGAGGACCTGCAGGTGTCAGCAGTGATAAGTCCTGTCATCCTTGCCACATCCCACCAGGCAACCAAGACAATAGATGGACATCACTGACCTTTTCTAGAAGTGTTGTTTGACAAACACTTTAAAATACCAGAATCTGTTTGGGAGGCCACATAGCAAACTCATATCACGGATTTACGCATCTGAAAACAAACCATTTTTTACTGTGGAGAGAAATAATGCAAAAGTAAGGGCACACTAAATTAAACTATCAGAAGGCTACTCTAAAACAAAGAGAGAAAGGACTGTTCTTTGCATTAGTTATTAATCAGCTGTGGAGCACATTGCCACAGCATGCTGCAGATGTCAGAGTTGAAAAGGGTCCAAAATCAATTGCACAAAGCCACGTAAGAGACATCCATTGAGGGCTAACCTCGAGGACACCACCTCTGGCTCCAGAATCCAACACACTTCCGAACACTGGGAGAGTACACTAAAAAAGCATCACTAAGTCTGTGCTGCTCTTTTAGCTCATTACTGACCACTGTCAGAGGCAGGACAACAGGAGCTGTTCTTATTTTGTTACTATTACATTCCCTATTAGACAAAAGATTTCCAAGTAGAGCTCAGCTTTCCACCATTTTTCATGTGCCTCCTGTCTCTGCTGGAGCAGCTATAACTGCGATAACCTCAGTTCACACGTGCTGTCCCTGCAAATGAGTGCCAACAAGTAGCAGCGAAATAACGGACACTGGGACGCGCTAGAGCTTGCAAGTCTCAGTGTTCAGCCCTGGATCGACATCCCCATTAGACCCAAAGCGTTAGACCAGTGAGAATTATTTTGTATTCTCCATTTCACACACACTCACTCTTATTCTCTCTCAAGTCACAGTCTTGCCTCTGACTAGTCCGATCTGCTCCCCAGGCTGACAAAAGTAACACTTCAGCCTTACAGCTATCATGGGCACTCACTCCCCAGTGTTGCTCTTTTCCTCTTCTGTTTAAAAATGTCCTGCTTTATCTTCAGTGTAAGCTGGAGTGTTGTTCACTGCTCTGGGGAGCTTCCCTACTACCGTAACACACTTTCATAATTAAGACTTCTCTGCCTGAGTCAACTGAAAACTACTGAAAATAGCAAGTATTTCAAAACTAACTTTTGCCAGAAATAGTCACACTGCTTTCAGACAATATTACTTCTGGGAGGCACCCCCGAATGCAGAAACCAGAGCAAGTGTTAAGTCTCCACCTATCCTCCATACTCATTAGTATTTGATAATGCTGGTTGCAGCATAACTCAATAATGAGTTGCAATTATACCTTTAAGAGGCTTTCAAAGGGCCAGTCCTCTCACTATGACATTTGTGTATAAACAGGCTACATTTTACCTTATCCCTTGCAAAAAAGTACTTGGCATTTACTTTCTCAATGACTCCATCTTCCTTATAGTCCTCACATTTTAAAACAGGAAGCAGCATTGCACATATGCAAGAAATAAAGAGAGCTACATGAAGGATCAAAATAGAGTCCTGTCCTGTTGGGTGGATTGATTCACCCCAGTCCTCGGGGACCTTTGGGCTCCACCCAATTTAGTATCTTTTCCTTGCTTGGCACTATCAATTCTCCCACCTCTTCACCTATAAATTGTGGAAATTTCCCCTGCGGGTGAAAACCCAAGCGTTCTCAGCTCTTCCTACTTAAGAAGATCTTGGACAGCAGTTAGGAGGCAACTTCATGGTCTTAAGTAAAACAATATTGATTTTTATGATGATCCTAACCACAGCCTAAAGATAGCACATAGCCTATTTACTCTTACTTCATGAGTGACATATGGGCATTCTCTTTATCACTACACCATGAACCAAAGACACCAGAAAGACTGCCATATCCTGTAAAATACAAAACATTGTTCTCCAGACAAACCATGTGTCTTGCTGAGGAGCTGCTGCCGACAGTTTCTTTGTACACAGGAAAGGTATCAGACTTTGCTAGTACTTAGAGAAGAAGCAGAAAAATGACAGCCAGCTACTTTAGAAAAGTATCACACATTAATCACTGAGTGGTGGTTGTTCTGGATTGCTATTGAAGCAAACAGCTATCTACAAACCAAATACAGAGAACCAGGATAAATCAGAGAATACCAAACACTTTTTAGCAGAAGTTAAAGAATACTGGGACTGGTGTTGTTTAACATCTTTGTCGGAGACATGGACAGTGGGATGGAGTGCACCCTCAGCTAGTTTGCTGATGACACCAAGCTGTGTGGTGTGGTGGACACACTGGAGGGAAGGGATGCCATCCAGAGGGAACTTGACAGGCTGGAGAGGTGGGCCTATGCAAACCTCATGAAATTTAACAAGGCCAAGTGCAAGGTCCTGCACGTGGGTCGAGGCAATCCTAAGCACAAATACAGGTTGGGCAGAGAGTGGATAGAGAGCAGCTCTGAGGAGAAGGACTTGGGGGTACTGGTGGATGAGAAGCTCAACATCAGCTGGTAGTGTGCACTTGCAGCCCAGAAAGCCGATTGCGTCCTGGGCTGCATCAAAAGAAGCATTAGCAGCAGGTCAAGGGAGGTGATTCTCCCCCTCTACTCTGTTCTCGTGAGACCCCACCTGGAGTACTGTGTTCAGATGTGGGGCCCCCAGCACAGGAAGAAAAGACATGGACCTGTTGGAGAGAGTCCAGAGGAGAGCCACAAAATTAATCAAAGAGCTAGAGCACCTCCCCTATGAGGACAGGCTGAGAGATTTGGGGTTGTTCAGCCTGGAGAAGAGAAGGTTCCGAGGAGACTTAATAGCAGCCTTCCAGTACCTGAAGGGGGCCTACAGGAGAGATGGGGAGGCACTCTATCAGGTAGCGTAGTGACAGGACAAGGGGTAAAGGGCATAAGCTGAAAGAGGGTAGGTTTAGACTAGACATTCGGAATAAATTTTTCACTGTGAAGGTGGTGAGACACTAGAACAGGTTGCCCAGGGAAGCTGTGGATGCCCCATCCCTGGAGGTGTTCAAGGCCAGGCTGGATGAGGCTTTGAGCAACCTGGTGTAGTGAAGGGTGTCCCTGCCCATGGCAGGGGGATGGAACTCTGTGACCTTTAAGGTCCTTTTCAGCCCTAACCATTGTATGATTCTATGATTCTAAGTCAGCCAGCCATCAGGACTCTAAACTGGAGTCTTTTTTCTTAAACTCCCCTCTAGGTAGAATTTTACAAAATTGTGAGAACTCAGTAAAGCTTGGACCCTTATCTAACAACTTAGAGTATAAGATATCCATAGAGATTTTTAAAGATTACAACTATTAGAACTTGTAGGAAAAAATACTGCCAGAAACAATATTGTCAGCTTTTGCCTGGCTGGTTAGTCCAATATTTTGGTACACACATTTGACTTCCTCAGTGTACTCCCTACCTTGTCTCATATAACAGGAGCTTGAAAACCCAAAATATTTAATGGTTTATTTTACCTTATGTCATCAAGATATACAAGTTCCTCTTTTAAATAGTACCCTGAGAACAGAACAAAATTAATCCTTTCCACGTGGACACTTACTTCTTTAGGTCTTCTTTTCAAACAGCATAGTTCTGTGTCCACTCCCTAAAAATACATGGAAGGAAACAACCTAACCTAGAAGCAATGTTGCCAAGCATGTTTCATTTCAGTCTGGGTGAATCCTTCCAGTAGGCTTTTATATGCTCTGGAAAATGTATGCCATTATAACTTTGCAGCTGCTGTTGACTGCAGCAGTACTTTCTGAATCTGGTCCACTGTAGGTCACCAAGAGCCAGTACTAGAACAAGTTCTTCTTAGCTGTTAGCAACTGTACCATCACATCACTTCCCAGCATAGTGTCTTATCACTGATCATCTGGCAAAAGATATTTCTGTTGATTTGCCAGACGGAGCTTAGTAGGGCAAATTCCTTCTGGAATACCTGAAGGAGAGAAAAGCTACATGTGGCCTTGTCATTTTTATTTTTACTGAAGAGTAAAGCAATCACTGCTAGCTTTGCAAGAAGATCCTCAGAGTTATCCACAAAACCAGCAAACCCCAAGTAAGCAAATGCCTAAAATAAAACAGAAACCAGTAACAAACGCATTGTTTTCTCTTGCTTCTAACACAATACATCCCACCAAGCCCCTAAAACCAATACTGAATGTATTTAATTGTGATCATGCTGAACACAAGATTACCAGAGCCAGAAAATGTCTTGGAATTGAATCAACAATTGTTTTCAATTTTTAAAACTTCACAATGAACATGGCTGGAGACTTGGCTTCCACTCCCTGAATGAAACCCAACATCAGCCTTGGGTCCCCATAGTCTCAAAACTGAAGTGACCCAGATGCTGCAAAGGTCAGTGCAACCAAGAATCACCACTGAATTTACTATTTTTGCTATCATAATGCCCAAAGCCTTTAGTCCTGAGCCAGACCCCCGCTGCATTACGGGATATACAAACCATCTTGAAGTAGTCCCTGCACAAAAGACCTTACAGCACAAGTTTTAGCAGGCTCCATCAGCTACCTAAAACAAGCAAGGGGGGCAAGAGGGGGACCTGGTAACCCAAATGCAAGGACATACTGGCACAATGAGCGTTACTCATGGCTTACCACCAACTAATCTCAAAACAAAATATTTTCCAGAAACAATTCTCACTTTTACCAACAAACGACATAACAGAGCATTTTTTTTTCCTCTCTGGGCTCTCAGTACTGAATCACCTACAGACAGAAAACCCTTCTCTTTTTTGCTAGTACCACACTGTTTTGCTGCATCTTGTGCACCGGGACAGGGGAAGCAGGAAGCAGCACCAGCAAAAAAAAGTAAACCATGGCAAGCCACTCAATTAGATGCAGGCTGGACTTTCTTTTCACAGTGAAAGGGTTTTCTTTGTTCTGTAAGAGTGAGAAGACTCCAAAACTTGGTTTTATAAGGAGGTGTCAATGAGATTCTTTGTGTAAAAGCTGCATTTAAAAGAGAAAACTGGCAGTTCTCAAAAGCACATTGCTTTCTCCTCCTGTGTGCTTTGTTCTGAGTCTGCTGCTATATATGCATCCACTGGACCAGCTTTTACTAATAAGATTGATACTCTGCATGATAGCTCAAGAGAAAGTAGGTGATCTATACACTGTTTATTATTTTACCAAATTTGAAGGGTCCTAAGCTGATATGCTTGTGGTCTCAAGTGTCCTGCTGGGTTAGAAAGGCAAGCCACCAACAATGGTACAAGGTGCAGTTTGGCTCCAGGGAAGGGCTGTAAACATGCCATGAGGGCTCTCTCCTGGGGGATGTGAGCATGGAAGCTCAGCCAAGGATTACCCAGTATTGTCAAGAGACACTATTACTGTGTGAATCAGCCCGCCACTTTTTATTTTCACCTTGGGTTGGGAACTGCAGACAGGGGTTGCCCTTTAGCCCCTCTAGCACAGGAGTGGTTTGGTTCAGACCTCTGGAATTCCTGGATCCTGAAGGAGACTTCAAAAACACAGAAGGAGAGGCTGGACTCACTTTGCAAAGCAGCACTACCACAACACACATAAACGGATATTCTATATTAAATTAGGAAGTGCTTTCTCCATTTCTCCCTAAGCTGAGCAATACTAGGTGAGCCAAGCAAAGTAAGTGGATTCGTGTGCTCTAAAAGCAAGCTGTCCAAACAGACACAAATCATTTTTCCATTGAGAGCACGGCATTATTTATGAGTTAACTATATATTCCCCTCTGGTCACAGAGTAAGAAAAACACTCCTCCTCTCCTTGACGTGAGATACTATCGTTCTCCAAGCTTTCTCAATATAGTGGGTTCAGGGTAAATTCCCCATTTGTCCCACCCTTACAATTCCCAACAAATGAGTCCTAGAATAACAGAACACCATTTTCTTGATCTATCTGCTTTTGGCTTTATTCTCATTTCTCCCCTATAACAGAGCCCTTTATCTTGGGGCTGTCTCCTCCTGGGCATGCCTCCAACTAGCCCTAGAGCCTGCTGCTCATGAGCACTGTCTACGCAATAGCATCGTTGCTTTAAAAATGAACCAAATGCAGGAAAACTCTCTCACTCTTCCCTACCCCTCAGCCCCCTTTTTCAATATGAATTTTTCCATGTGGTTAGAGAAGTAACATCTGGAATTACTGAAGGCTGCCAAAATGAGTTGAGTCACACTTGAACCTGCCAGCTTCATATAATTTAGACCTTCTTGAGGCAGTTTGAAAAGAAAAAAAAACACAGAAAATGTTTTAGTTTGCTTTTTATAATGTAACATTTTTTTTTTTAAATCTGCTGATGTAAATTGCAGAATCAGCCAAGACATAGCACGATGGCATGGGCATTCATCTTTAAAGTACTCTGATATCACAGTCTTTCTATAAATCATCCATACATATGCAACAGCAGATCCAGGTGTCTCTTTCTGATCAGAATCCCACTGAGCTAGCCAAATTTCCCCCAGGAGCAGATACGGAGCTGCACTGAATCTTTTTCATTCCATCCCACAATGCAGCACGGAGAATTTGAAAGTTTGCTAAATGCCCCTTCATTTTTCATACCCACAAACAGCACTAGAATGCTCTGGTAAATTTTAAAATTGTTGCATACTGTTGCAATGTAGTCTCTGTAAAAGATCAGCTCCTGTATGCCTGCCCTAGCCCTAATCAAGGGCATTACATTTATCTGCCTATTCTAGCAAAGGCCTTCAAGTGTTTGCATGGTCTGAACTTTTCAACTCTTTTCACCTTGAACAGTTATGCTATGCTAGGGCACAGTTAGTATGCCCACTGAGGCTGACGATTGCAACGCCAGTACAGATATAGAGCAAGCAGTTAAACTGTTTAACCAGATAGGAAACTTGGGTGATAAGAACCACCATCAGAATATTCTGTGAAAAAGTCAGAAACAGGAATCAAGCCAGGCAGCCTGAGCAGTTTTCCACAGGATTTAGATGCAAATGTATGTGTGTCAGGTGGAGGAAGAAAAAAAACAAAGCTGGAGGCTGCATGCTGTTTGTTGAAGCCTCAAATGTGTGAGAGAGAAGACCAGCAAAGCGCAGTAATCAATAGACAGCAGAGAAGGGTTTGGGGAAAAACTAACAAGTGACCTAGAGAACAGGCCTAGCTAGAAACCCGAGAAGCTTTTTTCTGCTGATTGATACACAACATGTACAGGGATTTATAGGTATTGTTTGTAAACACTGCGCCTAACTACATCCATTTTTTCTCCTTAAAGAAACCACTCGAAAGACTTAACTGTAGCTAACTGCTAGGTTGAGCAGGATTGCATGGTTCATATCTAAGCAAAGTATGTGAAATTATTATCAATCCCATACAGTATCATCTGACAACAGAGAAAAAGCAATGTAGAGTCATCCTATATGACCACTGGAGATGCTACACTCTCTTCGTGAGGACAACTATAATATGAACTCTTTTACCAGAGTGCTTTTACTGGTATTTCAAAAAGCCCTTAGCAGCAGCCATATTAGCATTTATGCTAACATCACCCTTGTCTAACATTATCTTACTGCCATTGTTAACATTATTGTTGTGGGAGGAGCAGGCAATGCTTGCAGTAACTTTTGCAGCAGTGTCTCAGTGTGATAATTACACCCTAACTTCAGCAGCCCAGTCCTGGCTTGGGCAGAAGGCATCTACTCCCCTTCTTTAATTTCACAAAAGTTGCCATTTCATCAGGCTGTGACAAACAGCTTTCTGCACAGCTATCATAGCTCCTTTCCCTCAGTGCAAAGCTACTGGAAATTCTTATCAAGCTTGCCCACTCCATTGTTCCACATTATCACATGTTATCAGAGGAGTCACTGCACATTTAGCACATGTCAGCTTTTTTCTTTTCACCAAGTCAGGTGGCAACAGTTCCAGTAGCCCTCCTTGCCTCAAAGGCTTTAAACAATCCCACCAAGATGGCTGAGCAGCCAGGGATGCATTAACACAACTCCCTCACATGGGTAGACCTTTGTTCCAGGATAAGGCAGGATAAGACTCACTATTTAGTTTAAAAGCCTTCATAAATAGTAAGCTAAAATAACCTCATCTAGTTTAATACCAAAACAGAGTGTCTGCAAGATGTGGCTACACTGACTTAGTTTTACTGTTTTAAATTTGCTCTTTATCTTATACCAAGAGCTTTCCCATTTAGACAAAGTGTTAGCCTGCTAAACTGTAGTTACCCACCCACTATTTTGTGCTTATTAACTTACTGTCATTTAACATAAAACATTTAGGCAAACCATGAGAGAGATGAGAATTCTGATCCTCATATTAAAAAGTAAACTGCTCCAGGCACTAGATTATGAAATATGATTTCCCAGGATATATTAAATTCTGGTTTAATGTTCTTTTTGATATCACAGAAAGTCAAGCCTCATTTCATAAGGGGGCACTTCAGCATGCTTTGCATACAGCATGCTTTCTCTTGATAAAGTCTGTGCTGCAGCAAACTTGGAATTTGATCAGAACCTCTGGAGCACCTGGTGGTGGGAGTGGAGAAGACCAAAACCCACACTCTGAATCTCACCTCACAAAAGTTCCTTAGATAGTTTTACAGCAAACACAAAACAAGAGGAATGAGCCACGGGGCCCGGCAGAAAGCATCACAGACTTGAATTGTGCTGCAGGACAGACTACAGATGCAGAGCCTAGCTCATACCGCAATGCCAAGTACAGCACACATCACAAGTGTATCTGCGTGCTGACTGTATTTCTGCAAGAGTCATGGCAGAATGACAGACAGAAGCATGCGTTTAGGACCATCTGTAACTGAAAGGGTACCAAGGCCTGAACTTTTTCATGTGGTAACCATCAGTCTAACTATAAAAGAACTGCAGAGAAAAACTTATGACCTAAGCCTGATTGCAATGTACCTGCTGTGCCTCAGAAATTCTCACTAAGTAAGGTGTTTCAGAGGGAAGTTCCCCTCTGTCCTCACAGTCTTGCATAATGCTTTCACGTGTTCTTTTAGCTTTTGCATACTTCATGAAACAGTTGGTTGAAAAACAAAAGCACAATTGTTTACAAGAAAACCTACTGTGACTGATGTCATTAGAGGAAATCAGCAGGAGGCAGCATAAAGGGGTGAAGTTTGGAATGAAAGGGAAAGAGCTCCCTTCCCCCCAATAATCGGAAGATGGACAATTTACTGCAAGACACCACCAACCACTCTCAGTTTCTCCTCCATCTCTGCTTGGGCACACAATTCTCCAGAAGCAGAAGATTCCTGAAATTAACAGGTGATAAT
This sequence comes from Pterocles orientalis, assembly GCA_011057875.1. Classification (NCBI taxonomy): domain Eukaryota; kingdom Metazoa; phylum Chordata; class Aves; order Pterocliformes; family Pteroclidae; genus Pterocles; species Pterocles orientalis. The sequence goes on from WKFP01015393.1 coordinate 3,625,121, forward strand.
CCTGAGATCAACAGAGTAGGTTTTTACCCAACAAGTTTAAAGTGAAGGCCCACCACTGGCAGTCCATCTTTTAAATTTATTACTTTGATCGTGCCACACTCCAGACCTACTCCTTGTATAGGCGGCTGCCGAATACGCAGGCTGATGTAGCCATGCATAGCATATTAAGCGTTCTCACAGGGCCATCCTCATCTGATTGCAACTGCTGAATAACATCATTTTGAAGCTATGGGGGAAGAGAAGAAAAGGATGAGATGGTCGAGAGCCTTCAACCATTCTCCAGTTTGCCTCAAGCATCCTCTCTGGTACACGCTGCCACGCTATCTGCACTTTAGCAAGATGTTGCTGGCAGAAAGCAGTAAGCTGCTGTCCTGTGAATACTCTTTTGCAGACAACCTTACCATTATGCCACTAGTCCTCTAATGCAAGGACTGTGGCTGAGTATTTTTGGTGCTGCTCCCAGACAGTGTGCTTTCAGCAGACAAAAGTGAGTTTTCAGGACACTATAAACAGTAGACTATGATGCATATCATAAAGGAAGGTTTCCATAGCAGGCCATATGAAAAAAATAAGTGATAATGCAAAGGCATGGCTTGCCCAGAGGCTAAGAATAGTAATGGTTTACTGCACAGCACTCTAGAAGTGGTCCGTGAGTTGCTTGGTGTCACAAGCAGTGGCTTTGAGTAATTAATTAGCAAAAGATCTCTGTATCTTGTAGATCAGTTTATATGCTTTTAGAAAACTCTCACAGGTAATATAGATAAAAAGCAATAGTAAGTGATTATTCATATTTTATTAACATCAATTGTTATTTAATAAACTTCATTATGTTCCATAACCAATTAAGACTCTTCCATATTAATTCTTGCAAAATAAATTGCAAGCCTCATCTCCAATGAAATTTTATCCCTTTCCTTCACCTTCCCACACAGTAGGTACTTTTTATCACACAGTTCTTTTGTTATAACTCATTTTCATGGATATCTTGTTGATGTGTGATTTGATACTTAAAAAAAAAAAAAAAAAGACAAAACACACGCAGTGTCAGAAATTTACTTAAATTCAGGCATTGTTCAGTTGCTTCTTCCTGTGTTTCTTGCTTCCCATTGCCCTTCCCCAAGACCCTCTCTAATTCAGGAGGAAAAGGGAGAGGAAAAGGGAATATGTATGAATACAATCAGATTCACTATTCTCTGCAAGCCTATGCTTAGTCTGAAGGAATGCATGAGCGTTTAAATATGTCTCCCTCTCTTCCTCACAGCAATCCTCACTATTGAAAAAACAAGAGTGCTTACCAGGGAAAAATCATCATTGCCAGTTGGAGTAGGACCACACTTTTGCCAACTGGACAAGCTACTCTGATGTAAATTGCGTTGATCCAGGAAATTGCAACCTACCTGAAGGCCTATGTTAGTGAAACTACAAAATGTGTCTCACATTTCCATGTACAGAAAAAGGCTACATTAGCTACAGCAATCATTTACGGGTTTTAAAATCTTTCTTTAGTCAATGTATCTGGCAGGTCTTTCAATCCAGAAACCACTCAGACAATAGAAAAATAACATATTTTAGTAGTGGACAGCAATACCCACTATTTTGTCGATAAATCTTCAGTACTTAAAAAGAACACACCTTTTTTCCTGTGTAGACAGGTACGTCTTAACTTTGGCATAATTCTATTATGTCCCCTTCTTAAATGGTAATGCAACTAAACAGACAGATCTAAATAAATAGTAAACCTCCACAATTTACTTTAGCACAAAGCATCGATGATATTCTTTAACACAACTCTTTCTGTTGCAAATGAGTACATTTAGTTATGGAATGGCATGCTTATATAGAATCATAGAATGGTTTGGGTTGGAAGGGACCTTATATCTGTTAGGAGCTAAAATCATGGCTTATTTCATAAAATATTTGAAATCACATTACAATGCATTCCAAAGACACTAGTGTTGAAGGAAGTGAAACTGAGCTTTGAAACAGAAAAAAGCTTTAGGGAATAAAAGTTAAGAGCTCAAATCCACTGTCATTTAACTTATTCATTTGAATACGTGATTTAACGATATACATTCCCCAAACACACAAACTGTTAAGAAAAGTTAAAACTTAAATGTATCTTTCGGTTTATGACTAAAGCAGAAGAGTTAAAAGAGGAACGATGGCCAAATTTTGTCCTTTTACTTGTTCTTGAGAGTATTTTTTTTTTTATTCACAATAACTCTGTTTAGCACAGTAATTCTTACTTCAGAAATGAATATTGAGAAAAAATTAAACCTCTTTAGAAATAAACAATAGGCTTATAGTGTATCAACAAATCAAGTATAACCTCTTGAGCACATTGGCGAAGGATACCAAGCTATGAGAGGAACTAAATAACAAATATCTATTTGACAAAGAATTAAGAGTTATTTGAATAAATCACAAAGCATTTAGTTCAGCTTTTGTGCACAGTAACTATTCAGAGAGAATAATAATGCAATGCAAGATAAAAAAATCTTTGAAGGACATTCCTGCTTCTACCTGACTTCATGCAAGAACATTTTTAAAACACATTGCAGGCTTTACAAGCCACTGGAGTTATTGCTTGTCAGGGCCTTCACACCAAAGAACAGGTGTTTTGTCATGAACTTGAGCACAAATCTCATTCTGGTTGCCCAGTTTTAGTACTTCTCATGGTATTCCAGGAGTTCCTTAAAACCTTCTACTCAGACGATGAGGTGAGGTACTCAGCTTTCATTTGCAGTGGGTAGAGGGATGGACAGATAGATTTTTTTTTTCCTAAACAAATACATCTCTACCCTTTGTGGTTGTGGCAAAAAATTTGAAAAACAAGAGCAACACCCCCACAGCCCAAATATAAAGAAAAATGGAAAAAAAAATTCTGCTATTTAGCTGTGTGGGTGGGTTTGACAACACGAGGACATAGGGAAAAGAAATCCAGATACATGAGCAATGTTAGAGTATTTTCTCTGGGTAGAATATAGCTAAAAACCAGAACCCCTCAAGCCGCATGAAGTGAAGCAAACCATAGCTTACCTCACCCTCAGCCTGGAGGCATCCTGTATCAGCCAGGTCCCACTTCACAGCTAAGCAATCCAGCTTTTTTCATTCTTTTGCCTAAATTCTTTTCACTCTCTCCAGCAGATGACTCAGGTACAAGGCACTAAAATAAAAGAGCAAGGATTATTCTATTAATCCTCAGAAAATATCCTTTTGCCTCTAAAGCTACACATGAGCTCATGTTGAACATACAACACTGCAAACTTGCACTAGTTTCTTCTCCATCAACCAGTATGTTATCTTCATTTACCTGCAATACAGAAGATACTATATTTAAAAGAAAAAAAACAAAAAAATCCACTCAAAAAACAGGGGAGGCTGGGGCAGAATCTCTTTATATAACATCCTTTTTTTCTTTAAGGCAAACAGCATACTTCTTGCATGTAGGACAATTATAGAGCTTTTCCCAACATATTAAAAATAACTCATCCCTTACCTCTGTATCATGGTTAGCGTTGTGCAATCATTACCAAAAAGGTAAATGCACCACCAAGGTGACAGCATACGAAAATATCAGTGTGTGGACTGCCAGGTGTCCAAGGTGCAGTGTCAGTAGTGCTTTCGCAATAATGAGAATAGCTGTTATTATTCACTGAATACTGTTCACTGAATTCACACTGAATTCAGAGCTTACAAACACCTTAAATGCATGCCAGTTTAAGATTCAGGTCAGATGTTACTGGGCCCCAGCTTCCTCCAATATCCCACAGTCAACATGGTCCTCCTGGCTGACAAGGAGTTTGAAATTCTTTCTAAGACTGATGCAAAATTGTCTGGAAGGGTTAAAATAGATTAGCAAGGAACTACAAGGTGATGAATGGAGCCTGTCCCTGCAAGCCTTCCAGGTTATCTTCATCTTCATGCCCACTGGGAACTGACTCACAGGTGTTTTAAGAAGCAGCTGCCTACTTTGTGACATTTCAGCTTTTGCCTCCAGGTTGAGAAAGTTTTACAGGATAAGATACACAACAGAGAGGAGACAGTCTGCTGGAGATATCAAACTGCATTTACTGCATCCAAGGTAGAGCTCGTCTAGCAAGTGAGCAGAAAGGTTTCCACATTTCAAGCTCAAAAGGCAGCTTGTCCCATCCCATTGACAAAGGGCAGAGACTCTGAAAGAGGAAAAGCATTTAAAGCAAATTAACACCATTAGCAAATTTAGAGCTGCTGAAAGCTGCTTGACATGGGCTGACATTTCTGGAGACCAACATCCTCCAGTTGCAGGGCAGACAAAACAGAAGGAGACATCGCCCAACTTCCTCCTCTGCAGGTCCCTGGGCAGAGGCCAAGGGTGGGAATGTGCACATGTGGAAATCCTGCCCAGCACTGAGCAGAGCCCTCACGTTAACTAGTCATGCATCATTATCACTCCTGCCTTGCTCCACACCAAGCCCTTCAGCCCTTTCTCCTGTGGGTAAAAGGTGCACAAGGAAATTGCACACCAAGTGAGAATACTTATTTTCTCAGTGCAATCTGAATCAATGAATTTGAATTTAAACACAATTTAAAGCAATGGAACAAGAAATACGGTTTTGTAGTTTCACTGTAACCTTCGTCCTAGGAAGATTACTTATCTGCTAGTCGATACCAACACAAACTTTTATGAAACAGGTGACAAAATCTGAGCAAACTTAAACATGCAACTTCAAACTCCGAAGTCTCATCCAAAACCACACTAACCCCCCCAGCCCGAGAAGCGTGCAAGCAAAGAAGAGCGAGCCGAATGCACGGAAAAGGGGCACTGCTTGGTTCAAAGAATCACCAAATCTATTTACAAACGAGGCCGAGGGGTCGGAATGGGGTCCACACAGACATCCAGAATTACCCCATCCAGAAACAGAAGCTGCCTCACTTGGCAGTATGCAAACCTTGTTCTATCAGTGAAACACGTGGGTTTAGTGTGACCTCGGGTCATAAAAGTTGATCGCAGTAGATCAGCAAAAGATCAGGCCAGCAGTGGAGATGAGGCTTTTTCCTTTCTTTTAAAGAAAGAGCATCGCAAGCAAGATGCTAATTCTGTTTGGGATGAGAAATAAAACACACACATGACAAAACCAACGTGTGCTTACAAATATTTTGTCATATTAGATTAAATTAAAGCTTACAGACTAAACAGAGAAATCTGAAATACAGAGTCTTGTGTTTGGGGTATCCTTGGAGCTTTTATACAAAGCGAGAGAGAAGTTTATACTTCAGCATTGCACGGCACACAGTCATCTCATACCTGCTGCCTAATACAAACACAGCTTGCTGTACGACAGCAATGTATCTGTCAATGCAAGAACACGTCGGTTTAACCGTCAAAATCCTCCTCCTTGCCTACTGATCTGACTGTGTCACCCTTCTGCTTGTGGTGCTTCTTGTCCTCTCCTGATAAACGACAGCCTGCCCTCTCTTCCCCAAGGTGGAGTTTTAGGTCCATCTGCCCTTATTTCCACTCTGATTTCCTATTTCTTTCCTATTTTAGTCTCATTTGAGCTCCGCACATACTCCATAGGCCTTGTCTAAATAGGTAAAGCAGCCTCCCACCTTCTACCTACCTCGGTCTCCTTTTTGTGATGCTTTCTTATGCCAGCCTCCTCATCGAAATCATTTCCACACCTTCCTCCTTGTTGCTCTGCACACCAGGATGTCAAGGGGAAGCCTGTTGGGGCAGAGAGCTGGCGGATGCAGGGATAGCAGAGGCAGCAGCACACTGACTAGGTCAGGCAGGGAGTTGAGTGAGTGGTGCCCAGGGCACCAAGGTCAGCTGTGCACATGGCAAAACAGGAGGCTGAAAGATAGCAGGGTTACCTCTGCCAGGTAGATGAAACTGCAGGACAATGCTTACTTTGATGTCACCTGGACATTGACTTTTTTTTAGGTTACAAATTATAAGAAAGGTACTAGTCACTAGGCTAGTCCGATATCTTCCCATTGGGGTTCTATCTTAAAAAAAAACAAACAACCAAACAAACAAACAAAAAAAACCCAAACCACAACACACCACATACTTGGCCTTTAGAAGAAGCCTCATAAATTCGAAAAAGGGATCGTGCAAGTGCAACGTGCTTGCAGAGACAGGAGTGCCTAGACTCATTAACCCAGGAGGTCCTTTCCAGTTCTGTGTCTTTGTTTTCCAGGAAGTAAAGGAGCTTGTTGGACTGGTATAATTTTTACAAGGTAGAAGGAGGAGGAGAGAGAAAAGCAGTACCTGAGCTTCAGGGCTTTTTTTGGAGAAGGAAGTTTCAACCTTTTCTCCTTTTTTGAAATACACAGTGGCCCTGCTTTCTGTTCCTACTTATCCTACAAAACAGTATGCACCAAACTCCTGAAAAAGTCTTTTGCTCCAAGATCTCTGCTGTTCCTAGCAGTGCTCAAGGTTGAGGAGTAGCAAGACGTAGTTCAGTGGGGCCAGCGCATCCAAGGAGATAAACTGGGCAGTCACCCAGGCTGGCAGAACTGGAGGGGCAGCATTTCTGGGATGCTTTCTGCAAAGTTACTGACTGGTCAGTTCAGCTTACTATGCAAATATGGGGGGGAATAGCAACAAAAATTGATTTTGCCAGAACCACAAAATAATTAAAACAATTCCTGCCCTGCAGAAAAGGTATCCAGGAGAATTTAATTGCATCAGTAGAGATGAAAGCCTGCACTAACTGTACTTGCAACAGCATCACCAAGAAGGAGAGCTACACCAGCCATGGGTGCCCAGAAAGAGCTCCTCTTATTTCTGCTACCCATCGTCCAGAATACCCCTTCCTACCTCACCTCCTCTCCTCCTGGAGAAGAGGTCCTCTCAAGTCTCAGCTCATGATCAGCCCAGGCAGTTATCCCACTCTTCCTCACAGAAAAACCCTCTCCATGCTAATAGCACAGGGAAGGACATTCACAGGCAGCCAAGAGAACTCTAGGACTGCAGCACTGATGAGACTCTAGATCCTCCTCTGGAGAAAAAAAAAAAAAAAAAAAAAAAAAAAAAAAAAAAAA
>WKFP01015394.1:0-44131 GCA_011057875.1 Pterocles orientalis
CACTTGAATATGAGAAAAAACTTCTTTACAGTGAGGGTGACAGAGCACTGGAACAGGCTGCCCAGAGAGGTTGTGGAGTCTCCTTCTCTGGAGACATTCAAAGCCCGCCTGGATGCGTTCCTGTGTGATCTGATCTAGGTGTTCCTGCTCTGGCAGGGGGATTGGACTAGATGATCTTTCGAGGTCCCTTCCAATCCCTAACATTCTGTGATTCTGTGATTCTGTAATCCAGAAAAACTACATCCACTGCCTTCCCTTCATCCATGGGACAGGTGACCTTATCATAGGAAGATGTCAAATTAGTTAAACAGGACTTTCCCTTTGTGAACCCACAGTGACTGTGCCTGATGGCTGCATTATTCTCTAAATGCCTTTCATTAGTACCCAGTATCATCTCCATTTTTTTTTTCCAGGAGCTGAGGTTAGACTCACAGGTCTGTAGTTCCCTGGGTCTTCCCTCACACCCTTTGTGTAGATTGGAATAACACTGGCTAGCAGATGGATTTTATTTCATTAAGGTAGCAGGGGATGGTGCAAAGGTCTGTGCGGGATGGGGTTTGTTTTAGGGATGAAAGGGAAGGGAAAGGGGAAGGAAAAAAGGAAGGAAAAGAGGAAGAAAAAGGGGAAGGGTAGAAGAAGGGAGGAAGCGAGAAAGAAAGAAAGAAAGAGAGAGAGAGAGAAAGAAAGAGAGAGAGAAAGAAAGAAAGAAAGAAAGAAAGAAAGAAAGAAAGAAAGAAAGAAAGAAAGAAAGAAAGAAAGAAAGAAAGAAAGAAAGAAAGAAAGAAAGAAAGAAGGAAAGAAAGGAAGGAAGAAAGGGAAAGGGAAGGAGAAAGGCAGAAAGAAGATAAAATCTGATAAAACCATATCAACCGTGCATTGTAGAGCTAGAACTTCACATACCCTGAACTAGCTTTAAGGACGATTATACACTCTCTCTCCCAAAGGTACCGTACACCTAAATGGAGCTGGAGTTTCACTGAACAGGGCTAATGGAAGGCATGGATTTAATGATCCTGTACTTATACCTGGATAAACAAAGGGTATCAGTCTGGAGTGCTGTCAGCTTGGGGTGCTTTATGAGCAATAAAATTAAAGCCCAGCTATTAATAAAAACTGATTTCTTCAGTTCAATGATCACTTGCTATGGAGAGTAAAAACTTAAATTGAAAGTAAAATGCATATTTCTTGGTTTCTCACATGCCTATAAATCCCCCAAACCATAAATCTGTGAGAGATAAAAGCCAAGATTAGAAGTAACTTTGCAAAAATCAGATAACAGACTTACATGTGAACAAAGTTCTCTACAGACTAATGGAACGTATAGACAAATACTATTTGAAAGACAAAACTTAAAAGTTTCCACCCATTTACAGGTTCCTTATCTAAGAATAGCAAAGGGAAGGGGAAAAAAAAAAAAAAAAGAAGAAATTCAACAAGACCCACATATTTGCAAAAACGTAAGAGCAAAGTAAACTTTTCCAAATAAGTGAAAAGTTTGTTCACACGGGATGAGATATTAAAAATGCTAAAACTTGTAAAGCTGTGTGCTAAAAAAAAACCAAAACAAAACCAAAAACATTTTTGACTTGTAGGGAATAATTACAGGTTTTACACTGTACCTGATGTTTCTGAAGACAGTGAATCAACCTCATTCACTTCCAAATACATCCCATTTTCCTAAATGCATCCATAATTCTAAGGTGCTGTTTGCTTGGTGAGCTTTTCATTTGACTCTAGATGATCAAATATTCACACACAATTTATCTGTTCCTATACCATAAAAGGGTCTCCAATATCCTTCATATGGTATTCCTCTTTCCCTTGTGAACTGTGAATTAGCTTAGAAAAGGCCTACTTGGGAACTGAGGGACCTAATGTGTACCCAACAAAATACAAACAGAATTATATAGTCACTTCAGTTTTAGATTATTTTTTAGATGACCTACAAATAACAAGCAGTGTCCATGTTCAGCACAAACAATGTGGAACTATCAACTCCCCGGCACTGAAGAGCCTGACCTTCAATAGGAAAAAAATACCTGAACCCTCAGTTCACTTTTTCCATCTTGCAGAGATGAAGAGTGGAGTCTCTAGTACTGTTATGTTTTATGTTTTGTTTTTCTTTGACAAAACTTCACTAGATTCTTGCCTGCACACTGAAAAGTTCTCACAAGAAAGACCTTGGAAGACAAGTACATCAAGAAAGATACCTAGGAAGTATCAAAATGACGAATATTTCTCAGAACTAGTGTCCAGAGATTTTATTTTTCAAAACAGCTGGGAGAATTCCCAAGCAAGGTCAATTAGACTGCAGGATTGTAAAGTCAGTTTGCAGTAGCAGGAGCCTATTTATTACTAAATTTTACCATAAAATATATTTCAGCTTTTTAGAAGAGCTTTATATTTGTCATTACATATGGACAATTTGTCAGATTGATTTTGTTAAAACTTGGTCAAACAGAATTTGTGCCTCACTAGATGGGGTAAGACACCTAATTCTCCACTGCTTTTAATTCAGTGTGTTTTTAAAATTTATTGTGCAGTTAAAGAGTAACAAGTAATAAAAGAAATTACAAGATGAACAAATATGAATTTAGAACTGAGACCCCAACTTTGATCCACGAGGAAAATAATGTTTCTATTACATGTAGTATTTCAGTATTTAAAAATCAGAATAAAACTAGCTATTTCAAAATTTTCCATGAACAGGAGCAGAATCTTACTTCCAGATGCCATTACAGATAGAAAGCAGATCCATTTTTGGACACAGAAATTAAAGCATTAAAATCTTTGTGTGCAGTTTAGGTGTGGAAACTTTCATTTGCCAAGAGAGCCATAATCAATAAAGTCATAGATTTCAGGGAACACATGTAACTTTGGTCAGCTGAATAACTCCCAAAGTTTATGGCTGTTTTAACTAGGAACTTGACTAAGTTGTCTGATTATCTATTGATAACTGAAACATATATATAAGACATCCTCAGGAGGCTGACATGGATGACAGAGGTTTAATGTAACACTTCAGTGTTGCCATTTTTTTTAAGATTTTTCATAAATTTGGGGAGAAATAAAATCCTACTTTAAAAAAACTCACATTCTTAGAAATTATGTGAGTTTTTAAACTTTATGTGATACTTCATGGAACAAAAAATTTATTCTAGATTTTCGGAGCATCATTAGACTGTTATTATTAATAAATATGTATCATTGAAGTTATCTGTAGTCAAGTCAATATCAAACATTTTTTATGGAATAATATGGACAATTAATTTCAGATCATCTTTATATTTAGATATTAGGGAAAAAACCACAAACAACAGATGTATTTTAAATGAAAGTTTTTGCCTTCATTATTTGTGTTCTTAGAATACGAACACAGGTTTACGCAGAATAATAACATTTCTGTAATCTCTAAATAAAGTCAATGTATATAACTGTGAGTCTTCTTTGGCACATAAATGTGTCCTTTAACTTCCTTTCCACTAATAAAACTGTGCCCTACTAATTCAGAGAAAAGCAAAAGGTCAGAAATATTTAAAAGTCACAAAAATGTATTAATTGCCAGAGCATTAGGCCATCTGTTGTGAAGTAAGAGTCTTTGTCCTCAGCAGTGGAAACATAACACAGTGCTGTTCAGCCGCTATGTTAGTTTAGCTCCTCCTGGAGCAGACATTTAATTGAAACTCAGACTGGCAAGAGTACATGGCTCCCTGTTGTTAATTGGTCATTAGAGACTGCTAAGAAGCATGCCAATTATCTCTAGTCCCAGTCCCAAAACAACAAAAAAATAATTAAAAAGAGAGAAAATAAGAAGGTCACCTTGTCTTTTCATTAATAAGCATCAAAAAAAAAAGTGTCAGTTTTTTAAAAAAGTAAGTTTGTGTGGCATTGTCTTTGGACACAGACTTGAACAGAAGTATGGCACAGCAGTTGTTTAGGCAATCTAGGCAGGTGGCCTAGAGATTTTCTGATCAAAAATAAAAGTAATTTTTTTTCCCTCTTCAATATTCTTTCTAGGATCAGGTTAAGAGCCTTGATTTAGGGTGTGTAAAAAATAATGCACTGTAAAATGTCAAGATGCCTGAAGAAGACGGACGAGAGAAATAAAGCAACAAGTGACTGTGAAAGAATCATAGCCCCCTTCAGAAAAGATGACTTCAAGAGCTAATTAGAAACATCTTTCAGTAAAAGCAATCACCTGTATTTTCTGCCACAGATTATCTAAATTTGGAAAAGGAAAACAAAAATGTTTAGCAATCATTTCAAAATACAAGACACAAGAATCAAAAATCTTTTCAATATGTACTATTTTAACTTTTAAAACACATGTGAACTAACAGCCACTATGCACTAAACTCTAAATGTTTCCTCAGACCATAGAAAAGGAACTTAAACAACACACTCACTCTGACATTTTACATTTTTTAAAAGTAGCAAAAATTGTCCTATCACAAATACTTAAGAAAAAAGGCCAGAGCCAATATATACAGTAAATAAGAATTACTACAAAAATGAAATTTATTTACATACAATAATTTAATTTCCATCTCTTCAGAACAAAAGTGTTGTTAATAATGCAGTCTTTATATACAGTTCCTTTTGTATTTACAATCAGGATACTTCACATCCATATCTAGGAATTTAAGTCTATGGTTCGTTTTACCTTAAAAGTCAACCTGCTTTTACAAGTTTTCCTTGTTATTGTGGGAAAAAAACCAGTAATTTTTAGAAGGAAGAATATTCAGGGAACACCATTAATGGAAAATTTCTCTCTTTGGACCAATCTTCTCTTTATTTACTGATGCAAGATTCTGGTGAACAGTAAGAGTGCTATCTTGCAAACTATTAAGAATGCAAGGTATGTAAAAACACTGTGTGTAATAACAATTCCTCAACACACTGTTGCTACAGACAGTAGAAGTACCTGACAGTTATCTGGTCCATAAAAACCTTTAACACATTTGATGAAATGGACAAGGACAGAAAAACAGACTACTAATATAAACAGTACTGCTTAGCATAGCTTCCTTTCCTATTTAAATGGTTAAACAGCATAGTGTGTCCCTGTTACGCAATGACACAATCTGCAGAAAATGGTAAATGCGGAGCAATAAACAGAATAACCATGTTAACTACCATGAGAGAGCAGTAGCTCACACATATTGTGACAGCATCACATCAGTGCAGTGGTAACACTTTTTGCACTCCATGTAACGCCTCTGAAGAGCACTGCACTCATCAAATACATGACGACTTTAACAGCTCCATGGTTAAACCTTAGGGCCAATGACCGATGGTGTCAGTGAATATTTTAGATGGGCTTCAGGAGGAGACTCTCAGAAGCTCATGGCAAACTTCCTTGGATAAGGATGAACAAAAACTGAAGAATCCACACTTTATTTTCGTGCATCTTATTTCCCATAAGATAATTTAATTGTGGGACTTTGAATCTGTTCCAGGGTGTGAAGTAAGAGACCTGGTCCCATGGCTCAGACAAAAGTTTGTAAAAAGAGGCCCTGAGTGTAAGTTTTCATCAGATGACTATTTACATCATTATGCTTTTAGATATTCAGCCATAGGAATTAATTAAACTGCCTGAATCTAAAAGTACAAGTGTCTACCCTACTGCCCAAAATTATTAAAACACAAAAAAATCTGCAAAAGAGGGGATTTATCAACAAAGGTCTGATATCAAAGACTGCAGCAGGACAATTTCATGTCAACTGATGTAATAAAGTTTAATACAGAGAAAAAAAATGATACTGGGTGTTGTAAAATTGCCTTCGCCTTTACTGATTTGCAGGAGACACGCTTACTCCCTCAGACATGATGCTGGAAGAAAACAATAATTCACACGTTCATGCCTTTGGTTGCTCATTTTATTGAATAAAGAATTCAGGCTTATTAAATAAGACTCTGTTTTAGGGTAACTTGTCCTTCAATAAATACAGGCATGAAAAGCTTCCAAACAAATACCCCTTGCTGGGTTGTAAGCTTGCCCCTTTCACCTTGAGGTCCATTTCATAGACTTGGTAGTTCACCTTTTAGATTTCTAGACTGTTTTAATGGTTCATATATTTTTATTTCATATTATAAAACTGTATCTAAAAGTTAGGTTAGTTTTTGTAGGGATTGTTTGTTTTTTTGTTTGCCCTTTTTTTTTTATTGCATAGTACTGTAATTGTGTACTGTGCTTCAGACCATTGCCCTTTGCAATTTTGGATACTGTCTGTCTAGAAGAAACAAAAGCACAGGAGTATATTCTCAAACACCAGGAATACTGATATAGGAAATGAAAATGATACATTTTTCAAATCTATGAAAAAATACTTGGTTTACATATTTCTTGCAGTCCTTTTTCCAAGTGACCCCAAATGCTCACTGTCGATCTTTTCAACATTAATGATTCTCTCAATACTTGCACTAGCTGAAACCTTTGTTAACATACCAACATAAACACTAATAAATGATAATTTAAAATTTGTCAGCATTATTGATAACTCAAGAATCACTAATCTTCTACTTCGGCACATTTCATGCATGAGGAAGCACAAACTGTCATGACTAAGTAGAGGATGTAAGTAAAAGCATTGCCAAAGACTAAGCCTGAACTGGTTCTTGTAAGAAATCTGAAAGCTGCTTTATTTACCATTTAGCAGCTGCTTCTGTTAAGCGTCAGATTGTTATCACTATACATTCATGAAGAGGCGTTATAAACTCAAACTTGGTTAGCTAAAAGAAATACATACTATTTTTTAAATTTTGTTGTTAAAGATAGCTCTTTAAAGTGAGTTGATTGATTTTTGAATTAGTTTTCAGAGGATCCAGTTAAGGTAAAGTAGCTATATTGTGAGGTAACATGGAGGACTATATAGGATTCAATATTCCCTTTAATCCTTAAAGGGAACTCTCCTGATAATTTTTAAATGTTCTTGGCAATTTCAGAGAATCACACAATCACAAAATGGTGTAGGCTGGAAGGGACTTCTGGAGGTCACCTTATTCAGAAGATGAATTACGAATGTATGTATAATACCTTAATTTAGTTGTTGACATATGGAATAATATACTTCATATTTACTTTACCCATGTAAGTCCCAGCCACAATTCTAACCCCAGTTAAAAGCTGTTATTATAAAGGTGTGATGTAAAGATTTCAGTGTGGAACAACTGATCACTTCTTGATTGTGCCTTGTTTTGTCTTTCTTTATCTATTAAGAAAAACTATTATTCAAATAAATGATTGTTATTTTCCAGTTTGATGCCATTAGAGCAGAGCAAGAAAAACTTTAAGGGATTAAAACTGAAGGGAGTAAAAGGCCTGGAAGGTCTTCAGAAATTGCAACCACTAGGATTATATTTGTCTTTTGTTTGCCAATAATAAATGCATATATCAAAAAGATGTATCTTTTTTTTAAAAAAAAAAAAAAAGAGTAAATTTATCCTGGATTATTTGGATTTAAAGCTGCTTCCCTCATAGATGCCCCATTTCCAGAGAGGGGGCCGCTATGATCATTGCACATACTCACCTGAGGATCACTTTGAAGAATTAAAGTTCTCTGTTTTCCAGCCTTTATTTCATATTGCAGCAACTGCAAATCCCTGTTTACATGTGAACCATTGCCATTTCTTGTCAGAGATAACCCATGTTGAAGGAAGATGAATGTAACTGAACAAGAGAAGCAAGGACAGAAAGGAAACCGAAACACAGACGGTAACTGATTTCTCCAAAGACATTCATAAGATTTGGATTTAGTTTCCAGTACTGATAGGGAATCAAAAAACTCCAATACAGTTTCTCATACTTGAAACTCTAAGGACAGCATTTCTTCCCTGTTCTCTTCTTAACTTTTTCCTAAGTGCTCACAAAGATATACAGCACAGGTTTCGCAAAACTACTCTTGTTGGTTTAAAAACTGCTCCTAACCAGCAGTACCACATGTTCAGTAAGGGCATTTCAGTAGTATAGTTCCCTAAAAATAAAGAAATCCTAATTCTCAGCTGAAGTAGGTCAGTGTAGCGTCACTAATTTTAAAGGGTAGGTACTGATTTATAAAATCTGCAAAATCTGGTTGATGTTGTTCCTAGTACTTTATCACTGTGTAGATAGTAGAGCTTCTCTTAGAACAGCTTGCAGCTTCTTGTGGAGATAATTAAAACACCACTTCTTCTTCGCTGTTTAAGCCTTGTGTCTGCTTGCTCTAACTCAAAAGAGAAATAATTAGAAGACTACTGAGAAACCTGGAAATCGCCTTTGCCTGAAAACACTCCAGTACTAGATCCAAGTGACACATAGCAACACCTACTCACTATCAGACTTGCTGTGAAACCTCTTTCTGATCCCTATTTAAACAATCTGGTTCTACCCTGATCAAAAATATTTTGAATCATTAAGATAGAAATATTTTAAGCAAACAAAGAAGTTAAAGATAATAATTTTAAATAGATCTGTAGTTTAAAGTTATTCACAGTGAAGATACTACGGCTGCTGAGTTTTACCTTAGTACCAATTAAAGTTATTAAGTTAGAAGGTCTGGAAGATGGTAGATAAAATTAAAATCCCCTTTTCTTGTAAGCTTGATCTGAATAAAATGAGATATTGGTATTTGAATTATCTTGGTACTGTCACTGGATAAGTTTATATAAATTGGAACTTCTGGACAGGCAATCTACTACACATGTAATGGTACTGTGATTTCTTCTCAGCTTCTCTATATGGTAAGAAGTGCTTCTATTTTCTTTTGAGGCTGAGTTTATTCTTCCATTTAGTTAGCTGTTTGAGGTTTCTTTTTGGTTTCATTGGGCTTTAGTAGAATTTGAAATTTTGCTTCAGACACCTTCAAAGATTTATCTACACTACTGAAAGACTTTTTTTTAGTTTCAAAAAAAGACTTTTTAAACTAAATTCTTGAAGAAAGTTTGTAAACCTTGAAGAGATTTTGAAAACACTTTTAAATCATCAGAGATTGGCTAAATTCCACTAAAAAGTTGCTTTGGCAATACCAGATAACTTCTAAACTCCCCAAATACTATTATTAAACAGTAATATTTTCTTGGATTACCAGTCAATTTCATAGATTTTTAGGATTAAATGTTGCCGTAAACAATTTTGATACATTGTGCATCACACCATTTACTTGAAAGGAGTAATAGAAAACTACTACATCAAGATGCTAATTCAGGGGAAAACTGTGGATGTTGTTTATCTAGACCTTAGTGATGCTTTCGACACTGTCTTCTGGTATCATCCTCATAAACTAATAAAGTACAGACTAGGTAAATGGACAGTGAAGTGGACTAGAAGCCAGCTAAACTGCCAGGCTCAAAGGACTGTGTTCAGTGGTACAAAGTGTGATCTGCCTCCAGCTGGAAGCCAGACACTAGTGGAGTACCCCAAGGGTCAACACTGGGGCCAATAATCTTCAACGTCTTCATTAATGACCTGAATGATGGGGCAGAATACACCCTCAGCAAGTTTGCTAATGATACAAAACTTTGAGGAGTGGCTGATATGCCAGAGGGTTGTGCTGGGAAAAAAAATGTGTTGACAGGAGCCTCATGAAATTCAATAACAGGAATGACCAAGTCCTGCACCCGGGGAGTGAACCAGCACATGCTAGGGGCCAACTGGCTGTAAAACAACTTGACAGGAAAAGACGTGTCAATTGTTGACCAATGTACAGCAATGTACCCTTGCAGCAAAGAGGGCTAACCACATACTGGTCTGAATAAGAAAAGTGTTGCTAGCAGGTCAAGAGAGGTGATCTTTCCTCTCTGCTCAGCCATGGTGAAATACATCTGGAGTGCTGTGTCCACCCCAGTAGAAGACAGATACGGGCTTACTGTAGTAAATCCAGTAAAGGGCGACAAAGAAGATTAAGCGGCTGGAGCACCTATCATATGAGGAGAGGCTGAGAGTGATGGGACTGTTCAGTCAGGAGAAGAGAACCTGATGGGAGGGAGTCAAGAAGAAGGAATCAGGCAATTCAGTGGTATTGTGTCCAGTTCTGGGCCCCTCAGTTCAAGAGGGACAGGGAACTGCTGGAGAGAGTCCAGCGCAGAGCCACGAAGATGATTAAGGGAATGGAGCATCTCCCTTATGAGGAAAGGCTGAGGCAGCTGGGTCTCTTTAGCTTGGAAAAGAGGAGACTGAGGGGTGACCTAATCAATGTTTATAAATACGTAAAGGGTGAGTGTCAGGAGGATGGAGCCAGGCTCTTCTCTGGGACATCCAGTGATAGGACAAGGGGCAATGGGTTCAAGCTGGAGCATAGGAGGTTCCACTTGAATATGAGAAAAAACCTCTTTACAGTGAGGGTGACAGAGCCCTGGAACAGGCTGCCCAGAGAGGTTGTGGAGTCTCCTTCTCTGGAGACATTCAAAGCCCACCTGGATGTGTTCCTGGGTGATCTGATTTAGGTGTTCCTGCTCCGGCAGGGGGATTGGACTAGATGATCTTTCGAGGTCCCTTCCAATCTCTAACATTCTGTGATTCTGTGATTCTGTGATGTGGTAAAAGAACATCAGGCAATGGACACAAATTGAAATATAGGAGGTCAGAAATATCTTGGATATATTCAAACCCTGACTGGATATAGTCCTTGGCAACTTCCTTTAGCTAACCTTGCTCTGAGTACTGGGATCCGATTAGATGATTTCCAGAGGTCCCTTTCAACCTCATCCAGTCTATAAATAAATATAATTAAATTTACTATACTATCAACTTCCAATTTCATAAAAAAAATGTGATACCAAGCATCTAAATTATTGCTGACACCTATCATGCTGTAAGGAAACAAAATCTTTTTAGAAGAATCAGCAACTTCTCCAAATAATTTTGTCTGTCGTCAATGCATTTTTTTTGTAAAAATGCATGCTGAAGACTTTGTCTTCTCAAGAAAAAAATTGCCTCTATATACCAAACCATTTTATTTCATAAGAAAATATATTTATATTTTTTGAGGACATACGTCTGAAACAACGATTTGTACCTTCTTTCACTGCTGAGTTGTGTCTTATAAACTAAGATAATTGACATAGATCTTTAATAAATAAGCAACAAAAAACATAAAAAATATGTAGGAATATGGGTTGCTAACACTGGATCAGCACGCATGGAGAGCTTGTTCAGTCTCCATTGCTGGAGATATTCAACCTGTTTACCTTCACAGTTGGTTCTGCTTTGAGCAGGAAATTGGATAAAATGAACTTCTGAGGTCACATTCAGCTTAAATATTTCTATGATTCTGAGAGTAGACTAGAGCATTCCTGATCAGAACCTAACTCAGCAATGCCTGCACCAAGGCTATGATTTCTAATTGAGCTGTAATTTAACTGGGAAGAATACCTAGGTTCAACCAAACTGTGAAAGAAACCACTATCACTCTGAGAAAATTGTTGCAATAGAAAATTAACTTCACTTTAGTACCCTACAACTTAATTTAAGCCTAATTTGATTTTTACAAGTTGTATTCCAGCTACGAATATACATTCTGATTTTCTCAATAGAAACAAAGCAAAACCATATTTCATTTAACTCTTTCTAACACTTAGATAGTCATAGAGTGTGTGAAAACAGTACATGACCTCTTCTTGGAAAAAAGACTAAATAAATGAGGGAGTTTTTTCCCCATCTGACACACTTCCCACAATGCAAACAATTCCTGCAGCTCTTTCCTGACTATCTTTGTACATTGCTTAGATATCTTCTAAAGAAATCTATCACAGAAGGCTATCATTCCTCTTATTATCATGGGAAAAGATACAAGTAGTAAAGCATATTGATATGCATTCTATGAGTTGGAAGTAAATTTGAGTCTGAAATTAGAGTGGCATTTCAGAAGTACTCTCAGGAGATTATGTTTAAACTATTTTTTTTTAATGTGATAACCGGAAGGTTTTGCATTTTCAGATTATTCATGGCTATAGCTAAATAAAAGAGGAAAGTGAAATTGTCAGATAATTTATATGACATACTAAGAGAGAGAAAGAAAAAATTAAATGAACGTAAAATATATTTGGAGTAGCTGTGAACAACTTTTTTCATGGCAAATTTGATGAGTATTTAGAGTAGTTTTGCAATCAAAGTGTTATTTTGTCAAGAAAAGCAGCAAGTTTGAGAAAAGGAAAAAGAAAAAAATGGAAACTTTACGTAAATGACTAGACACCAGATTAACTATAAGAAAGGTGAATTTTGCTTTTAACTGTTGCTGTTCTTTGTATTCTCCTTCTGCACATATGCTGAAGACAGAGATCCAAAACAGGATAAAGCCAAGTTTACTAGATTCAAAAACATATCAGGTATTTGTTGGCTAAACCCCAAAATATCTTAGGATAAGATTTATAATACAGCTCACATAGCAAATCATGATCCATATTTACCAAACTCTTTCTCCTTTCAGAAAAATTTTTCCCACTTTAGAGACCGCAAAACCGAGTTTGAGTGAATTATCAAACAATATTAAAAATATATGCAGTAGAACACTATTAGGACTAACTTTTGTTCTGTCCCATCCTAGTTTTATTAGAGTCAAACACTGACTGCATGGATTCAATGCACTACAGAGTTTTTTCCGCTGAGAACTTCTGTAATGACTGTATTAAGTTCTGGGGCAGAATAATTAGGAAAACCTTGCTAAGCATACTTGGAAAACAGAAATAAAATCATACAGTAGCACAAATCCACTTTGTACGTTAATAAAATTTATTACATGTATTCTTTTACTATTTAGGAAAAATGTTGTTTTAATGAATAGTTATTTCTTAAGCCAAGCGAGACCTTTCTATTGCTTTGCATCTTGTATAAAGATTATACTTGAAACATACAAATGGATATAAAATAATAACATTCTAATTTGTCTTGTACCTTCATGAATTCTTATAATCCTCTGAGTGGATGAAAATCACAGAGGAACAGGATCAATATGCTTCAATTATTATTTCTATTTCCATATTAAAGTCTAACAAACGTCCTTCTGTTGAAATCACAGCTATTCAAGAGTAGAATTTGCCTCAGGTTGAGTCACATTTATAGAAACTATGCTGGGGAAAAAGGACGGGGAAAAACCTGTTGTTAGAATAAGGAAAAGAGGCGGCCACAATAGAGAATAAAGAGCGAGAAGAAGCTGCATGGCAAGTTCACTGTTCAAATATATCCAGCCCACCACTGTCAAGGTAAAGATTTTACCCAATGTATTTCTTTCACCACCTAGTACTTCAGCTGTTGGTGTCTCAGTTTTTGACAGTTGTGGGCAACTTAAATACATTTTTCAACTTCTGATTCAGTAAGGAGGTGCTTCATGAAGGCAATTTTTTGCTTAAAATACTCTACACAAATTCTCACATTAAATACAAATAATCCTTCTTTAAAGTTAGATCAAGATATATTTCTGAGTAGCAACTTCAGCACCAGAAACCCAGGCAAAGCTTTCAGGAGTTAAAAAAAAATCCAGGAAAGGATTCAAAAAGTATCTACTAATAGTATCAAGTCCTGCTCGATAACTCCCTCATTAATAAATAAACTTTAGTTCTTATTTTCAGTAGATATTTCTGTTTTTTTTCATAACTTTGGAAAAAAGTATTTGACATAAGGATAAACTTGTTTCTATAGATTATAGAATCATAGAATCATAGAATGGTTTGGGTTGGAAAGGACCTTAAAGATCATCAAGTTCCAACCCCCCTGCCATGTGCAGGGACACCCTCCACTAGACCAGGTCGCTCAAAGCCTCATCCAACCTGGCCTTGAACACCTCCTGGGATGGGGCATCCACAGCTTCCCTGGGCAACCTGTCTCACCACCCTCGTAGTGAAAAATTTCTTCCTAATGTCACCTAAATCTACCTTCTTTCAGCTTATACCCATTACCCTTGTTCTATCACTACATTCCCTGATAAAGAGTGCCTCCCCATCTCTCCTGTAGGCCCCCTTCAGGTACTGGAAGGCTGCTATTAAGTCTCCTTGGAGCCTTCTCTTCTCCAGGCTGAACAACCCCAACTCTCTCAGCCTGTCCTCATAGGGGAGGTGCTCCAGCCCTCTGATTAATTTTGTGGCTCTCCTCTGGACTCTCTCCAACAGGTCCATGTCTTTTTTATGTTGGGGGCCCCGTATCTGAACACAGTACTCCGGGTGGGATCTCACGAGAGGGGGAGAATCACCTCCTTTGACCTGCTGCTAATGCTTCTCTTGATGCAGCCCAGGACACGGTTGGCTTTCTGGGCTGCAAGCGCACACTGCCGGCTCATGTTGAGCTTCTCATCCACCAATACCCCCAAGTCCTTCTCCTCAGGGCTGCTTTCTATCTTTTCTCCGCCCAACCTGTATTTGTGCTTGGGATTTCCTCAACTCACGTTCAAGACCTTGCACTTGGCCTTGTTAAATATCCTGAGGTTTGCATTGGCCCACCTCTCCAGCCTGTCAAGGTCCCTCTGGATGGCATCCCTTCCCTCAAGCGTGTCCACCACATCACACAGCTTGGTGTCATCGGCAAACTTGCTGAGGGTGCACTCCATCCCACTGTCCATGTCTCCAACAAAGATGTTAAACAGCACTCGTCCCAGTACTGACCCCTGTGGAACACCACTTGTCACCGGTTTCCACTTGGACATTGAGCCACTGACCACAACTCTTTGAGTGCGACCATCTAGCCAGTTCCTTATCCAGCGAGTGGTCCTTCTTTGAAATCCATGTCCCTCCAAGTTAGAGTAAGGATATCATGTGGGACTGTGTCAAAAGCTTTGCACAAGTCCAGGTAGATGATGTCAGTTGCCCTTCCTCTATCCACCAGCACTGTAGCCCTGTTGTAGAAGGCCACCAAAATCGTCAGGCACGATTTTCCTTTGGTAAAGCCATGTTGATTGTCACCAACCACCTGCTTGTTTTCCATGTGCCTTAGCATAGATTCCAGGAGGATTTGCTCCATGATCTTGCCAGGCACAGAGGTGAGACTGACCGGCCTGTAGTTTCCCGGGTCTTCCTTATTTCCTTTTTTAAAAGTGGGGGTTGTGTTTCCCCTTTTCCAGTCTGCAGGAACTTCACCAGAGTGCCACGACTTCTTGAATATGATGAATAGTGGTTTGACAACTTCTCTCAGGACCCACAGATGTACGTCATCAGGTCCCATGGACTTGTGCACCTTCAGGTTCTTTAGATGGTCTCGAACCTGATGTTCTCCTACAGCTGGCAGTTCTTCCTTCTCCCAGTCACTGCCTTTGCCTTCTGCAAGTTGGGCAGTGTGGGTTGAGCTCTTGCCAGTGAAGACTTCCTTCATCATAGCCCTATCTCACCTTGCCAACTAATAAAAATTATTTTCATACACATAAATCACAGTTTAAAAATAGACTGCAAAACATAACCAGAATCTAAAACACTGAAAGATAGTTCCTGAAAATTCAGTTTGGACTGACCCGATATAAATACTTAAAGTCATTAATTCTGCCCACATATTTCCACTATTTGCCAGTATGACAGACAAATTTCTATAAAATAAACAGTTTCCTTCTTCAAGGTTATTTAACTCTCAACATTTTGAGTTTTATAAATATGACAAGAATCCTACATAAAATTTTAGCTGGATAAAGGAGCTCAGGAATTCTCGAGTAGTATTCCTTGTTAAGGAAGCTCATACACAGGAAATTAATTCACTGTTCACATTGGGGTTTCTCTGTATAATTTTGGGGTATTTTCATTCTTGCACTAGTCCATTTCTGTCCTATCTGGAAAGAAGGTTTACAGCCCTATATCTTTGGACATATTAGATGAAAGTACTCTCCCTCTCAATTGCAAAATTATGACCTTGAAGTTTACTTTCTAGTCCCCTTTCTTATGAACCTGGAAAGTTGGAAGAAAGATATATTCCCTCTGGGTAGTACTCAAACAAAATAAATTTTGATGTCTTCTCATCCTGTGAATTACCTGTCATAGCAGACAAATCCCATTCATTCACTATAATTAGTACTCCAAGGTGAGGTGTCTACCTGTTTCATGTACTACTACAGCACGAATTAGAGAGAGGAGGGGAAAGAAAATTCTCCTACCAGAGCTCAACATGACAGACTGCACAGATCAATTTTAATTAATTCTGCCTCTTTAAATCTGCCTGCTCTTTTGGAAAGATTGCTATCTGCGTCAGACGCTATGGCAAGATAATTAACAAAAACACTGCAGGGCCCTGATAGCCTAGCAGCCAATTTACTTGGCAACATCTTGGTTTTATGAAAGTGCCAGGTTAGAAGGTCCATTGTGCTAGAAGCAGGATTTGTGTTCTACCTTCATGTAAAAAACGCTGGTCTTTTAACAAAGAACACCTCGTGAGGTTTTAATTATATGGTTTCAAGTAAGAATTAATGAGAGAGAACTGAAAAACAACGTCAGTGTTACGAGGCAGAAACTGTTTCAACATAAGATTACTGACAATGAAAACCCAGTGTGTCAAAACTATAAAGTTCATCCCGGGAAGCAAAAGCTTGTTTTGTTCTGGTTTGTTTTTCATGATACTTGGCACACATTTCAAGTCACCTACTCTAGAGTACTGAGTTTTCAGAAATAATATCTCTGATACATTACATTGCTTTGTTTCCTAGTAAGGCACTTGATAGAGTGGTACAATGTGCTACACCAATAATAAAATGTTGACATTACTAATAGTAAACTGATCTAACTTTTTAGGGTAAACATCTCAAACTACTGCCTGTCCTCCAGAATAGTGAAGCAATCAAATGCAAAATAATCAACAAGAACTTAAAAATATTGTCTAAAAATGTCATTGGAAACTGATTACCAGACTGGTGTATATATATTTAAAGTTTACCCTTTTCAGTAACTTTTCATGATAATTGAGGGCTAAACTGGCATATAGCTTCTGGTGGAATCAGGAAGTAGTTCTGTATGATTTAGATTTAGGTTAAAATAAAAAATGCGTATCATATTATACAAAGTACCTATTTGGTACAAATTCAATCTGCTGTTTAAATAATTGTGAAAAAATTTTGTCAAAGCAGGTATCATCTGTCTTCTACAGTTAACATGAAAGGCTAAATTATTAAAAAAAATGAAATTTGTATTCTGGTTAATTCAAGAGAAATGTGACTGCATGTTCACGGATAATCCAGGTCAAAAATAGTTCACTGTGTGCACAGTTAGTGGTCGTACAGACATGGTGTTAGAACACACCATTGTTATTTCAATTTAAATAATTTGGAAATTATCTCCCTATCTTTATCCCAACCCACGAGCTTTCTCATTTTGTTTTCTGCCTCTATCCTAAAAAGGAACAGGAGTGAGAGAGCAGCTGGTTGGGCATCTGCCTGTTAACCAAGGTTAAACCACCACACCTTTACAAGAACTGGATAAACTTCATATATATCTCCCTACATTGATCTTTACAGCTGCATCTGACAGAAAAGCCAGCTCTACTGTTTTCATTTCCTTTTTCTTACACACTGGTGTTACAATAATATTTTAATTTGAAGAATCTTTTTTTTTTTTAACAAAGTACTATGTTACTAGATCATTCAGCTCTTTCATTCAAACTGTTAACTCCATTGGGTGAAAAGATGAATTCAGAATCTTTTCAGTTCCCTAGGAAATTCTACAGTTCTACTTACAGGGGTGACGCACAGAAAAGCAAAAAAGACTCTGCTACAAGAAACTATTCCTATATCAGCAATTACCTCAGTGAACCATGTGTATGTCCATGAGAGAAGTAGTCAGGCAGAACTCTCTCTGTGATGAAACACTGCATACAAAACCTAAACACTGGAAGAAACTAAATGCTGTAGTCAAATGATCAGATTTACAGAACATTTTGTTCTCTTCTTTTGCCTAGGTTCCTTTACCTACAACACCAGCATATTTAGAATTAAAACAAAACCAAAACACATACATAAAAACAATAAAATACAATTTAAAAAAGCTGAGAAGATTCCTATCAGAAAATCTAATTGCGTTCTTTTTCTATACAAGATTTCAGAGTAATTCTGAGGCCAAACATTGCAAATTCTGCCTATCCAAAACAAAATTAGTAAAAATTCTTTTTAACAGCCTTTGAAGAGCAGAGAGTCTCTTGATGACAGTGAGTTCTGTCAAACCAACCGGAACCAACCAGGTAGGAAAAGAGCAACAAGAATAATAGAGATGAAAGGGACTCAAATGATGTTGGAGATATTTTACTGCAAAAACAGAACACAGCTGTAAGTCTCTCATAATCACTGCAGAACACAATCAAAACAATAACCAGCCCAGCAAAAATAATCTCTCTGAGATATTATCTGGAACCAAATTAGTTACATTTTGTTTCAGCATTTGAAATGTGCTGCTATTGTTTTTGTTTTGTATCATTCTAATCCTGAAAGAAGCAGTGGGACTTGGGGCTGCACCGTTCTTCATCTTCATTTGCAATTGTATATATCAGCACTTTAGCTTTCTCTCCAGACCTATTGAATTCAACAAGAGTTTTCTATTGAAGTTCCTAAGTGCTACAGCAATTACTAACATTTCAAGTTACTCCTGACATCCCTCCATGAAGCTAATTGAAAATGGTCAGTTGTGAAAAATCTTGTGTAATTTTACAGCTCATCTACTCTATACAAAACTCTAAAATATTTAAAAGATGTAAGTCTGTTCTTTGTGAATATAGATTATAATTGCTTAATCATGAGAGAAAAATGTTCTAAAGATAATTCATGAGGTCTGGAAGACACTATTGTTCCTTCCATCATCACAATTGCTGTTCCTTCTTCATTTCAGGTTACTATTAACGGGTAAGAAACACCACCATGCAAAGGAAAAGTGTGAAGCTTATGCGCACCACTTAAGCTTTGCCTAAATGGACATGCTCCAGCTAGCTGTATTAATTACAAACTCATCTTTCTCCAGCTGCAGTGGTATATGGTATTGGGGTTTCTTGGTATGAATCAGACCAGCTGCAGTTACAATAGATTTACTGCTTCATGGAAACCAGCTGAAGAGAAAGTAGCTATTATAGCTGACACAAAACTAAATATAATCCAACAGTGTTTGCTCATGACGGATAAAGCAACCAGTGCATTAAATTACATATGAGGACTATGGCCAACAGACTGTTTATCCACTCTACTCAGTGACAACAAAGCCACACATGGAATTTTGTAACTAGTTTTGGGCCCCACAGTTGAAAAAGGATTACCAAGATGGTCAGCTCATGACCTCCAAGAGAGGTTGAGGTAGCTGGGCTTGTTTAATCTGGAGAAGTCAAAGTAAAGTGGCAATCGAAGAGCACACAAGTACCTGAAGGGAAGTTACAAAGATGACTGAGCCTAACTCTTCCCAGTAGTGGGAGAAAACCAAGTTAATACCAACTCAACACCATTTTAGAATAAAACATAAAAGCTATACCAGATGCCCGGTCATTGGGTTTCGGGGTTTCTTTGATAGAATATTGGTCCCTCATGTCTGTAATATGGAAAGCTAGTAAGGAGAATCACCATCTTGATCTTTTCTCTTTCTTACCCATTCTTTGGACTTCTTTCAAGAATCCTGTAAATTGTATAATTAAAAGTCTCTAGTAGCTCTTCCTAATCACTATTCAGCTTATACTATCACAGAAAAACTAATCAGAAACTTCAATTTAATATATATACAGAAATATTGTTTAAAATAACTTTTTTTCCCCTTACTAAGCAAATACTACTGAGTACAACATCCAAAAGGAATAGAAACAATGTTTCTCTTTGAAGTTCAGTTCCTTGAGAAAGAAGTGCTAGTGGCCAAACTTCAAAGAGAAATTGCCCTTCCTGCCTGGCTGTAGCACTTCAGACAGAGCTAATTTACCTCTGTCGTGAAAGGCAGACCTCTCAGTAGCCAAGCTGCCTAAGAAATGATGTAGCTGATGGACTCTGGAATTAGGTGACAATTTTCTTTGAAGTTTGGCAGCTCATCTCATTAGCATTTCAGACATGTTGAAATAATTTACTTTCCATTTTGACTTCATGTAGAAAGCTAAATGGAAGTTCCCAACTTAGCTCTTAAAGCTAAAGATGGACTTTAAAAGCCTTTAAAATTGTTAGATGGCAACATGAAGTTTTTTGACACGCACCGTAGAGGCACTCATTTTTTTGTGTTCCTGTGATTCCCGGATTGCCATCCACAAGCAACAACATCAATATCTGTCTAACAGAAGTGGATAGAAACTATTTGTAAAAAGTGTGGTGTCTAATCCTAATAACACTGATTCTAATGAAAAAATTCAATGCTTCTTTGAAGTATATAAGGATCAAAATTTGCCCAGTATCGTTACTTTGTTTAAGGTAGCTGGCAGTTTGCACTTCATTATATCTGTATGGTGACACCCACACAACTAAGGAAAAGGTCAGGCATGCTAGAATTCTGCTGCATAACAATTTCCTAAGTGGAATATTTTTCCTAGATGCATTATACATTTTTACAAGTGACTTTCACAGAATTTAAAGGGCACAGCTCATATGGTCTGCAGGGACTTGAAATAACCAGCATCTCTCTTCAATCTATGCAGGGCCTGGCAACCCATAAGTAAAAAGTTGTCTATATAGGATTCAGCACTGAGTTTTCATCTTTCTATAACTACCATTTTTATTTAGGGCATTTTTATGAAATATCTCTCAAGCAAGCCCTACAGGTTCTGGAAAGCTTAAGATATCCCTTAAAGGACGTCTTTAAGACAAGTGCTCTGGAGAATTAAGCGTTCAGAAATTCAATTAATTAATTACTAGCTTCAACATGTCATCTTGCTGATTGAGACTTCCATCCCTCAAATTATCAGAACTATAATCTTATAAATAAACAGCTTGGCACAAGATACATGTCTGTATACACATATACGCTGACTTCAATTTACCTCTTACAAATATTCACAAGGATGAAGTTTAGAGAAAAAAAAGAAAAAAGAAAAACATTGAAAACCCAGAAACCAAAGCAATTCAGTGGCTTAAAAGATGGGGGTAATTGCAGTTTCTGGTAAAAAATCAAAACAGGGAAAACTGTGCATCAGATAGAGAAGTTTTGCTTTAATGGGAGTGAAAAAAATAATATGTGAAGAACTGGAAAAGCAATGAAAGGAGAAAGCAGAGCTAAACTGCAAGGAAAGGCAAAAGACAATAAGATTCAAATATAATACAGGACTGAGAATACAAATGAAAAGATTTTTTAAATAACAAATAAGGAATGAAAAAAAAAAACCTATGGCAGTAAAATTGTGTTTTTCCTATTTTATGCTTTTACCACTAAGGCGATTTTCATTTTAAGTAGTAAAAACTATTCTTAAGAGGAAAAAATAGTTTTAAAAAGATACTTTAAATAAATTAACAGATGCTTAAAGAGCCACACGGTAATACTATTAAGACACACCGGGGCATGTTTTATTAGTCTATTAATACAACCTTCAGGTGGTAAAAGCACTCGACTATGCAATGCACCTGAATTGTATATTAATTGGCAAATGAAACACCCTCTGCTGAGTTTCAGGACTTTACTGTTGTTGCAAGTATATGTAGCTAAGCATACAACAAGCACAATTTTGTTTACAAAACACCTTTAAATACTACAGCAACATTACTCAACAACAGACATGTTTGTATGTTTTCTCTTTCAGAAATAAGGATATGTAGATTTTTTCCTCTGTCTCAGCTTCTCAGGAGCGAAGTCATACAGACAGTCAAATCACTTCATACCTTTTTCAATCTCAAAGGCATGGGTAAGTGCAGCTCCTCAAAGGACTCTTGGTCTTTATATATTGTTCAGATGATGGACTTGGAAGGTTCTGAGAAGAATTGCATTTCATTAAAGCAAGGAATAGTAAGATCTAAAGATTGGATGGCAGGAAGAGTGTGGGAGCTGTGGGAGCTAAGGGCAAGTGAGAAGCTGAGTGTCATGAACTGTGGCCAAGTGACCAAGTACCCTCTGCCTTGAACAGATTAGTCTAGTGAGAAACCACAACGTATCAGCCCTGGTGACAGGACCTGGAAGTACCAGTGTGGTGCAGAGTGGCTTCTGGAGACAGGAGTGAGAGGCAAGAGAGCTGAAGCAGAAATCCGGGCACAGGTAGAAATGTCTATGTATATGTTAGAGTACATATATGACTTTGGCACATTCTTTCCAAAATATTAAATGAGCCATAATTCTTGCCATTCATTTTCAATTACTTGTGAAAACCATAATTATCTGGTTAGTCCACAGCCTATGTAGAAATACTGCTAACATTACTGATGTCACATCTAAAAGGTGTGATCTTGCTTTTAAACTTACAGCAAAACAAAGTAATTACAACTTGCTCATATGCAGCTATATTTATGAAAGAAGTTCTGAAAAAAACTAGTAAAACAAAATGTTACGTAATACAAATACACAAAGGGAGTGACTGGTTCCCAAGCTATATCTATTCCAGAATTATTAAAATTTGTTACCTTTGGTTTTGTTTTTAAGTATTGGTGTGCCTTCTAGTTTCATCTATACAACAGCAGCCTCTGAATTCTGTAGTAGCAGAGCATTAATGACTTCTGTAATCATTGTTACTTAACCATAACTATTAAAGATTACAGGCCACTGAATCTGCTGCAGTAATATATTTTTTTTCAAAGTTCAGGGTAAAAATTATTTGTTTATTTTTAAAATAAACTCAGACAGCCCAGCCTTGGGTTCTAGGACACAGAATGTTATGACCTAACCATAAAATTTACCATAGTTCCAAAAAAGGTGCAGATAAGAGACACCAGAAATCAACCGTGAGTTGTGTCATTGTTGCATGCCATGTATCACTGTCATGAGAAATGCATTCCAAATGACCACTATCATATCATAAAAATAAATGTGTGAAAGCATTTCAGAAATTAGTGGGTTTCTGCCAGTATTTTTAAACTATCTCTTAATAAGTTAGACTCTCCTTGTCACTTTTCCATCTGTACCCATCAAAAGTCCCAAGAGGAGTGTTTTCTCTCATACGGTACCATTTAAAGCCCCTGAAGTCAAATAAAGTATTTCAGTAATATAATATCAGGTCCACAGAGTGAGAAGTGTATAAACAGTTTTTAAAGAGGAATAAACGAAAGAGCCAGACTTCCATAAAAAAATATGATACTGTGTTTCTGAAAAATACTTACTAACTAAACAAAAGCTGATAAAATTTAGAAAAATTATGGTGTGTAGAATACTTTTTTCAGATAATTTTTATACTAATTTCTAGAAAAAAAAGACTGTAATTCACTAAAGCTGAATATACTGAGTATTGTCACGTAGTGTCCTAATAAAGTACAGATAGAAATTTGGTGTTTTCACTGTATATGTATACCTACAGTCTTGAGTCTAAATCCAGTGCTTCCCGGATCTGTATGTTTATCTTCTGCCTTGGCTTGCAGACAAGTAATAACGTAGTTGAATAGTAAGTCCTGATGAAGAAATATTTGAATGAAAGAAACATCCCTGGAACACCCAGCAAATTATGTTGGAAATTCAGCCAAAAGAACATCATGTAAATTCCAGCATACTTTCTACAGCTGAGTATGGGGAAGCACCATGCTGAAGCAAAGAACATCCTTTATCTAAACTTTTACTAGTTCTGTGCAGAAAGGCTTGCAGAGCACTTTTCCTGATTACATAAACCAGAATGCCCCAGACACAATTCCACCTGCAATAATTATACTTCTCTTATTTTAAACCTCAATTCCTTTTTGTTTTTTTTAATTTTAAATATGAGTTACTTTTGACAGACAATCTTAAGTGCTAGAAAATCATAACATTTCCATGTAGATGGAGTTCGTGTTAGTTAATTGAATGGAATCATAGTGCAATTTGTGAAACTAAGATTCTTTGATTGGAAAGAAGAAAATTCAACATGAGATTATATGATCGCTGGCTCTGTTAAATAAGTTCATCTTTTTGTATGTACAGAGTTTTTAATCTCATTTAGAACCTAGATGTGCCGTATTTTCCCCACAACCATCTCTGCAAACCTTGAAATCCATTTCAACACAAGGCCAATAAGCCAGAAGTTTAAAACTCCTGGACATAATAATTAACAAAAGAATGTAGATGTAATTTAATTTTTATTGGGCTGTTGTTTCCTATTTGTAGTACTCTTTAGCATCCATTTGGTACATCTGCTTTATCCACATAGATCATGTGAAGTATTTGGAATCTTTTTAAAGAAAGCTATTTCTGTAAATTAAAAATAATGATTTGAAATTCTTCTATGAATCATGATTTTCAGCACACTTCTCCTGAATTCTTCAGTGTGTCAGTAACATTGTCTAACTGTCTTGCTTATACAAGAACTGATGTAGCTCCTTTTATCTATATGAAACTCCTGTATTTTAAAGAAATTGAAGTTTGTTCCCACCCCACTAACTAGAGGTCCCCCACCTGATAAGACAAGAGCCAAAACTTCTAGGTTAAATCTTGATTCATATTTAACTAAAATTTTAGTCTGGAGTCAGATTCTTAACTGTCTTCTGAAATGTTCCAGTTTGAGAAGAAGCAGGCTTTCAGCATTTTTTAAAAGGTCAGTGGAGAATTCTACAGTTCCTCCTTGCCTACACTTTCACTCTGATTTAGGCAGAAGAAAAAAGCAGAGCTGTCAGATAAATATTAACTGTACTCCTGGCCATCTTCTCCAATGCAGCAGAAGATCCAGAAAAATAAAAAACATTTTGCTCCAGGCTCACCTATGAAACTTTTTCCTGTCAATTTATATTTCTTCTTAGTTAAAAGGGATAGAACACTGAGATGAACCTAAAATATTCTGCAGTTCTTGGAGACAAAATTTTAATACTGTTTTTACTTCCCGTTCTTTTTTTAAGCTTTCTTGTCCTTCATTCTGTTCATTCTTTTCAATGGGACAAATATTTCACCTGAAAAATGATTACTTCTGTCCCAATTGAAAATCACATTATGTATGGATATGTAAGAACACCCTTTTAAATGTCTCAGGATATATGGAGGCAAACTTGCATTCAAATATTTAGTGTATTTCTGAAGTAACTGTTGATGTGATCAAATGGAGAGATACAATCCACTTATATGTAAATTAGGTAGAGGTTTATCAAGCCTATGACCCTAGCTTTGAGTTTGAAAGCCAGCACCAGTTTGCCAGCTGCAGTCTGGGCTCATTGTAAATGTTTAACAATTCTGCACCACACAGGGACTGAATTCAGATCCTCCGGGATCATCAGGCCTTATGTATTCTCAGTATAGGACTACATAGGTACAACTGTCAGTTGAGACTAACCTGACTAATTTTAATCAGTCCAGCAATCAGCACTCTGAGATCCTGAAATTATACTATTTTATGCTTGAGAAAGGACAAAATATTGGTTGAAAATTGAATAAATACGGGTCACTGCTCTCTACCAGAATAATGTTACCATCCTGAACCGGTTTCATCATTCTCTGACCAATTCCCATTTCAAAGGCTGTTCCATTTTTAGTCTGCTGGTGTTTCACATCTTGTTTTCAAAATTCTTAACAGAGTATATGTAATTTAGAGTAATTTTATAAGTAATTTACCATTATTATTGTTTATGCAATATTTTCCTCTTTTCAGAATTTGTTTTTATATATACACTCTACCCATTTGAAATCTTTGCCACAGAATCCTTCATCTTAACTTCGTGTTTCTTCTTCACAGTATCACATTTTGCTATTTTAATTTGCTTTCATAAATTTAGAGGTATTTTATTCTTTTTAGATTCTGTATTTTTATAGCTGTTCCTCATTCTCTTTAATTTCCTTCTTTTCAGTGTCTTTTTACTCCTTGGCCATTATTGTATTTTTTTTTTTTCATATTTAGACTCTCGCCCTGAAAGGGCACCTTCTTTTACCTGGTTGGTTCCTCAGTGTTAAGTATTCTGATATAAATGTGGGTCCTCTCATCACCTTGGAGGCATCTTTAGATAATTTATTTTGCCCTTGCCACAACACCTGCAAACATTGTGAACTAAGACCTTATGCAAAACTCATTTCTCAAAATTACATCTGGTGTTCTCTCTCCTGGTCTCTTGAATACTTAAGTTGTATTTTTTTTTCTAATTATGAAAGCTGATGATTATGCCAATTCACTAATGGTCCTACAGACATCAGCAGCTTATTGGCATTATTACCCTCCATAAAAATCATTCCTAATGGTAAAAATGGGCTTTCTAAAATGGGGAGGTGATTGCAAGTCAAAGGTAATTGGTAAGGTAGCCATTTTACCCTACTTTCTGAAGTCCAAATTCAGCAAACCTCTCTAGTGCTTGCTTTAAATTGGCAGATATTTAAATGTCCAAAGATAAGTGCTTTGCTGACATGAACTATTTAGGAAGGTTGCTGTGCTTGGTGGCACTGCTTTTCCTCACCCCCCTCTCTCTCTTTTTATTTCTGGAATAACTGACTCTCTGAACACTCAGTGTTACGAGTAGCTATAATCTCCGTGGAGATAAACACACCTGAATATGAAAATTAATGCCGTATTTCAGGTAAGATATGCCCATCGGCTCTATCTACCAGTAGTTCATGTGCCAGGCTGACCTCCAGCAGAGTGCAGTGGCTTGAAAAAGGGCACACCACTGAAAATGCAAGGTGGAGATACAACTTAGCTGTGAAAAATAACACCATAATCATAGAATGGTTTGGGCTGGAAGGGACAGGGATACAATGCTTCATTTATATTGACTTTACGAAACGCAAAGCACTGAAATTGAAAATGTTCTCTTTTCCTAAATGTACCAAATAAATCTTTGATGTTTCCTTCAACAACCCTGATAATTGTCTTTATGTTGCATAAATATGGCCCTGTGCAGCAATAAAAAAAATTCCTCTTATAAAATAAAATTTAATTCATATGAAGGATAGATTAACCTCTATGGGGAAACAGATATGCCTGGTTAAACTTATTATATACTCTACAAATTGTGCAGGAATCTGATCATTTATTTGCATCATTTGACAATTTAAGAAAAGTTTCAGCTTAATGCGAGGATTCAGCTAGAACATTCAAAATCTGATTTTGAGAATTCTCATACAAGTGCAGTAAGTGTCATAAAGAGAAAACGAATATTTAAAAACCCTTATTATTACTGAAAATAAAAGTGTGGTCCTCAGGCTTAGTGGGAAGTGGGCTACAGCTCAAGAAGCAGCCATAACAACTTGCACGCTTTCCCTACAGCACACACAGGACTCTCGCCTTTCCCCATGTAGCCATGTAGCTCTCTAGCAATCATTGCACGCTGGGTTCTGTCTATATTGGACAGATATCCAGGTTTCCCTAAGGCACTGTGACTGCATTTCAGGGTGACAAATATTTTTATGCTCTCTTATTCTTGCTAAAATTTAATTAACTAGAGTCAGAATGAAAGTTGGAAGTTGCAAAGCGTATTCTTAGTAATGTGTAAGGATGAACGGAACACATAAAGAGACATCCATAGGGCAAATTCCCTTCCGAAAAATTTCCCCCCTCCAAAAAAACGTTACTTAATGTTAAGACTACTTAATGAAATTGTGTTAGTTAAAAACTAACCATCTGTAATTTAACTAAATAAGACAATTATTGCTTCTTTAATATATTCCAAATGCTGGGTGCAGGTTTTGTTTTGTTCAAAACAAGTTAAATCAAAACCATAAGATTTGACATTCATTTTAATCGTGCTTCAATTTTTTTTAAATACTTTGAAGTTCACCTTAATTCATTTTAATAGGTAGAATTAGGAAAACCAGAGTGCGAAACTAAGAAGAAAACACAGACTTACATTTTAGAAACTCATCTGGGGCTCAAAACACCTGAGTTTAGTGGGAGAGGTAACTTATTTTCCAGTACCTCATCTTGTAACAGTTCTTTTCTTACAATAAAAAATTAATACATTGATAGCTGTGAATCCATACACAG
Organism: Pterocles orientalis; assembly: GCA_011057875.1. Taxonomy (NCBI): domain Eukaryota; kingdom Metazoa; phylum Chordata; class Aves; order Pterocliformes; family Pteroclidae; genus Pterocles; species Pterocles orientalis. Next base: position 27,863 of record WKFP01015394.1, read on the forward strand.
CATTCCAGGTATGGGTGCATAAAAAGGGAGAAAGACAAAGTCTCAAAGGTGACCATTTTGAAATATGACACCACACTCCTCCTATTTGATTTTGGGAAAGAAACTTGCTTCTACATCGTTTAAAGTATTTAAATGTCCAACTTTGCAAGGTGTAAGAGCCAGAAGATCACAGTCCATCAAGAAGACAAAGGTCTAAATACAAAAGAGGAGTCTATAAGGAACTATATGACCTAGAAAGCTATTATTTAAAGTCAAGGCAGCTCAAGCACTCATACTGTTGCGCACATAGGAAGTTCTGTCTACTGAAGACTCATCTTTCCTCCCAAGCAGGGAAGTGATGAAAAAAAAGCTGAACTAATCAGGACTGCAAACTTCTGTCAAACCAGCTGGGGCCACAAGCCACATCAGTTTTTATGTTACTCAACTTCCCAGCCAGTTATTAAGGAACAATAGGCTCAGAGAATTAGGAGGGTTTTATTTGAATCTTGACTTCAAAGACCTAAATGTTGAAAGTCACATAATGCACAATAAAAAAGAAATTAATTATCTTTCATAAGACATCACTTTTTTCGCAATGCTTCAACATCCACCTATAAAATGTGAACAGCAGTACTCCCTCTGTACCTCAAAGGAATACTGTATGAATTCATTAGAGAGTGTAAATAGATAATAACCAGGGCTGTGTGAATATCAAAGCCTGAGAGAGAGAGAGACTAGAGTGAATGCGCTCTGTGCCTGGCGCATACATGAGGCCACTTGGATATGCTGGATGCTCTAGTTGCACAGGAGAAGCACTGTAACTGAGGGCTTTATGAATCTAAGATTACAGAAACCTTAGACAGGAGGACAGTACCACAGAGAGTTTACACATGGCTCCATGGTCAGAAAAAATGATTCTGTAACTAATGGAGGAGTGGGGGGAGGGAAGAACAAAGGAATAATGTAACAACACAAAGTACTGATGACCTATATGGGAAATTACTACTGGGCAGTTAAGTTCAACCTCAGAAAAGAGCATCAGCCAAAATTAAGTAACTCAAGTCTATGTTTCTGGACAAGGGGAAGGGTAAAGCTATGACACAAGCCTAAAGTTTCTATCTTGGTTTAGCTTCTTTAAAAAATCCATGTTTATATGCTAATTTTGACTGACCTAGTATATGGCAGTTAAGGATAAGAAGCAACTAAAATTACATGCCCCAAATTAAAAATAAAATCTGTTTTTGTTTTCCATTTTTCATTTGATTTTCAGTCATTTTACATAGTCATTTGTAAAATGACATTTGTCTTTCTCATTAAAATATTTTAAACATTTAGCTTTATATTGGTGTACTTGTAGCTGTAGTGTTAAAATGTGCAGAGTTAAGAAGATTCAGAAAGGAAATAATCTTAAAACTATGTTACCACACGTTATTTGACACTCTACTGGACCAGATTTTATTATTTTATTTACTGTTTTATTTTACAGTTGACTTGGGTCTCCAATATAATTTTAACTTTCCATTCTCCATTTGACAGTACAAGAATATTTGTTCTAGAAGATAAAGTTATCAAAAAAGACAAAACAACAACAAAACAAGCAACGTCTGGTAGTTAATGCTAGCTGAATGTAGCTTGCAAATGAAGCACACACTTGTTTTCATAAAGGCAGTAATTAGCCTTTGGATCCATTGGCCAAGCATTGCAGAGAACTATCCAAACCAGGAATTTATAAATCAAGAATTATGTTTGATTGGAAATAGTAATTAAACTGAGGGAGTTCTTCACTGCAGGTTGCTTGTGAATTCAGATCAGACCAACTGATCAGAACAGTTCCTTCTGTCCTTCCTTCATGTCTAAAATCTAAACTCTAGAATCACAAAGGGATTCTTAGCCACCTTGCCACTGCCCCTAAGACTGTGCAACAGCAGTGCTGGCATCAATACCCATTGGAAGACTCCTCTTATTTTTGAGGTCAACTTTTAAATTGTCCGTTGCAGAGAACACTCCCTCCTGCTACTTTTTGGCAACCCCTCTGTCTGTATCAGTGTATTAACGAGTATCAGGAAGGAAGACACAGTGTCTGTTAGCACACTGTCTCTAGGCTTTGCCCAGCCTGAGGCTGGTCTTGATTTATGGTGAAGTTTTACCTCATTTCACCCTTTCTCAGAGTCAAGAAGTGATGGCAAGAAAATGAACTTGATGGTATATTTGGTATAAATACCACCGAACAATTACTGAAAATAAAAGATACTTAGGAGCCATTTCTGGAGAATGTGGGGATTTGTAAAACATTCAAATAACTGGAAGAAACCAGGAAAGATGACTAGACAAACATAAGCAACGGTCATCACATTCCAGAAAAATGCTTGAGATTTGGTAAACCACTGAAGAGCAGAAATTTTGGTTATTAGCACAATCAGTGGAGTGGTAAGGATTCTTAAATTCTACTAGCTATTCTACCGGTGTCTCACACTCCATGTTTCTATTGCAACCAGTATGATGCAAGTTGTTCAAAAGAACAGGTCTCCATCTAGGTTTTGAAAGATCTCTTAACTGAAGCATCATGAGAGAAAAGTAAAAACTGCAAACATTTTCTTAAGAATAATAAAATAATTTTCTATTCCTCTTCATGGTAGTATGAACTTCAAACAATTCTGTTATTAAAATATACATTAGTAGTAGGTTAGGCAGAGAACGAGACTGACTGTACAGCTTTGTGATCATTTAAGAGGTATGAAAAACTGCCTTCCTCACAGGCTTATCATGGACACAGTAATTTTTCCTAATAGCATTGTTTTAATAATTCATTCATCTCTCAAAAAAACCCATCTTTAATAAGCTAGCATAAATTAATCAGTTTAACAAATCTATGGTTTAAGACTTCTATGAAAAGACTCAGCATATTCTACATGTAAAGACAAACTACCTGCACATTAAGATGGAGAATGCCACTGGAAAAAACAGCTACTGAAAAGTAAGAGATTAAAAAAAAGAAAGAAGATATGGTAACCAGGAGTATTAGATGAGAAAAGATCATCTCTATGGCCTTCCAACATTGTCATTTACAGCATGTATTCTAGACAGAAAAATGACCAAGAACATACCAACCACAGTAAACGTTAGCGGAAAAAAAGGTCAGTGAAAAACATAGAGTCCTAACCAAGAGGAACTAAGAAATCCAAGGACGTTAATACAAGTTGGTGAATATCTATAACATTACTGAAATTATCCCTATGTCCAATAATGAAAAAGGTATACTATTTCTCAGGAGATTTGATAAAAAAAAATTTATAACCTAAATCAAGCCGTTAAATGTAGAAAGTGGCTGTCCATATATTGTCTTTCCTCAGTTTAGCTGCAAAATAATTCAGAAGATGGCAAAATAATTCTTCCACACAACAGTTTTCATCCCGGGGAGGAGGGAAAGAAGTACTACTTTGATTCTCTTGATATCCACATAGCACTAATTTTTTGGTCATACCTTAATCTTTAATGAACATTTGAATCTATATAACTTGTCTTCTGAAAGCATCAAATAAACATTACTTTCAATGATCTTATGATGCTTTTCCCAGAATCTTTGGCAAAAAGTCAGTGACAGAATTTACAATTATTGTAAAGGACACAAATTCAATTTCTGTATCACATAAGTGTGGTAAAACACAATACAACACAGTATAACAATATTAGTCCAGATAGTTCTGTTGGCTGAAGAGACCACTTTCACACAGTTCTGTCTAACTACAATACATGAAATGGATTGTGTAGCAGAGAAGACCTTAGAGAATTAACTCTCTGTATTTGTTCCTTTAAATCTAAATTTCAGTCTAACATAACGTAGTTTTAATTGTTAGAGGGTTAATAGTTCAGTTACAAGAATGGAAAGCTTAATGACAGCCTGTTCTCTTGATTTTAAGAGCAAACTTCTCTGTCCAAAGATGATATTTAGCACTTTAATCAATGTTTCAGTTCAGATATCACTGACCTTTCATGCCATATGCCCTGGTGCAAATACATGCTGTAAAAGAACAAGTACAATTGGCACATTAATCTCAGCATCCACTGTTAACCTTGATCTTGTAAGGAAGAAGATACAAGAGAGCTGGAATTTATATTACAAAAGAGATAAATAAATTATGTATCACAAACTTAAGTGATGCAGAAAAGAGAAGACAAAGATAAGATAAAACATAACAAAAAAACAAGTAACATAGTGACGCTATAAAACAAGATAGACTACGATTCAGACAGATCTTTGCCTTGGAGGAAGTCAGGCTACTTATTATCTTCGAAAACAGGGGTAAAATGGGGCTTATCTCCCCTTGTTAATCAGGATTAAATTAGATCCACTTTACTGTGCTGTAAAAAAATCCCCTCTCAACAGAACTTGCTTGAGGTATAATAATTTACTACGTCAGATGCCTTTGATATTTCTTCATACAGTCAATTGGAATCAGTTTTGTTTATGGATACATCAGCAGACATATGCAGAACACATTCTATTCTAGCAATACTTTCATGATATGGTTTTAACTGAATAATTCAGCACATGCTTTTTTTTTTGGTCCTTTAGTGGTTGGAAAGTTCACATTACGTATAACTTCTTTTGAAACTATTAGAAATGTTCAGTGTGTAATCTAGTATTAAGGGGACCTGATTAGATTTTGTTTTCATTTTAATGTCAAAAAAAGATAAAGAAAAAAGTTACTGTTCCTTCCAGTTTTTCCCTGTCTAGGTGTCTGCAAAGATCCCTAGTTCAACCCAGCAGCAGAAGAACTTTTATTTACAAAGTCCAACACTACATTTTCAGTATAACCTACATTTGTTGCACTTCACATGAAGACGATAAAGATTACAGTATAATTGCATAAGGCGTGGTCCCTCAAGTGAATGTCAAAATCTAAAAACATGTTAGTAGACTAAGAAAAATACAACGACTACTAAGACCACAGAACAAATGCTTCCTTCATGCAGGTCTCAGGTCCTGCCATAACAGGACACATGCACTTCACATGCGGCTAGAACTAAAAAGAAGTATATCTTACTAATGGTTTATTTTTCTAGCTCAAAATAGTCTTATAGTCCTATAACCTGATTAAAAGGGCACTGTAGCTCAACCATGATGTGTGGAATGCCTACAATCCAGATGTCATTAGAAGGAAGGGAGAGAGCAGAGACACATATGTTTGTAAGTAAGGAATCAAACAAAATTAAAGTAATAAATATTTGAAAATTTAACCTATATTTATTGAATTGCCAATGAAACCTATCAAGACAACCATGCACAAATTAATGCTAACTTTAAAAATATTTTTCTTGGGTTTTAAAAGTCAAAATGCTCTTACACTAATTAGAAAAAAAGGGAGTTTTACAGTATTTCTTTTCAGTTCTTCTACTTTTTTGTTTCCTTTAATGGCTGCTGTTAGTTTTGCCAACTTTATTTTTATTTCAATAGGACAGACTTGCAGCATTTGATAAGTTGTAAACTTACATTGCGCAATACACATCTAAGGATTAATTAGGAATACAGTCAACTTAACCCACTTGCATTATCAGTGCATATATCTGAGAAGTTGGAAAAAAATTGATAATTAATCTTTCATTACAAATACCACACTCTGAACTTCATTAACATTAAAACATTTCAGTGCATTCCATCTATAATTCTGTTTAAGCAGGAGGTTATCATGGGAACAATAAAGTTTCTGATGTATTATTCCAAAATAAAAGAACTTAACAAATCAACTTCAGACAAATTATTCCTGCTCATTTATGATGTTGCACAGAGAATAGTCAATATAAAGATGAATACAGAGAAGCAGCAAACCTAACAAGCTAAAATACTTCCAAATCCTTCTTGTAGTAATCCTGATAAGCATGCAAGTTTGTTTTCCTCGGAAAATCTACATGAAATTCAGATATCTCCAACCTGCAACAATATATCAGCTATTATGAGTACACATAGGATGGGCATGTTAATTTGGACAGGTTGAACACGAAGCCCCAACGTACTATCGTTGCCAAATACTTACTGGAGGAGAAAGTACTTTAGAAGGCTTGAGAAAGAAGCTGCTAAAAGTTTGCAGAGTATTCTGCTTTCATTCAAGTCAAAATACTGTCAGTGAGGTTGATGCCAATTACAGTAAGAGAAACTGAGTAGCAACTCAAAATTCTATCTGCAACCAAAGTACAGATGTTTAAATCATAATTTTTTCCATTAAGTATTTCTAATTTTCAAGTGACTGTTTTTGTATGAAGATATAGGTCAAATTTAATTTTATTTATACTTTGTTCCAAAAGGTCTGGGTACTCCCAGTTCTAATTCTCCAGGTTCTAGTGATTTTATGGCATGTCTCATTCATGAGGAATTTTTAATCCATCTCAAAAAAGCATGCAAGATTTCAAGAAGGTCACTGACAGGCTGACGTGTGTAGAGAGGATAGGCTGTTGGAATAATATAGGTCAGCAGTTCCCTTATTATAGGAGGACTGGGAAGTTGTGGGAGTAGTTACTTTGGAGAAGATAATCAAGTCAAATAAAATATCCACCTACATCTGTATCCTGTCTCCTCCAGTGATCGACAAAACATGCCTGGGAGAAGAGTGAAAGAACATGGCAAGCATCTAGTGATTTTTCCCAAGAATATCCTCCCACCCTCCAACAATTTGTGCATCAGGCCTTCCCTGAGTCAGATGTGAGGTTTTGCTATTACTAAACCTCAAGATCTTTTTCTGACACAAAAGAAAAACAGTTGGAAAATTCTTGCTTAAAAAAACTTGCTCCACAGGTAAGAATAGCATTCATTTTCCTTTCTCTATACTTTTTTCTGCAAAGGATCACATAAGAAATTTATGAGGACTGACAGGAGTTCATACTAAAAACCTCTGAGTAATGAGTGTATAACACATACAAACTGAAGAATTTATTGTTCTTTAGTCCTTTTTCTAAAGAACTTTGTTTCCCTAATAAGGAAGTAGAAACAGCATCACCTGACTTAATGCAGCCATCAGACATTACAAGAAGTAAACAGCAGAAGTGAAAAAACTGACTGAATCTTCCACAGATCAACCAGATGACAAACACTTGGTTTTGTCCGTGTACTCCGTATGTGATTGTATTCTCACAAACATGCTAGACAGTTAATACAGTTGTAGAATTCAGGACTGTCCCATGAATAACACACAGAACAAAAAATAAAACTGAATGTAGTTTTATTGGCAAAGTAGTATTTAAACAAAGTCTATCTGATGAGTAAAATTGTACATATTACTGAAAATTTATTTTCAGGTTAAATGGTCTTACCAATTGTAAAGGGTTTTTATGTGGATCTGTCAATATAGTGTATTAACACATGTACTTAAATATCTGGATAAGTTTTCTTCTGCATTACTAAGTTACGTTCTAATATGTCATAGCTGCATCTCTAAGCTGGACACCTCATTGACTTGAAAAGAATTTGGCACAAACCTGCAACCCACTGATAAGATCAGACAAAAAGTGATTTTAACATCCATTTTTAGAAACAAAAAGGAGGGCATCTTTTTTTTTTATACAGAAAAGTAAATTTAATCTGAAACAACTGTTCTACATCAATACATGGAGAAAAGAAACAGAAACTATTGAGCACAACTGCCCAAAAGACAAGATGCTTCATGGGAATCTTGAGATTTTAGAATAATTTTGGAATGAAGCAAATCTTTTCAAAAACTTAGTGAAGAAGGATAAAAATGTTGGATCCAAGGAACTTTTATTCCAAATATGCTGCTTCAGAACCACAAAGGATTTACAAACAGGTCTGACCATGTATAACTCTGCCACCTGTTTCTTTCCATTGTTCAACACAGATAACAGGCAGTACATTATACAGTCATCCTTGCTTTCTCCCAGCAATATAATTCTATGTTTCCTGTTGGCAAAGGTGTTGCCTTCTCCCTATATGGCTAAGCACATAGGGGTTAGAATACTCACCTGGGCCACAGAAGACACAGGTGTAAGCCTGCCTTATGCAACTAGAGGATTTAATCTCTTTATTTTCTACACTGTAAGGCCTGTGACCACAGGGCTCAAAAGTAAATGTCTTGTTTATTATTTCATCTTTTAAAAATAATTAAATATCACCTTTTGTAAAGAAATACTCTGTTTTCTGATGTTTATGATTCTCCCTTGCAAGTGAGCTATTTCAGAAGACTGGTACAAATGCAAATCCCTGCTCTGTCAACTGCAACTGAGATTTCAGCCTGTGACCTGCGTATCAGAGGTGAACATTTTGGTCCCTGCATATCCACAGACATCCCCACACAGCCTGTGACACTCATAAGCTATCTTACAGCTGACATTGCTTCCTGAGAAATTCCTTGTTGAAATATAGTAGTTTTTGGAGAGAAAATAATTAAAAACCCCAAATCAAACTAGCATTTTCCGACTAGCCATATTCTCTTATTGCAAGCATTTTCTGCCAAAGAAAGATTCTTACTTGTGTAAGTATGGAAAAGAAAATCTTCTTAAGCACAGAAAAAAACTATTTTGGCCAGGCCATTATATTGTTCTAATAAAAATATCTTCTCAGTTCAGCCACTCTGCCAAAAGTTCTCATACTATTTCCACTTTAAACATCCATAAAAAAATCAGCTCATTTAAATTATTTTTCATTCTAATAATTTTATTTTCTTTGTGACCGTAACAATTAACAGATTAACGTTTTCCCAAGACTGCCTCTGCCTTGACATTTATAGGATTCTTTTTAAGTGTCATTGCTTTTTCTAAACAAGATGACACCTTTGAAACTAATATTTATATACGCAATTAGAGTTACTACATAAGGCAAACACTATCCTTTTAAAGAGTTTTAATATTACATTGACTTCAACTTTGCAATTCATCGTGGGGTTACAGCAAAGTCTTTGGGACAGTTCACAGTCAAAATGTACATTTGTTTTGAATAGCTCCATTATGAAATAACCTAAGTGCAAGAACTTGGTGCAGTTAACAAGTCTTTTGCTAGAGCAGACCAAATCAGTGAGTGAGATTTATTTGAGCAACCTTCTCACTTGTGTGAATGGCTCACCTGTTCAAAGGCTGCTAGAAAGTCCACTTCGAGATTTGATATCACTATCCCTTACAACAAAACATAAGTCTTTTCACAAACACACACAAAATCCCCGTTGTCAAAGGTGCTATACATTCATCTTAGTCATACAAGAAAGGTATATTATTTGAAAAAATAACAACAAAACCAGAAAAAACGCCTGTGAACTTGATGCTGCCTTTAAAACAATTTCAAAATACGGGCTTTTTTGAAAGTTTTAATTTTGATAAATTGTAACATTTGCCTATATTTTAAAAAATCTAAAGCTGAATTTATCTTTACTAGAAAATAAAAAAATTGTCTCTGACTGAAATTCTTGTATGTTGCATGATTCTTCAAACATTTGCAATGTGACCAATCTGTGTGAGCAACTGTACACTGCAAGTTCTTCTCTGTTTGCTAAAATGCTCCAAGTTCGTGTACAATGTGGTAGCGTCAACTCTGGCATACTTATTAAAGCTGGAAACAGCCATTACTGTTGCTGCTCTTGAATGTTGTGGTTGAGGAGAAATTTTTATTATTTTTAAATCTAACAGTCAATAACATTGAATGGTGTTACTGATGTTTATCTGAAAATTAAGTTAGTACTGACTTTTATGCTGGTCTCTACTGTATCAGCAAATAATACAGTTTGGTCCAAGCAGGAAAGAGAACCCTTTAGTTGCCCTTCAGCTAAAACCTGAATACACTCTCTGACATTGAAAAACTGTGTCTTTTTGTAATTTAGGCTGCTCATGGTCAAATATTTCAGATATAACTAGTGAACTGTCAGTTTATTACATTTCAAATCTGTTTGCTTCTATGAAATTTATTGCAGCCTTCATTGAAATAAGAATGAATGCTTTTCTTACACAGTAAAGTGCCTTTCAAATATCATACCTTCTAGCACCGTGAAACTGTCTGAAATGTTGGAGATTTAAAATGGTGTGATCAACTGTCATCTGCTCTTCAAAACATGTACAAATAGTAGGTCCCATTTCAAATCAGACTGCCTAAAATTAGATACTTAAACATCTATTTCAGAGTTCTAGATTTTGAAGCACTTAGGAATGGTCTGAACTCAATATTTTTGTTTGCTGATACCAGAGCATAATTTCACACCAGCTATAAATTCATACACTTCATGCTGCTTGAAACTAGGACAGCTACTGCCAGGAATCTGTAACACTAAAAACTTAGTGCAGTTGCCCCAAAACAGTCTTTAATAATTTCTTCAGTTGAGGAAACAATTTATTCTGCTCTCCTCGCTCATTTTCTTACTCATCACTGGATAAGCCCTCCTTAGTTTCTGTTTCCCTGAGGTCTACGAGGTTGTTTGGTCCCTGTCCTGTATGTGAATACTTCTTGGATGATATACATCACATCAAGAATCATGAACCACTACTACATGTGATGGAGAAATAGACAAAGATCTTTGGGAAAGGAGGGAAAATATTGCTTACATTGAAGAAAAAGCTGCAGGAAAGCTCTACAGAATAGATCAAAAGGAGAAAATATAAGAAACTGAAAATATTACTGAACAATTAGCATTTATATTAAGTGAGTTCTCAGAGCCTGAGTGCCACAAATGAGCAATGTGAACACAGAAAAAGTGGGATTCAGAGATGTGGATACAAAACAAGTAATAGTTTCATTGCTGGTTCCAACAACGTTACACATTTAATAAGCTAAAGCCCAGCAGACTAAGATTGATCAACGGACACACCATATACTAGCTGCCACTTGAAATTCTTACAGTCTTAGTGATGAGTGTTCACGTACCAGTGAATAAAGTGACATGTATAGCTGCATGAAAAATTGTATGCCAGCTATTTTAGACAGTTTTGTACAGCAATTATCCTCCTTCTTTTGCATCATTCTGAGAAGAACCTAGGGAAGAGAGATGTGTAACTCAGAGGCAGGGATATTCAGGTGTTTTAAGATCTTAATGGAATTGTACACAGACAGTCTATCTCACATTTGTTATCTCTGTAGGAAAGACAGATTTAAACTGAGCTCAGAAAAACTGTTTATATGCCCACTTCCAAGAAAGTTTCTCGGCTTTGTGGATTCATTTTTTTACTACAGGCTAGTGGATGACCTACCATAGCAAGAGAGATAACTCCTTATGCTGGGAACTGCAATATAAAAGCACAGCAAAACACAGCCCCGTTTGCGTCCAATGAAGATTTTTATTTTTCTTTTTTTTAAACAATCATATTCAAAGAATGACCTCAGATTGTTTTGCTGTCATTTGCACCATCCAAAATTAAAACCTTACTTTCTTAAAACCAGCAGGTCGCACCACTGAAAAACTAATGCAAATAAACATATCATCAAACTCTGTATTTTCAGTCATCCAAAAGCTTTCAAAACCATGACTCCTAATAACGCTGAGCTTAAGAGGTCCTCCAGCAGGAGTTATTTCAAAGTAACTGAATGCAGGTAAGGTGATCTAATGGATTAAAAAAAACAACAAACAAACCCAAAAACCAGGAAATGCTAAAAAAAAAAAAAAAAGAGCACATTTTAGAGATAATTTCTTTCCCGATTTTTTAATACCACTGACCAGTGGTCACAATTCTCTGCCCTGTGTAGTGACAGATATATTTTAATTCTCCTCTTCCCAAGTAACAGCATAAAGTACACGGTAGCTCTACGTCAAGTTGAGTACCAGTTCGATTACTTCAGTTCAGCAATCCACAGATTCTAAACTCTGAAATGCTAAATAACAGGGTAAGCATGTATCATCAGTGTAGGACTGACAAACAACTGGAAATAATAATACTCTGCAAATAACTGCATTTTAAGCATTCCTAAATGGGTGAAAAGGACAATCTTAGACATACAAATCTATACAATTAATTTCATCTGCTTGTGAAGATGTGTCGTAGCTAATTAAACAGTGTAAGAAATGGATTTTATCTAATATATTTATGCCCAGCAAATGAACAGCAGCTACCAGTTTCTTTTATGTGTTTGCTTTCTGACCTAATACGTTTTATAAAACATTGCTCCATAAGTGGGAGGAATTCTTAATGATTGTGTGGTAAACTGCCTTGAAATATTTTCATTGTTTGTGCTGGTTTTGGCTGGGTTAGAGTTAACTTTCTTCATAGTAGCTAGCATGGGGCTGTTTTGGATTTGTGATGAAAACAACATTGATGAAACAGGGATGTTTTTGTTATTGCTGAGCAGTGCTTACACAGAGCCAAGGCCTTTTCTACTTCTCACCCCACCCCACCAGTGAGTAGGCTGGGGGTGCACAAGAAGCTGGGACAGGACACAGCTGGGACATCTGACCACAGCTAACCAAAGGGATATTCCACACCATATGATGTCATGCTCAGTTTATAAAGCTAGGGGAAAACCAAGAGTAATGGTCTTTGTCTTCCCAAGTAACCATTATGTGTTATGGAGCCCTGCTTTCCTGGGGATGGCTGAATGCCTGCCTGCTGATGGGAAGTAGTGGATGAATTTCTTGCATTGTTTTGCTTGTGTGCACAGCTTTTGCTTTACTTATTAGACTCTGAAATGTTAAATAACAGAATAAGCACATATCATCAACACAGGGACTGACAAACAGTTATTTCTTTCTAAAACCGATCATTTTTACCAGCAACAATATAAATGTACTGAGTGAATGTGTGCAGAGGTTACTGTTCACAGCAGTAAAATGCATCTTAGTCCTCCCTGGGACAAGTACCATAATAACTGATAATTAAAATCCAAATAGTCAATGCAGCAGCTAAAAAAACCTAGCAAGATAATTTAACCATTAGGATGGCTTGAACACAAATTAAAGATTGAGAAAGAGAACAAAATACTGATAATTTTCTCCACTTTGCATTTATTCTGCTCACTGAGGCTTGCACCCACTCCCCTCTACTTCACCCCCCCTCTCCACCCTCCCAACGAGCTAAGGCAATGGGAACTTTTGCAGAATAGCATTTTCGTTGTTGGTTCGTTATCTCTGCCTGCCTTTATTCCACCACTGGCCTTTCAGGTGTAAAGCTTCAAGAGGCACACAGTCAAATACTGTTTTGAGGATAGCAGTGGTACAGTATTTGCTAATAGAGATATTGTGTCTGCAGAAGCACCCTCCCAGTTACTCTCTACCTGCTGTACCATCTGCTCCATTTCATTGCTACCTCACTTTTTCTCGGCCCTTGCCCCCCATTGAAAGAAGAATATTCTACCAAATACAATATCAAGTACCAAAGACAGAATTACAGTTTGTCTACTGCTATTAAAAAACATACTAAGAAAGTTATTTTATCTACCTGCATATTTACATGGCAACACATACTGAATGGTCTATAAAAAGCCTTATTACGTTGCACAGCGGATAACTCTGTCACCTATAAAATGAACAAGTTAAGTACGATGGAATAAGGAGGGTGACCTTTAATGTATTGCTTACAGAAGAAATGGATAATGTTTTTTTAAGACTTAGGAAGACCTAATTAAATTCAGCATGTAATGAATGAAGTCAACATAGATATTTCATGTTCCATGTTGTTAGCATGGAAAAAGTGTTTTTGTGGGAATTACATTCTCTAGGAACCAAGAAAAGGTGAAAATAACTATGATAATTATAGGTACAAAAAGGTATAAGGAAATATCACAGTATTTCTTCTGTGTTTTTCCTCGAATTTTGGAATTTACAAAGTTTGACACTCAGTGGATTTGTCATTTCTTGTGGTTTAAACACACCCAGTGGTTCAACACTATGCAGCCACTCGCTCACCCTCCCCCATCCTGGGGAAGAGGGAGAGAATTGGAGAGGTAAAGGTAAGGAGACTCGTGGTTTGAGAGAACAATTTAATAATTGAAATAAAATAATAATAATATAATAACATAAATAATAATAATAGAATATACGAACAAGCGATACACAGTACAACTGCTCACCACCTGCTGATCAAGGCCCAGCCTGTTCCTGGCTAGCAATCCTGGAGGAGAGTCCCAAACCCACAATTCCAGAACACTTCCCAGCCAATCATTCATATATCAAGCATGATATTGCATGATACAGAGTATCTCACTGGCCAATTTGGGTCTATTGTTCTGGCTCCCCATTCTATCTCCTCACAGCTTCTTGTGCACTTGCACACCAGCAAAGCATGGGAAGTTGAAAAGTCCTTAATTTCTTAGCAATGACTAGAAACATCAGTATACGATCAACATTCTCCTCATACCAAATCCCATACTGAATCCCAACCACAGTGCTATTCTAACTACTACGAACAAAATCAGCGCTATCCCAGCCAAAACCAGGATACATTGTGACTGATTTATGAGTTCTCTCTCTAGTACGTAACAATCACTGTGGCATATTCCCATCACCTTTTTGAGCCTTGCTTGTGACCTGAACCACTTTTGCTTGGCCCTTTACTCAGACAGGCTGGAAAGAGCATGAACTGTGGTAGCCACAGAATCAATGTGAAGTGATTGGTCAGCTGGCTGCTCTCAAATTTTGGACAAGGCAAAAAGAGCAAGCTCCTTGCTGTTGGAAGGCCAGTGACTGTACTTGGAAGTTGCATGTTGCCTACAAATTGTTTGGGTTTTTTTTCCCCAATTGTAAGAAGTTGGGTTTTTGGTTTTGTTTTTAATTTCTACCTCTATGTTGTCATGTTGAAGATGCTAGATAAGCTCAAATGAAAAAACGGATGCATAAATCTCATTTTCTAAGGAATACAAGCATAGCTTTTTAGGGAACAACACTGATTTCATGGTAGGAATTTGAATTCATTAGGGAAGAAGATAAAGGCATAAAAATTACACTGAGTTTCTAATTGAGAACCAGCATATTACTATTGCTTAATTTTTTAAAATCATTAATGTCTTAAGTTATTTCAACAGTAAAGAGATTGCCAGATCATTAGGTTTGTTCTGCGGAGAGCACATTATATTCACTTTGCATATACAAATCTTTTATTTCCAAACCAAATCTTTTGCTTCATAGGACAGCATGTTCTCGAAACTTTGAAGAAGTCATTAAGTTAGGTCTCCCTAGAGGTGGTGGAAAACATTCACTTCTGAAAGAATACTTGGAGCAACACAATGTTCGGGTCTCAGAGGACAAAACCAATGCTCTTTCCATTTATCAAGACCAGATAGAGCCACCATGAAGGTATCTTAAAGATTGTGATGCATTTTTTTACTGTTCAAAGACAGTGGGCTGAACTGAAGTTGCATTAAAAGCTTAGACTAGCAGGAAAATGTTTTTGTGAACTAGTAAGAGGGAACTATTCAAGGCTTCTTCTCTACATGTCAAATTTACTATTAACACATTCTTTAGCTTTCAGGACACTGTGAGACCTGTGCAGCAACTCCTGTCCCTTAACATCAGTCTGTATTTTTCTCTCGGGCCTCCCATTACGGTGGGATTAACAGTTTTCACCCCTGCACAAAGGTACACATAATTAGATAAAAAGACTAATCTGACACGTCTGTAGACAAGGCCTGTGAACTTTGTTATTTCAGTTTTATGCAAGGCAGCAAATTAAGTAAAATATAATTTGAGGGACATTGGATAGTTGGAGACGAACAAATAATTGTATAAAATGCACTACAGACCATACTTCAAGTTAGGGTGTCCATATAGGAACCAAAATGCTGGGGAAAGAGACAGAAAAAAGGATATCTTGAAACAATAAATTTCCTGTATTTCCAGAAGCAGAGATTAAGTAATGAATAAGAAAATAGACTTATCTGCTTCTTGTATTTAGGTTAGTATAATTCCCTATTAAGGAAAAGTAATGTGGGTTGCCTGAGACAACACTCCTCCTTCCTTGAACTCACAGGTTCAACATAGGCTCTCCACTGCAGGTACACAGATGCTGCAAATCCTGATTTAGGATCCCACTGACTACACCAATTTTCAAAAAGAACATGATCTAGGAAATATATATATATATGACATAAAATGGAATCCCTAGTAAGCAAACCATTTGCTAATGTTATCAACACTGTTGGTTTCTAGCCTTTTAGCTTTCACAGAATCACAGAATCACAGAATGTTAGAGATTGGAAGGGACCTCGAAAGATCATCTAGTCCAATCCCCCTGCCAGAGCAGGAACACCTAGATCAGATTGCACAGGAACGCATCCAGGCGGGCTTTGAATGTCTCCAGAGAAGGAGACTCCACAACCTCTCTGGGCAGCCTGTTCCAGTGCTCTGTCACCCTCACTGTAAAGAAGTTTTTTCTCATATTCAAGTG
>WKFP01015394.1:44151-62797 GCA_011057875.1 Pterocles orientalis
TGTGTTGAGAAATTTCCTGGAAATTGTAGTGAGCGTGCTCATCTTGTTAATGAAGAACATTGAAATAATCTGCTCTGTAAGAAGTGATCTCAGCTTATGTTGTTGTAGCTGTCTTTAAAAGTATGGCGACTTTGATTAAAAATGTAATTCACATGGCTATCTATAGTCTTGTTAAAAACTTAGAACTGTGCACAGTTAGTCACATTTCAATGTTTGCGTAGAAGGAAAAAAATTTCCAAAACCCAGCATATTATGATAAGTGAATGAATGTATGATATATGTTTTAAGGACAAACCTTGAATGAATGAGTAGTTATAAGCTACTCACGAAGAGATGATGGAAATGTTTAAAATATTTTGCAGTATTTTCTTTGCATGACTGAATGGAGTATTTTGTAGATAAAGTGACTTTTCCATAGCATGACAGGAATCACAGAATGTTAGGGATTGGAAGGGACCTTGAAAGATCATCTAGTCCAATCCCCCTGCTGGAGCAGGAACACCTAGATCAGATCACACAGGAACGCCTCCAGGCGGGCTTTGAATGTCTCCAGAGAAGGAGACTCCACAACCTCTCTGGGCAGCCTGTTCCAGTGCTCTGTCACCCTTACTGTAAAGAAGTTTTTTCTCATATTCAAGTGGAACCTCCTATGTTCCAGCTTGAACCCATTGCCCCTTGTCCTATCACTGGATGTCCCAGAGAAGAGCCTGGCTCCATCCTCCTGACACTCACCCTTTACGTATTTATAAACATTGATTAGGTCACCCCTCAGTCTCCTCTTTTCCAAGCTAAAGAGACCCAGCTGCCTCAGCCTTTCCTCATAAGGGAGATACTCCATTCCCTTAATCATCCTCGTGGCTCTGCGCTGGACTCTTTCCAGCAGTTCCCTGTCCCTCTTGAACTGAGGGGCCCAGAACTGGACAAGTATTCTATTACATATACTCTACAAGTAATATAATCTGTATCCACCCATGTTCATGACATCTTGTCTGTGTTGCTTTCCTTTTTACTTACTCCCTGCATTGTGTAAATAAGATTTTAAATAAAGTCAAGCAACAAAGAATGTGAGAGATTTACTTTCTGGTATAGTAAGCACATCTGTATGACCTCATCACCCTGCCCTGCAGCTTTATTACCCCTAACTGCTGAAGTGTCTCAGGCTTCTGCCTCAGGCTATGGAGCAGCATTTTCAGAATAACCCAGTGTATAGGAAGACATGGTAAGTGGCAGCTGGTTCAACTAGATATTTTTTGCGTGGTGTCATGGGGACTCCATTATGGAAGAACTCATAGACACAAGGAAGTTAATCAGCTGCAGTCTTCTGATTAAGCTGAAACTGGACAAAATCTGTTTTTCAGCATGTGAAAAAATAGTAAGAGTAATTATGTTAAGAGCAATTATGCCAGATGGAACTATTAGATGCAGTTTTAGACATTTCATTTAATTCAATATATAGTCAAATATATCTTGGAAAACATTTTTCAGCTTCTTAAAATATATTACCAAGAAAGTACACTCCTCCTTTCGCTGACTGAATAACATCTTATGTTTGAAGTTACTGTCTACAGTTGTATCCATATAAGCAAAAGAAATATAAACATTTTCCATAAAATGATAAAACCACATTCAGAAAACTAGGATTTGGGGAAAAATAGAGTGAGAACAGTTTACTCTGGGGATAAACTTTCATAGAAGTATCTGCTGTTACACTCAATTGGTGATTTTAAACTTGCCAGCTTACTTCTGCACAGCTTTCATTCACATAGCCAAGTGCTCAAAACTAAATTCTCCTCCTCCATCTTCCCTACTTAAATCCCTCTTCCTCACCTCTTCCCTACTTAAATCCCTCTTGCCTCACCCTGTTTAGCAATATGGGAAACAGCATTTATTTATTCACCTATACAAAGCCTCCCTAAACTAAGAAACAAGGAAATGGTCAACCTACTAGAACTGTTAGCTACGCACCATTTGGTCCAGATTTACTTGGCTGAGAAGGCCACAGATCTCCTTGGAATGCCCCTGCTGTGACAGTCACAGTTTCAGTAACATAGCACAGGAGGTCCTGTATGGCTCTGTAACCCCAGTTCCAGCCAGGGTTTTCACAGTATTAGGAGTTCTATTGCAGCTAATATGATCGGTACTGAAACAGTTAATCCTTTTCTGAGGCTACTGGTTTTCAGTTAACATATTTCAAAGGATACAGGCAGATGGCATCACTTGCAAAGCTATTGTTTTATTTTGTCATGAGACAGAGCAGCACCTGGAGAGCATTCTGAAGTTACCATTAAACAAGATAAATTCAGAGCCTGTATGTTGGACAGAAATAACTTAAATACTTCAACAAATAAAATACTGCACATTTTTTTTAAAGATTGCTGAGATCTCTGAATCTGTGTGGAAATTTTGAACACGTGTGTTTTCCTTAGAAACATTTTGTAAAAGCCCTCGCTGCAAGTGTCGCCAAGTCAGGCGGCAGGTCCCTGAAGTGAACAAACGTAATAAAAATAATTCTGTACCTTTAAAAAATCATATGAAGAGTCTAGATCACAGGCTGTCTTATTTCACCTATTCTGGTTGCCTAATTAATTAAGTGCCTCTACAAAAAAAAAAAAAAAAAAAAAGGAAATTAAGGAAAGTATTGCTTAATTAGTGAAGGAGACATCATAGTATGTGATGCTTTAATACTAATTCACATTAAGATTAATCTTTGCACAATAAAATCCTGTAAGACCTTTTGCAGAAATCCAGTTACATTGATTACATATATCTAGGAGTTTCCACCTTGTTCCTTCAAACAATTTTCTTGCAGCTCAGGCCGTACTATATAGAGATGTTCTTGTATTTACAAAGATGCAGAGATATTAAATGTATCTTCACTTCCTCAGTTCCATGTTCCAATATATATTTCTACAAAGTAGAGAAATAAAAATAGAGATGCAGTCAAATAGCAGAGACATCTACTAAGTTATAAATATGATGCAAATGTAGATCACTACAGAAATATTCCAGCTTTTTTTTTGTGCTACATAAAGCCCCAGGCTTCTTTCTCTGTATCTGATGCATTTGAGAACTATTGTTTGCTGCAGATGTGACCCAGCTTTCTTGGAATGAAGCAGAAGTCTCCTTACATCTAATAGGGTAACATTACTGAGCTACATTTCCTCTTTTGAATGCGAGAAGGGAAGATATAGAAAGAACAAAAGAAGTAGAAATTATTAGAAGAAAAACATATGCAAAGGGAAGTAAAAGCACAATTAAAAAAAATCAAAAGCTTATAAGAAAAAAGAAGGAATAACAACGACACTGTCAATATGCTGGGACCACACACGTGTACATGCACGTAGAGAAGATGTCCTGCACATCACAGATAAGCTCTGCCTAAAAAAATAACACAAGAAACAATCTTACTGCAGAAACAAAGAGGCAAGTAAAGAGTTTTCTGCCATTTTCAGTGATTCCCTACTGATGATAAACTAGCGAATTGGTCATTTTTTAATGCACTATTTGAAGTGGTAAGAACCAAAGGTGGCTGTATGCAACACACTGCGCCTGCTTAATTACAAGAAATAGAATCAAAGGAAATAAAAATTACTCTGTGGCTTGTTGCTTGAGACCTCAGTGAGGCACATAAGCTGCTCTTGTGTGCAGCTGCATTACAAGGAGATAAGCAGTTTTCAATTAACTACTTATGTTTTAGTCATAACCTTAAGAACTTCTGTACTCCAAGACAGATTCAAGATTACAGATCTTTCTTCACAGAAAGATGTTTCTCACTGTTTGCCTTTTTTCTTGAAATATTTTGGATCTACACTAATAGAGCAGAAAAGAAATGCAGCCAAAACATATCCCCTACATCGGAACTTGTAAAAAAAAATGTATGAAGAGATGGTTTAAATGTATCTTTTGTTCATTACACTTTTCCAGACTTAAAGTGTTCTCACTCCTCACAGACAATATTGAATCACCTATAAAGAGTTTGAAGAAAAATTTTAGACCAGCTAATACTGCAGAAAGTAACTCATCCGAGATTTAGGAAGACCAAGGGTTGAAGTCTACTTGGCCCACTTCAGAACAGAAACCCAACCTGCCTCTGAAAACATGGACAAGTATTCCGCCCACTGCTCTACTGAGTCATTTAGAATTCCTGTCTCTACAAACAGTCTTTTAATTTTTTATAAAAATTTAAATAACTTCTTTGGAGAGACTTGGGCTACAATAGTATAGAGGTGAAGTTAGTTACTTAAAATAAGAGCTGGGTTGAAGCCAAGGCAAATAGGGATTTCAACTTTATTTTCTTACATCCCCAAAGTATTACTTTAACCATTGTGCTAACTTCTGCTTTGACATCTTTCTTCCTATCTCTCTTTTCCTCCATCCTGGGCATACAAAACCTCTCGAAGCAATGACAGTATGTTAGAAGAAGAACTGACTTTGACTACAGAATTTTCTACTTCCCGCAACACATGCACCCATCCCATTTGCCTGCCTGGTTATCATATTCCCATAAACAAATAAATGTACTCTTTTTGTATGTGCATGAATATATCATGGGGATGCAAGAAAACTTGATGCCACCCTTGTGAGAAAATAGCATGTACTGAGTACATAATAAGTAAAGCTTACTTTCTCTCTCTGTCCTACCATCTTCCCCAAATATGCGTGCATTAAAACATGCAGGTAGTAGAAGCATACAACAGACATCACAGCACAACCAGACTGGTAACATATAACTGACTCGGGAAAACAAAACAAAACAAACCCAACCAACCAACCAAACACAAAAATCCCAGCGAAATTAAATTTGGTACTCCACATTAGACTTTGCAACAAAGCTATAACAACCTCAGAGCTGTGTTATTATCACCATCCATTTAGCCCATTTGATGCATTATGATGTTAAGCAAAGTACACAGAATACATTTACACAAGCCAAAACCAAAATAAATGCATTGGTCTCAGGTACAGTGTTGATCCTCTTTTGTACTCAGAAAGAGAATATACATAAATATTGCATACTGAAAAAAGGTACTCTGTCATTTCACAAGAGAAGCATTTCATTTCTTGTAATGAATTACTAATCTGACAGATTGCAGACAGAGTAATGTTTACAATATTTTAAGGTTCATCGTGTTTCCCTGTTCTTTTGTGCTGTTCTGGCAGCAGGACATAATTCATGCTTTCCTTTTTATCCAACTGTGATGGCAGTGCAGTAAATTATATCTGGGGTTATTTTAGCCAATCAGAAACCCTGATTAGTTGTAGTCTAATTAAGGAATAATGAATGGGGAAGTGACAAATTTCCTCTTCCTCATTTATTTTTGTAATTAAATTGCATACTGCACATCAATCAAATAATCTATGTTATTAGAATTTGCAAACTTTTTTTTGGAACCCACGTGTTGTTTTGTTGGCAGGAGCATTTATCAGGTTTTATGGCCAGCTGTCAAGAAATCATAAGGTACCAACATTAAGCTATCTATATGATAAATGTCCTCAAGGAAAGATGGAAAATAATCAGCCATAGCTGTTACAAGAATACTAGAACAGTATGCAGTGTTTCCACTATGTGTAGAAGAGGGTCAGAGCTTGATGTTAAGATAATTATTTAGATTTTTTAATAGTTCTTCCAACCTCTTAAACTTCTAGAATTTAGTCTATGCTGCCATTTGTCCTTCTGTAAGTCTTGATCTGGAGTGAAGAAGTGATAGAATAAACTGAGTGCTGAATAAACTAGAGGTGAAAACCTCTATAAAGAAGATGGATAAACACAGCTTTCCACATTATTAAGTTCACAAGCAATAGATAAAACATATGTGGGGGGCTTAAATCTTATGCACAAATGTGGAGTTAGGAAGCAGTAAAAATGATAGTTTAGGAATGTTCAAAATATAGAGAAAACCTTCAGCTTTTCAGAGAAAAAAGGGTCAAAATACAAAATATAATTTTAGCCAAAATGCTCAGTTGGAATATTTTCTTGATGTCATATGACAGTGGGAGTTCAAGATTTCTAGTGTCTTCCTCTCATTTTAACGGGATTTCTATCTGCTCCCATTTACTGTGTTCCGCCTGCTGTTACACAGACCAACACTTTCTTTAGTGAATAAGACTTTCAAGGCCATGAAGCATTATGTGGGGGGAAATTCAAATAGCGTGTCTTTCATTGAGAAGGAGCACATGAGGCAACATCTACAACTTCAACACCATGCAATCTTTCTGACTTCAATGCTTTTGATTTTCATGCATTTGTCTAGAGAATATTTTGTTTCAACAACTTATTTGTTTTATAATTTTCCTTCATGAAAGCAAATTCTGTTTGCAAAATGCTTTCATTAGCTGAAAATCAAGTTCCCACTAGAAAAATATTTCCATCAGGAGGGTTTTGACTGGGGCTTCTACAGCTCATCCTGAGACTGACAAAACTGACTCTTTCTCAGTAATTCACAACACCCCTCTTTTCAGTTCCCATGTACAAAAGGGGGACAATCACATCTGTACATTTATTTAGTATTATTAGGTAACATTCAAACTTCCTGATTTTATTATTTCATTTTTTTCATCTCATCATGCCAATGGTTATTGTTGGAGTTGGGTGTCAGAGGTTGGTAAGAAATAATGATAAAAATTTCAAATGCAGAAATTGTCAAGACTAGCTGCCTAGTGTCAAAAATAAGTTGATCCACATAAATTTATATTACTTACAGCATTAGCTGCTTACTTGTCTCCCATATTACATAAACAAATAAGTCAATTGAAGTGAAATGATATAGTGACAGCAGCCACCACAAAACCACTACTGTTACTGAAACAAGGCCATGTTTTTTTCTCTCTCATCCGTTCCCTTTACCAAGATATCACTGTGCCAAGTTTTTATTGGAACTGTGAAATTATATTTGAGACAGAAATACACATTGTCCTTGTAACGTGAAATTAATTAGGCAAGAAAGCTCCATGTTTTAATTCTAAACTAAGTTCATAAAAGTTTGAAGTCTTCTCTTTGTAGAGGAAATACTACACGATATACAGCAAACTGCAGTAGAAGCTGCGAGAGGAAATTTTTTGTTTTCTGTCAGGTGTTCTGTCATACATGACAGGGGTAAATTTACATGTCTGTGGGTATTTAGGTAAGACATAGGCAATAAATATTTGACAACTTCAAAAGAAAAAGCTCTGCACTTTGCACATGACATAAAAAGCATAATTTCTTGCTTTGCATTGCTTCTCATTTAGGTTCAGTATTCATATAAGGGTTTAACTTAAAACCTCAAGGAAATCTGAGCATTTAGCTCCTACTTAAGAAATACACTGCAACAGAAGGAAGTTAGTCCTTTGAGGATCTTCTTTTTCCATTTAAAATATGGAGACATGAACAAGAACCCTAACTCTATCCTCTCAAAGTTGATAAAAAGAACTATGGCTTAAGTATGTATTCTCATCTCATATTTTCACATAGTTCAAATGAATAAAATAGTTCTAATTCCTATGTATATATTTTGTCCTGATGACATTTACAGTTTCTTCTTTGCAGGGATGGATTATACTAGTCTATATGAAAAATAACAATAGAAGCAACAATTTCTTTTAGCCCATCTTTTTCACTGCACTGTTTTCAATGCAAAGAAAACAAGCGGACACAGTGACAGAGATTTGCCACATTATATTTACATATTAAATATTAAGATTAAAATTAAAACAAAATAGAAAAATCCCATGCTTTTGCATTATACCTGGCAGACAACTTAATCCACAATTTTCAGCACTAACACAAACTTCAAAATCTTGAAATATTAAGTTTTTTATGTTTCATTACAAAAAATAATCTGCTATAAAATTGCAAGGTAATAGTTATAACTATATGGCTTGAATTACAATCTTTGCTTTGCTTGCAAAAAAGGCCCACAGTTCACATGTTCCCTGGTATTAGTCTAAAAAGTTTGAAAGATGGGTCATTGTATTCAGAATATGAACTAATTCTGAATGTTTTTTAGATATAATCTAAACACCAGAGTTTTTTGAAACATTTGTCACTGGAAATGGGAACTGGGAAGGACGGAGCAAGACCTTGGATTCTGGAATTTGCAAATGGCAAGTTTCAACAACCTTTGAAATATCAATAAGCCTTATATGTTTAAGGAGGAAAAACACTTGAGAGAAATAAGATTGCATGACTTCAGGCTTCCAAACAGAGAAATATAATATTGATCCTAAAAAATCGTTATACTATTGATGCAGCAGGAGGGAAAAGAAGAAAACCTCTATTAATGCTCCAGGCAACTATCACAAGGGACTTCAAGTCCTAAATTTGCTGCAAATTTCAGCAAATTAAAATATGCAAAACTTTTCTGAGTTTTAATGTAGTAAACATTTCAAAAGCCATTTTCCACTGTTTCACTGTGAGTATATACCAGTAAGCAGCTGGGAAATCTAATTTAGGTTTGAAATCTGCTTACAGTTTTGAGATCCCTGGCACTATTTCTGGGGAGGTCCTTGTATAATGCTTTTAAAGCAGAATGAAAATGTCATATGATGAGAGACAAATCCGTTGTAAGGTAACAGAATGGCTTTACTCATTTTTTGTAACTGCTCGTCTTTTTCCCATATTCCATGCCCAGGAGGTCAACACAGCAATATTATTTTAATCATATGCAATTCTATTTCTAATGTCTGATTTAAGTAACCAACCCCCTCTACAGTATTGATCTATTTAGGAAATGTAGTTTTTATGTGTGAGTGGTTGAGAAAAGAAGTTGAAAGGGTTAAAAAAGCATAATTTAAAATATTTCATCATTACTTGACACTGTTGACTGTGGTTGTATGTGTTATTGTCTAGAAGCAGAGAAAGCAGGAAAAACAGTGTTAACAGGTGCTTTCCATTTGGACTTTTCACTACCAGTGGCTTTCCTTAGATAAGTGTTCTTGAACCATGTACAACTATTCTCTCTTCCTAGGGACAGAAGCTGTTGGAGAATCTTTAAATTCAGCTATAACAAAACTTATTCACTTGAAGAATAGCATTATGATTATCTATTATCTATGATTCTATTATCTATTACAGCTATTTCTCCTTTATCTAAGTTGCACGTGCAGGTGGCAGCAAACAAAGAAGTTCATTTTTTCTGTTTCCCTAGGTCTTATAACTTTGCATAAGAAAATACAAGGAAACTGTTCCTCGGCCCATTCATGTTTTAGCTGTAGTATACGTTAACTAGGAATGGTTTATGTTTAGGAAGATTTAGAGCTAGTGAGGTTTATGAGAGTTTTATTGGAAGCATTTAACAAGATTCAGTGTTTGTCAGCAGCTGGACCAGTGAGCAGCCTGATGGTCACCAAGTATAAATGCAGTGGTGGACAAGAAAACCCAGATCATCCCCAAAAATGAGAAGTAAAAATAAACTTTAAGAGCATTTTACAAACATTTACAAGTACATTCAAAAATTCACTTATTTATCCTATCACTTAGACTGTTTAGAATTGCTCTGAGTAAGTGAGAACAATCCTTCAGAGTAAATGACAGTGTGGCAGCACTGGAAAAATAAATTACATTGATAATTGCAGTGCATTCACAACTAGAAAGCATATCCTTTTTCTCCCTTCTCAATGTAGCTACCAGCCCGAGCCTCTCCTGTGTGGTATCTACAGTCAGTACAAGAATATTGATATGTTTTCTTCCTGTTGGAAATTTCTCCATCTTCATGCTAGATACTCAAGCTGAGAGGGGGAAAAAAATAAATAAATTACAAAGCACTTGACTTGCAAATAGTCTCTCACAGCAGGTCAGGGTCAGCTAACTTTCATCACCAAAAAAAAAAAAAAAAAGAAAAAAGCAAGAAAGGAAGTAGCAAGAGGTTTCTGCTAATGTCCAGACCGTCTGCTCAGCCAGATGGCCAACGGAATCACAAGAGGAAGGTATCACAGTCACAGAGAAAGCCAAGCCTTTCTCGCTTTATCATACTCAAGCCAAAAATAATAATTCAACAGCAGCCAACAGAACCCTTAAGGCTTTGTGTACTAGCATGCCGAGCTTTCCTGTAATCACTGCGGTATCTCCAGGAACAAGGGGTGGCATGAATCATTATTTGGATGTGATAACATGACCCATACAAACATTAGGAGATAATGGGCAAGTCTGCACTCTGCAAATCGAATCACACCGTGATCCATCATTAACCTAAGTGAGATATTGCTTTATTGAAGTAGCCCTGTAAATGAATAGGTCACAGCCTACATAAAAACTGAAGGATTTGTTAATGCTCCTAGGACTTATATTCTATTAGAACACACAGCCTGAGTATAACTGAGATTATAAGTATGCTCCTAAAGAATAGTTAGGAAAGAAGGGAAAACCTAGGATTTAGACAAGAATAATTTTAGAACATTCCACTGAAACATACTTATTTATACATATATAGAAAGGTATTTTTATACGTCTCAATTTGAGTTTTGTCTAAAAGAAGGAAGAAAATAATCACTGATTTCAAAATACTTTATTCCTCACAAACTTTTATAGCACAAAGAGTTAAGACTTTGGGACTGTGTGAAAATTAATGCACTTCCAGTTAATGTGGATCAGCACTACAAGACAAATGAACATTGCCCTTCAGAAAAGAGATTCATAAGTCAGCTTAGGAGGTTTCCAACATCAAGCCATTTAATTGCTACTTTAGGAACTCTGTTTTTTGCATAGACATAGTCCAGGTGTTAGCACCAAGTCTTCACTTTTCAGTTCAGATAACAGGACTGAGCTTCAGAACCAGTTAAGACAAACCTTTCAAATATTCCTCCCCCTTTTTACTGCATCCTGGCAGCTTTATTTAATTGTGGATGCAACAAGGAATTATGGATGCTGTCCTTTGAGACTAGTGAATCATGAATGAAGGAGGAATTATTTTCCTCCTAAATTCTCTTGAAATAAAGTTTAAATCAAGAATTATTTATTTCTTTGCAAAAAAAAGTTTTCTTTTTATCTTTACAGCTATAAAGCTTATAGTAATTCTTTGCAAGAAGGGGACTAAACAAATCAGTCTATTAAGCAAGTTGTTACACACTAGCAAACCAGTTTTGCCTGACAAAGGTAGTAATGGGCTTAGCAGCTGAGAGGAAGACATCTTCTCCAGGAACTTCATGGGTAATTTAGGAGGAGCATATGCAGTAGAACTTGCTAAATAGTGGAGAAATTGGAAATCCTAACACCCAAAAGCACTTTCATTTGCTTCTAGGAAAGACAGATGATTTGCTTTCACTTTCACCTTGAAAAATTAAAAAACATCTGTACCAACTTCTAGCATGACTGTTATATAGTTGTTCTGAGTATACTTCAGGTGTTCCAAGGGATTCTGTCTTGCACTTCTTGTGAATTCCAGAACATCCACACAGAATAACTTTGATTACATTTCTTAAGATATACTAGAATAAGTTACTAAGTACTACTATACACACTGTTTTGCTAATTTATTTGTTGAGGCATAGATAAATCTTGATATACTCAAATTATATGCTCATCTCCTCTGAGACTTTCACCTGCTGGACTGAAATTCACTACAGCATACTGCTTTTACTGACATGCATGAACTTGAGTATAAGGATAGTCTTTTTTTTTTCCCCTCCAGTCATGGCTTTAAGAAGGACATTCGTATTCATGTTTAAACATCTCACTTCACTCTATAGCCTTGGGAACCAAATACAGTAAAATACCTTTCAACAGTTAGGATTATATGCAGGCCACTAATGAGTGTGTTTTCTCACTGTAAGGGGGCAACTGATGAATTAGAGATCATATTGAAATCAACACAACTGTTAATGAAAAAACTTAGAAAAACTGCCTTTGGCCAACTTTACAGCTGGTGAGAGAACCCATTTTTCACATTTTAGAAGATTTCAACTAGTTAAATAGGTACAAACCCAGGTTTCAGGACACAAAGACACAATCCTCAAAACTTTTGAAGTTCCACATGGTAAAATGCATCCACATGAAGTGGTATGTGGTCAAATGTGCCTATCTTCTAACACAGAATGATACTTAACACACTTTCAAAACACAGCTCTTGAAAAAATATAGGCACTCTCCTACCTGTTTCTTTCTGCCCAGTTTAGGTGGCTATTGTAGGTCGTATGTACTGGAGTGAGATATCACTTTCCATGAGCATACTTATTAAATGAAGTGCTTGCAACATCATGTGCTTTTTGAGTCACACAGTGGTCTCATTCACACTTGCTTTCTCATTCATCTGTATGCTTGTGTGTGAAAATTCTTCTCCCAACAGTGGGCCAAAAGCACAGATTCAGGCCTGAACTAGGTTACTTAATATTTAGGAGTAGCTACAGAGAGAAAATACATCAGGGGAACATCAAATCTTTGACATAAAATATAGCTGATAAACTAAGAAAGGGGAAAGACAGGTGGTAAGAAAATGGCAGACTGGTATGAAACAAATCACCCAAGGCCATGCCTGACACTTCAGGTGAATCTTCACTAAGTTTACATGTTAGTATTATTAGGTGCTGAATTAATGCCTCTTTCTCCTACATCAACCCACCAAAGTGCAGATGTCAAACAGCAGAAATTTCGTAGGAGAATCTGTTCTGACAAAGTCTGCCACCTGAAGGAAAAGGGTTAGACCCAGGCCATTCTGCCGGCTGTTAGTCCATTTCCAAGGAAAGACACGGTGCAGTTTCATGGCTTCCCTATAACACACCAACCACAGCTCTTAAAGGAGATTTACCAGCACGTATGTGATGAGAGCACTACAGTAGCTACTCTCTCTGCCTGCCCAAATGCACACTATTTGCCAATAACAGAACAGTAGAGTCCACAACCAAAGTTAAGTCAGCTTTATTCCTGCTCTGTGTTCTCAAAGAGGCTAGGATCAACCAAAACTGAAGCCGGTTTCTACAGGAATAAATAATTACTGCTGGAATGCAGCATGAAAGATGCTGATAAATCAAGCCTGTTACACTTGTTCATTGAGCTGTCTCTTCAATGAATCATGCAGCTTTGTTTCTCTGACAAAGATCAGAACCAGGGCTATTTCCATCAATGCCAGGGAAGTTGAAGCAGAGAGGTTTTATTTAACTTTAGCTAGGTTTAATTTCTCTTTTTCTAGCTAAGTATTTTAAACTAAGAAAATATTTCAGTACTGTCATTTCCCTATCTACCATCATTATTTTTTAATAGTCAGTTTAATACATCAGATCATTAACACATTCTCTGTGAAACTTTTTTTTCCTTTAACATAAGTCTTTTTAAAGGTACATCTCTAATTTCACACAAGTCCCATCGTACTTCATGCTGTTGTCAAAGTTTTCAATGGTTTATAAGACATAACATACAAAACAGAACTGAAAAAGACACTGTTTCTTCAGGTGAAGGATTTGCACAGTCTGCCACCTCTGACTCCGCTACCAGAGGAGAGATGTTTGGAGAAAATATGTCACTCGGTAAGTGGCAATGGGAATTCAAGGACAATAAGTGCAACAGGAGTGCCTACTTTGAAGCTGTCGTCAGGGTATCTCAAAACTCAGTTTATAATCAAATTATGCCATAGATAGTAAGAATCTATGTACTGAGACAAAGAAGATGAGAAACATAATGCAAAACAAAAAATGAAGCAAAACATTTATTACAAGATTTCAAAAAAAATATACCAGTATAACAAGCTATGACATAAAATTCATTTGATCTGTCAGGGAAATGCACCCCCTTTCTGGTGCTAAAGCAAGGCAGCTATTTCAGAGATGCTCACACTGGGTTTCACTGGATAAAAGAAAACAAATCGGTCAAGGTAAAACAATAAATAACAATGAAATTAGGAAAGAAGATCTAATAAAACAAAGTACCCAAGACAGTATGTTTTACCCCTGCTTTATTCAATAACAATGTAGGCCTTCGGTAATGATAGATGATTAATACCTTGTAGTACATATCAGGGAAAAAGAGTACTTTCTTTAGCAGAGAGCTTCTTAAAACCATGCTGGCACATATGGAAATCATCTCTTAATATTAGGAAGATTCTTAAGTGGCATCCTAAACAGAGACAGACTTAATATTCTTTTTTAAATTAAGGTCTCTGAACAGAAACTTGTATTAAAGAGGCATGACGTCATCTGTACTCCTTTACCCTAGTTTTACCTTAAGAAATACACTGTCATGTTTACTCTGTAGAATCTGATAGTATCACAATACAAAATAATGCACGTGAATATCCGGAGACAAACTAATGTACCACAGCAAATCCTAGCCCTCCCTCCCCATCAAAGACTTCTAGGAGAGCAAAACCTACAGTGAAAAAGAAGAGGGGCCATCTTTCATACAAGACATTATATTTCAGTCCCTTTAGCGAACAGTCAGTAACCTAAGAAAAAGCAAAACTCACACGGTATTTTTCATAACACAGCATTACAATAGGTAACACTTCAGACAACATCCCTTCTTAGTAACATTTGTCTATTAAGTTTCTGTTACCACCATGCACCCTAATTCATTTCTTTGCAATATCTTAAAACTCGTAAGTGCTATCTATATAAACTCAATTTCTGTTCACCTTTTAAAGTGTCTCATAAAAATGTCTCTGTTTAAAGGGTATGTATAAACACACCCAAACTTGCACATACATGCTAATGCTTTAAGTAAAGGCATTTTTATGAGTCATTTAAAAGCAGAATAGTATTTGGCTTCATATAACAATTTTTACACTGAAGATCCCTCAAAGTGCTTTGCAAATGAATAGCCTGGAAACCAACCAATATAGTGATGCTATAGGTAAATACATATGATTTGAAGCAGAGTAGATAAATGCAACGGTATTAGAGTTTCTTGTCCTAAGACATTAATAGAAAAGTCATGGTTAAATTAAGAAAAATCAAAGACATTATGGAACCAGTATTATGTTTTTTCCTTGTTCTGGGTTTCTCACTTGCCTCCCTTTAATGATGTTCTTTAATTTACAGGTTTAAACATGTCAGCTGTCAGAAATTAATGGCAATGTTGTTGTTTTACTCAGCAGCATC
Source organism: Pterocles orientalis (assembly GCA_011057875.1). Taxonomy (NCBI): domain Eukaryota; kingdom Metazoa; phylum Chordata; class Aves; order Pterocliformes; family Pteroclidae; genus Pterocles; species Pterocles orientalis. The sequence goes on from WKFP01015394.1 coordinate 59,152, forward strand.
CTGAAGAAATATCAGTATATATTACTGTTTAAAACAAAATAATCTAAATCTTGTATAAAAAAATATTTATGTACTTGTAATTTAACTGATTCTGTTTCCTTTCCAGACTTTCACAAGGTGATGACACTTCTGCTGGAGTTATTCAACAATTTGTTTATCTTTGCTCTTTTATTTATATTTTGTAGTTCAGTACATCCACACACACATATCATTGTTTGTCAATATTATGAAAAATATTCAGAAAAGAGTTTGGTATTCCTTAAAGAAGGGAATAGAATTACTTAGTAGAAATGCATATAAGTGATTATCTCTCAGAACCTCATGACTATGAATTGGAGGACTATGGTAACTTAAACCAAAATGCAAGCAATTATCACAAAATATTTCACACTATACTCCCATTTTTACTATTAACTATGTTGTGTGGTATTAAAGTGTTAGAGGCAAAACTTTTCTCAAACTTTCAAAATTGTTATATAAAAATTAATATATGTTGTTAGAATCAACAGTAGAATGCATGACCAAAAACAGCTTTTAAAGAAAACATATTTGAACTTAAAACATATTTATTTGTTGTAATAGTTTCAGGTAATTATATTCTATCTAGAAAATAAGAATACAGATGTAAAGATCACATACACTATCTCACAATCTTTAAAAGCATAAAGATAAGCATAAGCAATATATTCAAGAGCAAAACGTGTGATGTTCCCCTGGGCAGACACTGTCATCTTCAGAATGTTGTACGTGCAGAAATTCTTTTTTATATACCCTCCTCAAGAAAGCTGACATTTGTGATCAGTTATGCCTAATGAGAAAACCGTGTTCCAAACAATCTTTATTTTCATATTTTAAGACTCAGTTAATGCACAGGCAGCTATGAGTGTCGGATCAGTTTTACCATAGGGCGCATGGAAGACAAGCCCCACTGTCTGCCAATGAGATGGCTGCACGTACTTCTGTGGCTGTGTGCACAGCAGGTGCACATCTGTGTACCCACCCCCTTGCCTGCGTGCTTCATTATGAGAAGACAGTGCAAGTTTTTACCCTGACTTTATCCTCTCTGTTTTACTGTGACATTTTACATTGCATGTGCATGTTTGAATAGTTTAGAAAGACTAAGAGATCCTATGAGCATGTTAAATACAGTTTACCTGACCTCTGGATAATTATAACAATATTTGAAAAATTTGATGACAATGCTTTGCACAGTTACATGTAGCTTACCCATTCCTCTAATTCTGTGATAACTATTTAGATATTTACTTAGACACAACTTCTTAACCTTTTATACAACATTTATCACCATACCTTTAAGATGGTGTGGTAGTAGTATGCAGATAAAGCAATAAAGACAGAAACATCATGCAATTTTTATATCACAGAGGTGTCAACAATTTCTGAAACCACTCCTAAACATTAAAGTATTTAAAATAATTTGAACACTGAAAAAACTGTCAACCTAAAGATTACTTAAGGAAAAGCAACTTAGGAATTTGATAGCCTATAACATTTTGAAATTATCTCAAGCACTACTACTGAACTAATGTGTTATTTAAGGTTAAAAGAAAGTAAAATAAGCATTTGCTTTCTGTCTGGATACTGTGTTCTAGTTATCTTTTTATTTGGAACAAAACTCCAACTGATGAGTACAAAATGAGAAACTACACATAGTAAGACAACTGTAACATTTATATTTGTCATTCTTTTATCTAGTCTATACTGTATGTCATTGCAACTAAAACATGATTTATTCTTGCATATTTGGAAAAAAATTAACCCAAAGTATCTAACATTGCGAGGGAATTCTGTCTACATATTGTGAATAGAAAGGAAATTGTGAGATATATTACCTCTACCTGGTACACAATTCAATTCAGTAGTGGACAAATACCGTAGACCTGACATTCTGAAGACTTAGGTGGGGCAGCAAATTAATCCAAATAAACTCGAGGAAAAATGTCATATGTGATGGATGTAAGAAAGATGAATAAGTTACTTTTTGAAGAAGTCTTTTCAAAGTAAAGCATTTTGTTTCTTGCTTCCCATAAAGAGAATCTCTTTTTCCTACCATCTCTAACAGGGACCCCGATCTTGGCAAAGATCAGCATCAGGTAACTAGTCTGATCAGCCGATAGGGAAGCCTTTGGTCTGCGGGCTGATACGTTCTAGGAGCACTCAAATCAGTTCAGCAATTAACTGCTCATGACTTCTGCAATGTAACATGGCATCTGGCTTTCAGATTTGGGGAAATGTTTTGTAAGAAGCCTCCAAACCTCTTAAAAACACACTGTGGTCAATGAAAGGTCTAACAAGATGTTCAGAGGACTGAAATAAAGATCTCCTGACCAATTTGTGAATTTCCTAAAAGCATGGTTTCATGGAAACATTTTAATCCTGATTTATATTGTATCTGAAATGCAATAACATACACAGCAAAAGGTACATTATCATAAGACCTACTTAGCATTCCTGAATTGTTAGGCTTTTTGTGATTTGTATTTGAACTTACAAATAGGGAAAAAATTACTGATAACCTCAACTGTTTGTTGATGCTATTCAGCAATAAAATAGCCTGCGTTTCTATTTAGCTCTGTGTAGATATTCACAGATACAGAAAAAAACAGTTAACCATCACTCAGTACACACAGAAATTTACACAAAGTCCACCACCATAAACATGTGCTTTGAAAGGAATATTTAAAATACTAGGAACATATATCCTTCTTAATCTAGTCTAAATATCTGGAATTGAGATACCAAACCCACAAAGCTATTAACATTAAAATATTACATGAAATATTTATCAAGATAAGTACCTTCACATATCTCTGCTATAGGCACACTTGCAGCATGATTTATAATTCACCATCAGAATATTTGTGCATAGATTATGTATGTCCTACTGCTCATCATATGACTTATTTATAGACGATCAATTTGAAATATTACAGTAATAAATCATGGCTTGCATTTGAAAATCTTGTATATCAAGGCTAAATTTCATTTCTCACCATTAAATTATTTCTGCAGACTTTTTTTTTTTTTGAGGGAGGAGGCTGCTCAGGTGTTTTCAAAGTTGCTTCTAGTCAAATTCACATTTCTTACCTTCTTTCTTTTAATTATTCCTTATCACTTTAAAGGTCAATGCTGCAGAAATTCCTTCCCCCCTCCAACCGATATTCCTGCCTTCCCTCACATACACACAAGACTGAGTGCTTAAAAAAAAATTAAAAATTAAAAATAAAAGATACAGAAATATGGCAAATACATATCCAGTGCCACAAGTTTCACACCATCATCCTTTATTTTCCCTTCTGACTGAAACAAGTCCTCAGCTGGACACAACATATTTTCCATGTTATCAGCACTGATCTCGCTACCCATAACACTTCACAGCCGAACCAGTTGCACCCATACCTATGCATCTCAGAGCCGCAGCCCGAGCTGGCGGAGGGCTGGACGCCTGCAAAGCGGAAGGGAAAGGGGCAGCTCCCTCCTCTGCCCCCCTGCCTTCAGGCACTGCGGACTTCCACACTTTGTTTAGAACTTGGGGAAGTTTTGCGATTCCAAACCGGGATGAACAGCAAATCCAGGCTGCTCATCCCCACGGCCAGGGACTTCGCCTGTGACCCCGCGTCCTTCC
>WKFP01015394.1:62817-126398 GCA_011057875.1 Pterocles orientalis
GTGCGACCCCCATTTCTCCTCCTCCCCCTTCCCAGCAGCAGCTGCCACCCTCACCTGTCACAGGAGCTGCAGCAGCACCCGCCGGATCAGCAGCAGCAGCGGCAGCTCGGTGCACAGCACCAGCGCCTCTTCCTCTGGGTCCCTGTAGCAACAAACTGCTCTCTTGTGTCTCCTCCTTCATTCACCGAGGATGTCGCCTGCAGAAAAGACAGGTAGAAACCGCGTTCTGACGGGAAGAGGTTGTCTCCCTTCTCAGAAGCGCCTGAATCCCTCTCTGTGGTTCCCTGCACATTTACCCTGCAGATCAATACGGCTCCTCAGCAGCAGCTCCAGCTCAGCCGCAGCCGATAGAGAGCAGCCAATTGGTATGGAGGATTCCCTCTCTGTAACCCCCTCCCACAAAAACACACAGCGTGCATTTGAAATTGTAATAGTTGTGAAAAGTAGTTTTAACCCCTTGCTTGTACAGCACCTTGTGCTTTTGGAGCTCCACATAACCTCTCATTTTCTTTTTTGTTTTCATTAAGAAAAGCTCTGACTGACCAAAATAACCCCACCTGGACTCTTTAAACTGGGTAATATACAGTAAGAAAGCTAAAATAGCTCAAACTGCAATCAACTGACTGGGAGGATGATGAGTTTGCAATCCAGTAGACACAGCATATGACAAAACCAAACATAAAAATCCAAAGAAACTACATTGCAATCTGTCATCCAGATATCATCACCATTCTTTTTCCCCACAGCCTTCCTATGTTTCTGACCACAAAACATGTCTGAACTACTATCAAAGAAGAAAAAAAACCCTTAAATTGTGGCATATGCAGTCACAATAACATATCTAGAGAAGAGAGATTTTTCTTTTGGCTAGTGCTGAAATTTATTTAATGGATAAGGCTTTTTCATTTCATCAATGATGCTGGATGCTTTACATCTGAAGAAATAACTTTACTTTTAGACCTCCAAAGCAAATATGCCACCGTCTTGTTTGTTTCTTGGCATTTATTTGCAGGCAAGAAATGCTGTAAAATATGTTAAATCTGAAAGCCTGTTTTTTCTAACGTAAAAGCAAAATGTATGGTACATGGATTACTGCAAAATAAAACATTTTAAAAAGTCTTACATTAAATTTTTAACAAAAAGAACCTGGATGAAATATACAAACACAGAGGTAAATCAGCCATGCAACCTTACTTCTGCCTCCTCCTCTACATGGACAATGCAATCTTTACAGCATTTCAATATCCTATACAAGTGTGTGCTTGCAAATTAGATAGCCTGCATGGTAAAAACACGCTTAGACTTCCTCTATTTAGCTGATAAGAGTGCAGTGCTATATATAACATAATATTCAGTTGACAGAGAGCGGCAAATGAATTACAGATACATGCATGGATTTTAAAGTGCTAGGCAGCAACTTCATTAATTTGAATTAACAGGAAACACGGCTAACTGCACCGTGAAACACAAAGCAGCTGTCACAGGGTACCTGAGGCCTTCCTCTTCAGTCCACTCATCTTTCCATGGCCAAAGTTGAAAATAAGTACTTCCTCCTGCATTACAAAGACGTAGTTCAGAATGGTTTGTCTTATGGCTCATGGGCCATTTGCAACCTGTTAGGATAATTCATATGATCTGTAGGCTCAGTTTCAGCAGCCCTCTTTTCCAAAATTAACTTGTGGAAGAGGGTACTGAGCTGTTCTGGTAGTGGCTGCAAGACTGTTTTGTGTTCCTTGACTCTCAGGAAACTGCCGCCTCAATGCAATGCCAGTTACTACTAATTCAGTTAGTTTTGCTCCCTAACACCATCATCAACACACACAAACAACCACTCATCTCACTTTCCAGTTGTTGTGGTTTGTGTGGTGGTTTTTTTGGTAGCAGGGGAGGGGCTACAGTGATGGCTCCTGTGAGTAACTGCTGGCAGTTCCCCTGGCTCCAGGTCTGTTTTGGTAGCAGGAGAGAGGGCTACAGAGATAGCCCCTGTGAGAAACTGATAGAAGTTTCCCCAGCTCCAAGCCAGACCCGCCTCTGGCCAAGGCCAAGCCAGTCAGCGTCTCTGCAAATGACGTATTTGAGAGGGGGCACAGCACATGGAGCAGCCATGCAGCCCAGGGCAAGGCTCAGCCCTTCTGGTCCCTCCAGCTGCCTGCCCAGCCTCTGCTGCAGCCCGATCCATCACCACAGCCCCAGCCCAGCCAGCCCAGCACAGGTGCCACTCAAGAGACCCATGCTGGAGCAGTTAGTGGAGAACTGAGGCCCATGGGAAGGACTCATGTTGGAGTAGTTTGTGGAGGGCCCTTCTGTGAGAGGGACCCCAAGCTGGAGCAGGGAAGACTGTGAGGAGCCCTCCCCTGAGGAGGAAGGAGCAGCAGAGACAGCACCTGATGGTCTGACCGCAACCCCCATTCCCTGTACCACCAGGGGGAGAAGGCAGAGAAATCGGGAGCAAAGCCTTTGGGCCCAGGAAGAAGGGAGGGGTATAGGAGAGGTGCCTTTTTAAGATGTAGTTATCTTTCTTATTATCCTGCTCTGTTGTTTTTGGTTTTATTTTTATTGCTAACAAAAACTAAATTGTGTCGGTGTTTTCCCCAAGCTGAATCTGTTTCTTGCCTGTGACCATCAGTGGTGAGTGATCCCTCCCTGTCCTTGCCTCAGTCTGTGGGAATAAAGACCTGATGGTTAACAAAAATGTAAACTGACCTTCAGGTTAGAGAATGATTGTGGACATGTGAGGCAACCCTGCAGAAAACCCTACTGCAGGCGTGAGAAGCAGCAGGTTCAAGACACCATGTAGTAGAAAACAGACAAAACCTGAAGATTAGTAGAATGTAAAAAGAAAACTGAGATGATGTAATCCTTGGTAATAAATTGGGAGCTTGCATACAGGACAGTAGCATTTGCTCTCAGCAGTGCTTCCCCTTCAGAAAACCAGAGTGCGTCTGGTGTGTTTCAGCAGACTGTCCTTATCCCGGCGGGCCAGAGATACGCATCAATCCACAAGTATTTTTATCTTTTGTTCTTCTGATTTTACTTCCCATCCCACTGGAAGGGGGGAGAGAGAGAGAGGCTGCGTGATAGCCTTAAACCATGACACCAGTAAAACAGACATGTTTCGATGCATTCATGGAAGCAATAAGCCAGTCACAATCACATGGCTAAATCATATAGTTATGATGTCTGTCAAATTGATGTCAACTGAAGTCCATTCATCAAAGCTGTCTGTGTATGAACTTCAGGAGCATCACCAGCACCAAATGGATTATCAACATGAGAGGAACTGTGAAAGCTATTGTAGTTTTTAAGAAATACCAATAAAGTTGTGTCAGTAGCACAGATGAGACCTACATCAGATAAAACTGCGTAGTTATCAGAGAATGGAAACCAGCCTTAAGGTATATAAGCCATTTTTCACAAAAGATTTAGTAACTTTTTAAGAGCTATAAAAACTTTGCTTTTAAATAATGTATTATATTGACTTACATTTCTTAAATGGTAAGTTATCCACATTATGTATTTTGATAGTATTGTTGAAACTGTTGAGCTCTAGCAAGTTATCATTGTTTTCTTCTGGGGAAAAGTATGTCTCTGTAAATTGTTATCACTAACCTTAGAATCTTGCAAGCTTTTCCACAGGAGTGCAATTATAAATACATACATATTAATGTCATCCATTTTTAGTCATTTCTTATTTTACTGCATCTCTAGCAAGACAGTGAATTTATTTCACTGAGAGGTAAATTTATTTTCCTGCAACTCAGAAACTATTTGTAAACCCCAGTGCAATACCTACTCTAAACAATAGACATTATCTTTAAAACAATGTTACATTTTATTATTGTTGTTTTAATTTCTAAGGCAAATATAGAGAAGATCTTGCAAAGCATTTTGTATACTTACCTAGATGATATATATAGGCAAAGATACTGACTACTAGTTTTCTCTCAAGAAGCACAATGAACTTAACTCTCCAAATAAACAGCCATTCTTTACACTTGGTAAAAGTGCAAGTCTGACTAGGCTAAGATTGCAACTTCACACTTGAATAACAATTTTATACATGTAGATCTCAAATTAGTTTTCATAGTAATAGCAGCACTATTTTCACAAGGAACTAACAAAGAAAAAAAGAAAATTGAGGAAATGCTTATTTTCTGTAGACAAAGCATAGATAAGTGTTAAAGCACTGAACTAGAACAGTGAGACAGAGAAGCAACCCTCAGATTTATCACAAATTGTCTAGATCTCCTTAAAAAAGTCATAGCACGTACTTGTTTGCAAGTCCTCTAAAAAAGAGCAGCATACATTTCATATGTACCTATTTAAAGTGTTTCCATATCTACTGATGAAACTGGATGCAATTATCATGACCTCAAATATCAACACACTGTTTTACAAGTTTCTTGCAAATTTTAACAAGTCCCCTCATTTGCGTATCTTGGTACACTAATGTGCGAAATGTGAATACAGACACCTTCATCAAGATAGAAGATATTCTAAGAGAAGATTAGATATATTTCATAGTTAAGTACAGGGGCACTGAAAGGTGCCACCTAATTCCCAGCCAATGAATGTTGGTTGTTTTCGTTTTTGTTTTTTTTTTTTCCTGGCAGTCAGCTTAGTAAAAACCCATCAAGCCTAAACATATGGACACCAGGATTAAGTGTTTCCTCAGTGGGTATTCTGGCATTCTCTTTGAGGGGCAGCAATTTCAACTGAGTTTCTGCTTCTGGTCTATTCACATGCAGCTTTCACTCTAGCATCAGTGAGCCTGAACAAAAGAGTGACCTGCCTTTTTCTTCTATGGTTCCACAGTACACCTTTTACATCACCCTGAAATTCACTGCCCTCTCCTCCTAAGGCCTTTGGAGGTGGCAAGATCTATCAGCTACTCGATAGGTGAATACAGGATATTGCATAGTAGTATTTCATTCAGTATTCTCCGCAAAGGTGCCTGAGAAACATCAAGGAATCTCCAACCCCGGTGTTCACAAAACATATGTTTGCAGTCCATAAAACATCTATTAGTTGAGAATTATTTCTTTGATTCTGTACCTTGTTTACTGCTGATGTACATAGGCTAGTGCATCCACCTATCTTGCTGAAAATAGGCTCCTACTGCTAGATGAAAAAAGCAGTAGGTTGGAAAGAAAAGCAAAATTCACAAGTGATCCTTCACAGTCCCAGCCAAAAATAAGCAATGAACATTTATGAGGCTTAGAACAGACCCAAATTAGTATTAGGAAGAAAAAAAATTATCTATTTTTCAGTTTAAACCATATGCTTATAGTATCTTAGCATGTATAAATTGTTATATCTAAACTTATATATTTACATTTTTAAAATCTTTCATGGAAATTGTTTCAACAACCTTTCAGTACTGGGCACACAAATTTTGTATGTTTACACTGACTACTCACTCCAGTTTCCAACTGCTTTAGAAGAAAAAGATAAGTAATATGGAACAAAAATTCTGCCACAGGCTTATAGAGATGAATGCTGCAGCATAAAAATGACTGCTGTCTGTAGAAGATCATTGAAAGTACTATTAGTAGCTACAGATAGGAAACTACTACACATGATGTTAATTTTACATATAAGAAATCAAAGAAACACATGGGATTGTTGTTTGTTTCTAAAATGTTTCATGCTGTCCTTCTCTCCCTTGCTCGCTCTTTCTCCATACACTATAGAAACAGAAGAAACAAGATGGTGCTGTCTCAAATGTTAGAAAATGGTTAATTTTCTCATTCCATTTTTTAATTGAAAGTATTCTTGAGCAATTTGTTTTTCTGAGAGAACACTGAAAAAATGGTCTAAAATTTAGGTTAAAAAATCAAAATATTTGTCATTTCTTCCAACACTGTAGTTTGAAAAGAGCTTTGAGCCTGCAACATGTAGTAGCACTGCTACTGAGAGAGGTTGCCCCTGCTTGGGACAGAGTGCATCCTAACTGTTCCTTCCTTTTATGTCAAGAGAACAAACAATGAGGACCACAGGAAAAACGCTTATGTTGTTTTTAAGTTAGTAAGTCCAGAAAATCAACATGGTTGTGAAGCAGGCATATATTTTTTCCACTGATACCTCCTCTCAACATTTTTTTTTCCATGAGAGCTAATGCTATGCTTAGCCCCACTTCAAGGAGACATTAAATTGTTGTGTGATGTAAAAACAATAAAGAGAATTCTAAATTATTAAGAAATGCAGGTTTGTCCTTCTGCTTTAGAACACTGAACGTATATAATAAAATTATGGCAGACTTCCTTTATCATGACAGAAATTAAAAGAATTTACAGACAAGTTAGTGAAGGGTGTGGTGATGCTACTGTATAATCCTATGAAAACTGTAGTAGTAAAAAAAGACTGCTTAAAGTCTGGTCCTGCTCCCAGGAATGCCTAATAATGGGTGTTACAAAAATGAGGGAAAATGTCTCTGCAACTAATTTTCTAATCCCTCTTGTGTATGGACATTGCTCTCTGACTTCTTGAGTGAAAGCTAAGACCTCATAACATTTGACTGGGCTGAATGGTCTCTTGGTGGGTGGCAATCTAGATTTTCTTTTTACAAGGAACTGCTACTGCATATGTTTATTTCTGGGAAGGTTGTTACTATAGAGAGAAAATCACAGAATACGTGATTTGTGAATGTGTGAACCATTTGTTTTCCTTCTTTCCCCCACTGGACAGGTAGACTATCTCAGTGTTCACCTGTTTCCTTCTACTCCCCTTTTGTTTTATCCTACTTTTCTCCAAAACTTAGCCTTTAAGCAATGAGAAAAAGTAAGCAGATGATAGACAGACACTGCTATATGGTATTAATTTATAAGTACCAGATAATTATAATATTGCATAAGTAATACCTGAAAAACTGAAACCAGCAGGTAACTAAGAAGCATAGACGGAGTAGGGAAATTTGCTTGCATAAAAAAGATAATATTTTATTTGGAATTTCTCGTATGTTTTAGTACTTTATCTATTCAAATACGTACCAGGGAGACTATATTCAGGACAAAAAATTAACCACCAGGGCAAGGAAAATAAAAAGAAAATTAAAAAAAAACAAAAAGAAATACAGTTTAAAATGCAAGAATATTTATTAGTTCTGTTTCATTTAGAAAGCTTTTATTTTGACTGTGTTGCAACTGCAAAACATTAAGAATAACTCAACTAAGTCATGTACATAGAACTGAAGAGAGTACACTCTGATTTTCTCTTCAAAGGCAATTTACCTTAAATCGTATTTATACATATATATATACATATATAAATGTACATATGAGCCCACCAGCTACAATATACCATAGCACATAAGAGACATCTTGTATTTAACTACTTTTTTTTTTTAAACAGCTTAAAGGTTGTTGTTGCATCCAAAGCACAATTTCTTGTCTTCAAGCCTGACCTGGCAATTTTCATGTTCTCTTGTTCTAAATAAGTATGCAAGAAAAAAATACCTGATTAAATTAGATGTTTAAGATAAAATTCTACTGTCATTATGTTCTTAGTGTTTTACTGAAGTTTGAAGCTGAGAAAAATCTGACTAAAATGGTTGACATTCTTAGCTACATCCTTCTAGTAAAGTACATGTTTGATCAGTGAAATCATGCTGATTTGGGGAGTTCACTATGCACTTCAATGAACCTGGAGAGAAACATAGCAAAGTACAAAAGCCTGCTAAGATTTGGATGACCAACACCGTCTCCAGAAAGGCACCTAATTCTTTCTTCAAAAATACATTGATGATAATGGAGGATGTCCTTCTTGCTAGTACCAGGTAAAGAAGAGTTATGTCTTTCTATAAAAAGAGGTTATATTCTGCTAAACATCTAGTCCATGATGTGTGTAAAGGCTCACTAGGGACTATATTTCAATCAGCTATCCTTTATTTCTAAGACAGAGGAAATACAGTAGCTCTTGAGCAGCTTTTTGGTTTTATTACTCTCAGTAGAAATGTATCTTTAACTTTGGAAAATGGAAGCATAAAGAAGTTATTACAGATACAAATAAGCCAGACACACCATTGGAAGCATGTAGTAAGCCGGCATAAATGGAGATACAAAGAGTAAAATTAAACATAAATCTAGCAGAAGAGAATTTCCAAAACTTTTTATTTAGGTAAGCATCAGTGCCTCTTCAAACTAGCAAAACTCCATTGCCAGAAAAATCCTAACTAAATCTCTTCCTCTCTACTCACTGCCACTTCTTTAGGAGTGTGAAAAGACACCTATTTCTCAGAAAGAAAGAATAAAATGGAGTATTCTGTCACTGAGCTTTTCTATCCTAGAAATGGCATTTTAGAAATACCATGCTGCCATTGCTGGCTAGAGATGTGAGGCAGACACATACCAACAATATTTGACTGAATATAAAGAAAACCTATGGAGAGCAAACAGGAGATGTAGTTGGCCTGACCATCAATGAATAAAGTAGCACTAAATTGGATAGAATCTATGTCCGTTGGTATTCCACTGAAATTACTGCAGAAGAAGGGCTTTTACATCAGGCTGTTAACCTCCATAGGAACTTGTTTCAGAATTGAACCCTCACTGAAACAATTCATTTTATTTCTTCTGTTGTGACAATAAATAATGATGGGACCATGTGTTCTTCATAGGCTCCAGAGTTAATTTCAGCTGATCAGGCAACTGGAAGTGATACGCAAATTCATCTCTCCAACTTTTACCATATAGGAAAGCCAGCTCAAAATATTGAAACTGTGAAAGCTATGCTCAGGTTTTAGGGAAGATTCAGACAGAAAGATATGAATAAAGTACATAGTTCAGTATATCTGCATAGCTCCAAATAATTTAAAAAACAAACAGAAAAATAGTAGTTCTCTGATTCCACTCTGGTTTTAAAGATCAACATAGATCAGTAAAAAAGTTATGACATAACCTTATGGGAATTCAGACCTTTTCTTCTTTACTGGTCTGACATCATATTTATGGGTCTCAAGATGATCATTTTATATGTCAGCCAAAACAAAAATCTGACAACAAAGTTGCATTTCCCTTCCACTTCCTCATTACTACAATATGACCTTGCCTTTATAAAGATCTTTAATAACATGTAAGGCAGAAAACTTTGTACTTTCTATAGTATGTTGGTCCCATAGAAACTTTTGTCAAAAAACCACATAGCACATATACTGCCAACAGACAGCTACTGTTAGCAAGATTATGATGTTTCACCTACTCTGTAGTATATATACAAACACATTTTAACTAAGGTGGAGATTTTTCCTCTTTTTTTTCTCTCTTTACTGGTCAGTGAGACAGTAGTATATACAGCATATGTCAAAATGAAAAGACAATATTTTTCAAATTCTCTCCAAAGTTATTTACTCTCTCACCACTTGAACTCAAATATTTGAATTTAAATACTTCTCCCTTGTTACCTCAATAATATGATCTCTTATCTTAAACTTTAAAAAAGTACACTTTGAATTTTCCAATGGTTCTTTAGAAATCTTTAATGAGATATTGCTTGAAACACATTTTTATTAAGAATCTGGAAACTGTCTGCAAGCTAAATTTCCGTGGCTTGTTTGCTGCTTTTTTTCTGATTATATGTACAATAAAAATAATAAACTTCCTGAAGGAGGCTTTCAGCTACCTTTCAGATCTAGGCACTCAGTAATCCAGTTTTCTTGTAACTCAGTTTGGTTATGAGCAGAGCCTACAATCTGATAGTTCTTTTGTAAATAGAGTGGAATGTATTTTCAGATATGAGATCAGAGATGTTAGCTTGCTGAAAGAAAATCAACCTTTTTAATAAAAAAATAAAATATTTGACAAATTCATCTGTCCCAAAGATATTTTTAGTCTTTAACAAATATTCTTGCATAAAGCAACATCTGCAGTCACTCCAGGAGTTTAATTTCTTTAAAAATAGGAAATTAGCTTTCCACACAAGGTATGTTTCAGGCACTGACTAATTCTAGCTTGTTGTTTTAGTAAAATCCCATTCCTGACAAGACACACCAAAATAGCGATATATCCTATGAAAATCTGAAAAATGTGTAAACTGTGGGATTCTTTGAAAAAATATAGTGTATTAAGAATACAGAATGATTACAAAAGACATCACTAATGTAGAAAGGCTGTATGAAATTATAGTAGTGAAGGCAAATATGCAAAGAAGTCGTGATGCATAGTACCACTCCTTAAGTAACTGTGTCTGAGGAGGATAGAACTCTGGGGCCAGAAATCCACACTCTGAACATGCCTAAACATGGTCTTAAAATTAAGCACAGTAACACAGAAGTTGTTACTTTGCAGATAAAAATAATCAACTTCTTTCTTGCAGTTTTCTCACAGCTGCTATTTTTCATATTCTTCCATTAAAAGATTTTAACAATATTAAATTTAAAAGAATCCAAAATAATATTCTAAATTTTGCTGCCAGTGTCACCACTTCTAGCCTTCAAGGGCTGGCAGATGTAGTAGCATAGTTTCTCTTTCATTTGTGGCATCTTGCCTACAATTATTACCGCTTAAGAAGAAATGTTACATGTTAGTTGTTTACATCAGAAAGTGACAGGCTCCACAGCACAGGGATAAACCCATCCTTTTCAGTGCTCAGCTTGATAAGCCTGGGGGCAACAGCTGCTGTCATTTCAGCAGTTTGTCTTTAAATGTTTACTTTTTGGTACCTCAAGATGCCATTTCTTCTTCAAGTGGAGCCTAAAGCTCACAAAGTCATCCTCCAATGTAAAGAATATAAATTCCTAACTGGTACTAAATTAAATAGCCATCAGCATGCTTCATCTGGAGGTAGATGCTACTGTGTTGAGTCTAAATTGCAGTCAGCCCAGTCAGTTACTTTCTATGTTTTAGGGTGCTGCAGTGTTATTTTGCACTGCTGCACTGTTTTTTTTTGTTTCTAGCTAAAAAAGGAAAAAAAATGAAAAAATAAGTTTAAAATACACAAAGCCTCTGATTATCTTCTCTGCCAGACGCAGAAAATCTCTTTTATGTGTCACATTTGAATACACAGATCTTTTCCTTATTTTATGTCCAAGCAGTTGCTTTCATCTTACTGAAAGGTTGTAAGAAAAGATAGTGTTTTAACAATCTAGTTCTCATCACTGCTAATAATCTGTTCATTTAAACTGAATCTTCCCTGAGGAACATCTAGAATTAATTAGAACTGATCGAACAGCACAAACTGTAATTTGTTGATGCTTTAGCAAATACATCTTATTGGTTAACTCCATAATAGCGGTAGGGCTTCTTGTTTCTAAATACTTGGACAGCTACAATTTAATTTATAAAAAATGCTGACGACTGCTGAAGGGCTTGTGAATTTCTGCATAGATTTTGATTAATTTCCATGTCAATGATGCTCTATATATTATTCCTCATTCATTATTCCACAACAGCTATTTTCTTCTAAGAATTTAGGCCATCTAATGACTGACCAAATACAATGCCATGTGATTTATGGGACAAATCGCATATCAGGAATATTGAAAAACAACCAATTAAAGACATAACTGTATTATAATTTCACAAAGAAACTTCTGGGTACTATTTTCATATTTCACAGCCAAGACAAATTAATGTTGCAGGTAACACACTGCCAGGAACAACTGAGGATGTTCAGGAGACTCCAAGTATTCATTCCTGTTACAAACAATAACATTTACCAGTGTATCCTGTAGTGCATTGTACATATATACACACATGAAGATGCTTTGGCTTTTGGAGGGCATAATTTTTGGGGCAACTAGTGTAACTATGCATAATGCTGTGCAAGAGTGCACAGTCTCACAACAGGTAAATAAATAGCTAATAATAGTGATAATAAGAAGTAGGCAGCTAGTAAAGATATGCAGAGAAGATGGTGTTGTTGTCACTATAATAATAAGCTCTTCTTTAAAATTCAGAACCTATTCATAAGCAATGCTTGGCAGCCTTTATACTCACAGAGATATTCACAAATATGAAATATTAATATTTTAGGTGTGTTGTTAGAATTGTTCTCTGTCTTTTCCACATGACAATGAAGGTGACAGAAACCCACTCATGAAGGTTGTTTTTATTGCACTCAAGATGTATAGCTATTCAAAACACAAGGAGTTGGTAACTGCCTACAGACAACAGACAAGCCTCCACCGGGAGCTTCAGTAGAAAGATCTTACAGCATTATTCATTCAAATAGACTTTCGCTTTCCTCAGTCTCAGCACCAGTGGATGTGGCATGAGGGACTGCCCGAATGATGACCTCTTCTCTCCTCCCCTGCCTCTACTCACTTGCTCACTTTCTCCCACAGATCATGACAACCATCAGGTTCTGAAAGCAACCATGCCAGTTCCACCCACTAAATACTGAAATAATAAATTTGAGGACTCATATAAATTACAGTATCTGCTGGCTAGAACCAATGGACCAGAAAAGGAAGGAGGTAACAATACTCTGACAGACCATAGATTAATGTCATTGTACTGTTTAAACTTCATCTGTTCTACGTGCTCCAGAGGTTAAAAAATTTGCAAGCTAAGACAGTAATATCATCTTACTGTGTTAAAGACACCTATTAGTCATGTCCCAGACAAATAGGGATTTATGACTTAGGCATAATTCTTCAGAATATGCCTGCTGTTCATAAAAGGCAGAGATATATGACTCAAAAATAACATTGAGACAGGAATAATTTTACACTTCACTTTGCAACATTGACTTTCGTCCAGAACTTATAACAAAATCTCTATGTTTTATGAATAGGTCTCTGCCAATATGACAGATTTATTGCTACAGCTTCGAAATCAGGTGAATTTCTCAGTCAAACAGAAGAGGTACAATTTCAGAAAGAGAAGAAAGATCCATGTAGATCTTTGTTTTCTAAACAACTGTATGCTGAGAATAAATTAAATTGCATGTCACATAGTCTGTGTAATGGCCTCACTTAAAATCTCAATTTTGTGAAACAATTTGCTACTTGGGCTGGTTTTGTCTAGGATAGAGTTAATTTTCTTTGTAGTAACTAGTATGGACCTATGTTTTGGATTTGTGCTGTGTGGTGCTTAGCTGCCAGCTGGGGTTAAACCATGACACTACCACAATTCAAGTACATTCCCAGGACCTTTCCCTAATGATCCTTCCAAATTCCAGTTCTGGTTTGGTTCTCCTGGAGGATTGTGCATTTTAAGACTGAAATGAAAAAAGTAGATGTAGGAAGAGGTGCATCGCTGCCGATTAGGTCTGCACTGCCACAACATATGGATAAATGTTCTTTCGCCAAACTTGTAATCAGGCTCCAGTACCTGAAACGTGATCTCCTGGCAGCCCCTGGCCACTGGAGACCTGGGCAGATGGCTGAAGGTGCAGGGGACCTCCTCTACCTGCTACCTCAGCCCTGGTCTGCTTCTCATGCCCTAGCCCACACACATACACTTGCACTCATTTACAGGCACTGTTATTACTTTCTTAGTAAATCATTAGTAAATCTTAGTAAATCAAGTAAACCTCTTCTGAAGCTCACTTCCATTTAATTCAGCTCACACATTTAGGAGGGGCTTTGGTGCTTTTTAGAAATTACAAGTTTGCAACGGCTTCACCTTCTGATAAAGACAACTGTCTTTTGGTTTCAGATGCCAGAAATTGTGAAGTTGGTGGATCTTCTGTTTCCTCAAGAACACTTTTCAGTCCCTCTTTTTAATGAGCACCAAACATCCATGAGTGACAATCCCTCAGACACAACCACACAAGTGTGCCCAGCTGACCACTTGGCTGTACAGTACATTTGGTAGATGTGGATAAAAGCTATTCTGAGAATTAAAAATATTACTATCTGATAAAATTTGGGGGAAGTTTAATATTATGTCCAGAAATCAAGACTGTGTTTTTCTTTATTTCTCCCTCTTAAACAGCTGTTCTTCGTAAAAAATGTCACTTGTTCAGTTAAGAATCAGAAATACAATGTAAGTGATAAACCACAGACCTGAGGAGAAAACAGATAAAGTAATACTCAGAAAGATCTCATGAGGTGTCTTAGGGGCTAAATTTTGCTTTTATGTATTTCCGTATTTCCTAGTCAAGGTTTTTGAATGATGTACATTAGCACAGCTCTTACAGAATAAATAAAGTGAACACCTGTCCTAGCAAAAATCTTATCCAGTGCATTGTTTTATGTGAGGTGTTCTGGAGAAGCTAGCTATTTCAGTAATAAAACACCAAAACTCATCCTCATCTGTGACAGTATTGCATAGGTCTATACCAGCTTTAGCCAGCAACAACAGCTGAAAATTGGTGAAAGGGCAGATATCTGCCTTACAATGCAAATGAAAGACATAATAAAACTGCCACAAGTTGCTCAAATTGCTATCAGGTCCACAACTAAATGCAATATACAGTCAAAGTTGCAGTCTGATGGAGAGCAATGCCACTGCCGCATTGCTTTCCTTGTGCCTAAATCTATGCTGGCGTAGCCTAGTGCTAGTGGCAATGCTCTTTCACAACCTCTTGTATAATAATTTGCACTTAGACTGGATGAAAACCTATCTATACTTGGAAAAAAAGCAGAGTTTTAACAAGAGTTAACATGAGGTAAAAATCTAGAAGCTTCTCGGCTTGCCCTACTGCATGCTGTGGAGATGAATGCAGGCTACGTGATAAGGGAAGAGCGTTGACCGTCATTTTGAAGATCCATGTCAGCAGCGCCATTGGTGTTTGGCAGCCTGCACTGCCCCCTCAGCCCAGCGCAGCAAAGAGGAGCCAGGCACTGGGTGAGAGGGAGCCAGGACAGGCCTTGGCAAGGGTCTTCCCCCATGTTTAGGAGCTGCTCAAGAGCCCCAGCCCTCTGCACCAGCCACAGGCCTCCCCACCAGGACCACCTATCTCATCCTGGCACCCACCTCATGGCTTCCACCCCCATCTCACCTGGAAATTACCAGGCAATGGTCCCTGGGCCATGGCCACGCTTGACTTGCTGGGGCACAGTGGGGCTGCGCCTGGGGAGAGAAGGGCACTGCCCATCTGCCCTGCGGGCACCCTCTGGCCCATGACCCATGCTGGCCACTGACACTCCTGGAACAATTTTCTTTTCCTCGTTAAGTTTATATCTAGTCTACTACTTAGTCCAAGTTAGAAATGTCCATTTTTTCACAGCAAAGGTAAAGTACGTGGTGAATCCTGTGTGAGCCCGTTGTGGTGCTAGTATTGATCATCTGACACTTCAGGGACGAAAAGTAATTTAAAAACTATCAACATATTTTCCCTGAAAATAACTTATCTGAAAACGTGAAAATTTCCCAGAATCATGATTTTCAGAGGATGGGTGTGGTTTAAAGAAAATATTGAAAGAGTAACAATATTACCCTGGAAAAAACATAAATGGTACTTTTTGCAGTTTTTCTAATCTTCTTGTCTAGAATCGTCTTTTGCGGTCAATAATGGAAGTTACAGAAATCGCCCAGTCAACCACCCACAGCAAGAAGCGTGGGAGTACATTCAACATTTGCATACTCTACTGAAGTAGCTCAGAGTCCTTACTCTGTTCTTCAAGGAACATGAAATTAAAATGTTGTCTCACTACGACAAACTAGGTATCTGCAACTACACCACATGTTCCAAGTTTATGATGAACTATAAAGATTTATTTAATATTTATTTAAAACCTCTTCAGGGCCTTGTTTTGTAAGAAACCACAGTAGAGCATTGTGGTCTGTCAATTCAAACAACTCTCTAGCCACCAATTACAGAAGATAAACCAGAATGCCCTCCTTATACTGTTCAGGCACCCAGTCTCTGAATGCTTTTTTCATTCCTACACCCTGTTTGGTACTCTTCAAATCCATCATTTACATTCACAGAACTATATCCATGCTCTACAAATAAAAGTTTAACCGAATTAATATGACATTTTAGCAAATAAACAGGTTAGATCAAGGAGTCCAAATATTACATGATTTGGCTGTTCTTCTAAAAGTCCTTTATTTTTTACTACTCAGCATTTTTTTCCTCTAAGTCCCCAGAATCCCTGAAACCCTGTGCTTCACTTCCTCTGACATCTCCACCTCAATAAGAACCTTCCAGTTCTCTATCTGGTGAAGCTACCATGTAATACTATAAAGTTATATGAGCTATTAACCACCCAATTAACCATACAAATCTATTCAACCTTTCATCTTCTCTCTAACACTGTCTGCCTCCATCTGGTTCTCCTTTCATGCTTTTTGTAGGGTTTTTTGATGGTGCAAATTGGGATAAAGATAATTTTTAAAAATTAGGGAGAGGAGAAAGGAAAGAGAGAAAGATTTCTAGAAAAATCCCATAGTGGGTATACAAATGGAAAAAAAAAAAAGAAGTAATTTGCCTGTTGCCTGCCTGAAAGGCTTTTATCCAACTAATTTTCTCACTGCAGGGGGAAAGAGAAATTGGCACAGGCTTCTCTGGCAAGTTGTTAAAGCCTGAGTGCCCTGACTGTCAGCCTCTCCTCTTCCTCCTCCAGGCTCACTGCCAGCTTGCCTCTGCCTGTTCTGGGGAAGCCAGGAATACAGAAAACTTGGGGAGATATTTGAGACTGAGAGCTTTCATTCACCTTTTACCTGCCAGTCAAAAAAATAAAATAAAGCAAAAAAATAGGAGTTTTATCAAAATTAGCAAGAGAAGAAGGTAGAAAAATATCCAATTGGTTTTAAGACGTCTGAGGCTCATTAATTGCTTCAGAGAAAAATGGTATGTAGATTTTCTTCCTTAGAAAAAAGAAATTATATTTGTTAAGAGATATAAAAAGTATTTAATGATAACTTCAGATGTGTTCAAATTAACATGACAAATTAACCAACTACATTGTCTTGAATTTTCTGCCAGGTCCTGTGTATTCTATACAGAAAAGTAACAAACATTAACATTTTATTATTTGTAAAGGAAAAAAGAATATGGCTTTTTGTTGGTTTTTTTTTTTTTTTAACTGTTCCCTAAAATTGTATCTTAATACTTCCTCATTCTGTGCCTATCATGTCAGGGCCGTAAACATTAATTTGTCTGAAGTTTTCTTTATTTTAGTAAACAAAATAGCTATCATGCCTGTGGCTTGCTTTCCCTTTTGCCAGTATGACTCCCTAAAGTAACTTTTGGGTGGCTGTTATGAATGACTTAATGAATTTACCAAATGTACAAAAAACAAATAGAAACTTTAGGAAATGATTGCTCGCTGACTGGGTTTTGCTTACGCTTCTGATTTCTAGTCAGTGAGATGTGGAAAAGATCCTAGACGCAGAATAGATCCAGTATAAAGAAATACAGCATCTGACATGACAAATGTGGAAAGGTTAGTAGGTTTCAAATTGAGAATGGATTAAATAAAGTGTTGGCAACAAGTGGCTTAAGTCACTGCTGGGAGAATGACGCAACTGCTCATTCAGCCCCCAGGTAAAATCTGGAAAGTAGCAGTTCCACATAGCTCATCCCAGTGTCCCGTCCCCTATTTAATTTTTCAGGTCGTGAACTGTTTCCATGTGTTGGACTTCTAGTATTAAGTGAACATGAACACAGTAAAACATGCAGTATGTTTTGCTTTTAAGTACCTTTTTCCTCCCATTGACTTCAGTCTGAGAGGCTGCCTTAGTGGGGCTGAATACATGCGTGCTTTGTATTAAGCTTTCTACAGTTAACGCATGTTGCTGTTCAATCTTTGATCCTCCAAACAGTACGAGCTGAGCAGCAGAGATGACTCAGTGAGATCACTGTTGCTCTGAGCGCCTTATGATTATTCTTACTTGCTTATCCTCATAGCTCATATGCAATGCTGCTTGGCATGGCACCAGCGGCTGTGTGTGTGCTGATTTAAGGGAACCTTTCCAGGTTCAGCACTGGCTGCACAAGATCTGCTCTGCCCAGTTTTACTTCCCATTGAGCTTATGTTGGCACATTGTGGAAACAGCTGCTCAGACTATCTTTCACTCCTTTTCCCTGAGGTTTCTGTCATATCCATGCCAACACTTATAGGCGATGTTGCTTACAACTTTCTTGCTTGACTTCTGAGGTTTGTCCCCACAGTCTGATGCTCCCGATAGCCACTGTACCCTTTTATCATTCATAATAATAACTCTTAAGCAGAATTTCTCTTTTGACACTGTTTTAAAGAGAGTTCAGCTAAAACTCTCAAATGTCAATATGTTGACAGGCACATACTGAGTACCTTATACCAGGAATCTGTTAAAATCTTTTGAGATGTATGTTCTCAGCATCCAACAAACATGAAGTGACATGGTTTATCTGAACATTTTTTAATACGGGTTAAGCTATACTGTATATAAATTAAGTGTGCAGATATACACCCTTAGTTCAGTTCATGCCGTATTTTCGCTGTTCCTGTGAGCATCTAACAGAGTACTTGCCACTACAGTAGTGAAGGGGAGGGAATATTTGAGCAAGAGCTCCCTTGCTCTGAGAAAGAGAAAGGGTCACTGCTGCATAGAACCAAGCGTTAGGGGTTTAGTCATCCCTTTGCTCACCAAGTTTCAAAGTTTCTTTAGGATGACTAAAATTCCCTGGAGGGAGAGGGATACCTTCCAGTAAGGGAAGTGAGCCTTCTACACTGGGGAAGACAGTACAAGGAGTACACTGGGGAAGAGCCACGTCGCTGTTCTTGTCAGCCTGCAGCAGCATCACAAAGTGAGTGTACGGGAGCTCAGATTTACGGCTCTAACCCGAAGCTTATTTTTTGTGCCAGAAAAGTTACACAATGAAAGATGGAAGAATACTATTTTTATTCCTACTGTACAGATATTTATTTCTGTGTATGTATTTTTATTATTGGAGTTCCATGACCCATAAATTATATTATTGTGGAGTACACAACACGTAAAAACTAAGTTCATTTATAACACGTAAACAAATCATGATTACACAAAATACAATCTAGAATTAGGAATTTAAGCTCTCCTGTCTGGTCACTGAAATCTTGGCTTATATAAATACCTGCAATTTTATACTGAGTTTACTCAAGGGCAATGCAGGAAGAAATTCTTCTCCATTCATCTGCTGTCTAGACAGGCATACTTTCAAATCTGTACAAGCTGTTTCTGGGTTTCCCTGCTAATGACTGTATCAACTTTGTTCCAAGAGAAGTGCAATGAATTTCACTGACATTTGTTGCAAGCATAACATCATTCCAAACATTTTCTGAAATTTTAACAGAATAATATTTTATTGATCAGCACCAAAGAGGCAGTTAACTAAATGTTTAACTTTAAACAAGGTCTAACATATAATGAAAATAGCTCATTAAAAGGAGGTAAAATAAAGCTTGTGTATTATGTGGAGTTTAAAAAAAAAATAATCTTTTGCAGAGTTATGAATTTAGCACCAGCAACCCAGGATGTTTCCTTCTAGCACACACATTTTTATAGTAACACTTACTTTGGAACAAACATAATGAATATTCAGGCAATATCTACCTAAAAAAGTATTTTTTTTATCCAAAGATTAAGTGACAATTTAAATACGTGTAAATATATATATGCTTGAGAGAAGCCTTGTGAAAGCAATGAAATCCTTTATGAGATTCTAACCCATGCTCATCTGTTAGTACCTATCACATAGGCACAGGATGATAAACGCTACGGTCTTAATCTACTTGTATAAAAACACCAAATTAAATCTCA
Source organism: Pterocles orientalis (assembly GCA_011057875.1). Classification (NCBI taxonomy): domain Eukaryota; kingdom Metazoa; phylum Chordata; class Aves; order Pterocliformes; family Pteroclidae; genus Pterocles; species Pterocles orientalis. The sequence goes on from WKFP01015394.1 coordinate 82,431, forward strand.
GCTATATGCAGCAAGGCAAAAACAGAGTTGTCTTTATTTTGGTTTCTCCTATTTTTCAGTCCTACCTAAAGAAAAAAAAAATCATAAGCAGCAGTACTGAAAACTGTTACAAAATAAAATTAGTTTGTATAACTAACATATATATTAGAAAGCTACAGAAATGCTAAGATTTCTCATTTATTTTCTTCATCTATGTTCAAAAGTAACTTGTTGGATCAGTCTCTTATTAACATGCATTTATTTTGTTTGAACTACAAAACATAATCATGCATTACATAATTTAAGCCCAATATATAACAACTACTTCTTTTTATTGAAAGACTTCATCATTCTTTGTTTCTCTGTCAATAAAACTGAAAACTCTCTAAATTTCCAAGATAAGTGTATCACACATCCAGCTCCCCATGACAATTATGCTGTCAATAACATTCTTCCTTATGTCCGTTTGATTGTAAATTGAGTTTTAAAAAAATTGTTGTTTTCATTTAAATTTAGCAGACAAGTAGTTAAATAGGTATTCAAGGAGTTATTTTAGTAATTGTTTCAGATACTGTCAGGTTCTAAGAATAACCTCTTTTTTTCCTCATGAAATAGAAAAGAAGTCTCCGTAAATGGGGAGGCACTCTTTGTCAGGGAGAGCAGTGGGAGAACAACGGGTAACGGGTATAAGCTAAAAGAGGGTAAATTTAGACTAGACATTAGGAAGAAATTTTTCACTAGGAGGGTGGTGAGACACTGGAACAGGTTGCCCAGGGAGGTTGTGGATGCCCCATCCCTGGAGGTGTTCAAGGCCAGGCTGGATGAGGCTTTGAGCAGCCTGGTCTAGTGGAAGGTGTCCCTGCCCATGGCAGGGGGGTTGGAACTTTATGATTTTTAAGGTCCCTTCCAACCCAAACCATTCTATGATTCTATGATTCTATGAAATGTAGCCAATGTCATGATAGTGATATTTTTGTAGTGCTCAGCTTGACACAGAATCACTTAAGGCAGATTTGAATTAGCAGATATATTTTTGAACAAAATACCACTCTGACTCACCATTCATAATAATATGCAACCAGGAAATTCATAGCTTGAGTTGCTTAGTATGTTTTAACTCAGTAGGCCACAGAATTTGCCCATTAAGTCTCATAAAATGTCTCTTTACGCTGTTTTACATACACTGCAAGTAGACTTTTTCCCCATATATGATATTCTATTTGAACCTCTTGTTTGCCATAGACTTATACCTATACAGAAAATAAAATTCATAGTAGAAATTATTATGAAGGGAGAAATTTATAACATTCTGTACCTTTTATCAACATGAATGTTAGCCCTTCATTTTAATGGGTTAAATGAATTGTTTTATACATCATATAATTAACTGTTAGCTGGGATATCTTCACAAAATCCTCTAGGAATGTGGTAATTTCTTGTAATTTACTACTTACTCAGACAACTCTTGTCAGAGACACTAAACTTCAGCTTCAGCTCTACGTACAGAGTTCTCACCACTATCTACTGAGATATTTGTATCACGGAGCAGCCTGAGAAGGGCTATTCCATAACTAAACTGTACAGCTAGAGCATGGTTTGAACTTGTTTGAGAAGGGAAGCCCAAAATCTTCCCAGGAAAATGGTGTAACATCTCCGTGCTTTGCTGCCCCTGCAGCAAAGTTGGCATTGGGGAGGAAAAAAAATAAATATACTTGCATTCGAGGCACTTAATTACAACAGAGTGATAAGCAAAGACAAACCTGTCAGAGATGAGAGTTGTTCCACTGCAGGTAGCTCTATATGCTTTACCTACCTCAGGTTTCAAAGCCTAATGAAAATAACCAGAAGATTTCTCCTCCCAAAGAGCAGCATCACATTTGCAATGACTAGTTCTGGCTGTGGCAAGTATTATGCACTAACCTCCTGACTGCGAGCGATGTAAAGCCTCACAAAGAAAAGAGGACAACTCTCACTAGAACTTTTAAACCAGAAATAGCACATACCATAGACATACACACACATACACTCTTATATGAATCCATACAGATCTAGAAATATAAAAAGATGGTTCAAGCTTCTTCTGCCTTCATACCAATGATAATAAATGCACGTGTCGGGGAGGGAGCTGCAGTTTGTCTTTAAGGTACAGCACCACCTGCTGTTGGCTTACATCATTATATGGGAGCACTGCTTTTATGTATTCTAGTTTATTTTAGTTGATCTTTCTTGGAAGCTTGTACCATCTATAGGTATTCTGGTAGTGTCCCTAAGGTTAGGATGACTTTTCTCTAAACTGAGCTAGAATAGGTTTTGCCAGACAAAATTCATTATTTCGATTGGGATAGGACAGAAATAAAGGCAGTGACAAACTCTTGTTAGTATTTGTAGGAGATTTGATCTTGACAATCTCCTGGTAGCACTGTAATTTGCCTGATGAATGTAAAAAAGCAGTTCCAAGCTTAAATAAGATCTCACCAAAAGGACAATTGTCAACATGTTTGTAGTTGCTTCTTAAATTAATAACTGTGACATCTTATTATAACACCATGTCCATAATTTCAAAATTAGACCATGTAATTAAAATATAATTTAAAACATATTAATTTCTGATACAAATTAAATTAATATTCATACACATTTCTTAATGCTTAAATACCTATCACGTGTTGGGAATAAAACTACTGATATACTTTGTTGAAGTATCAGGTTATTATTTGGGTTGTGAGCTCTACACAAAAGGCAGTATAATTTTATTAATATGTCTGCTTAGTGACTTCTATAATGGGACCCTGGCCTGGCCTCAGTTTCACACCAAGAAAGAAAAGTAAAACCAATAATAACCAAAAAGTGTTCAGCCCTGTTAATCAAATTTACCTAAAACTCCTAAATCCAGTCTCCAGATCAGCTTTGTAAACCCTGACAAGTAAACCTACATAAAACACAACCTTCTCACCTCCATTAAGTGTACTGCAGCATCACTTAACTTTTCAAACCTGTCAGAAAGATGACACTTCAATACACTGATAAACCAGAAGCTAGCTAAATAACATCTCTGAATTAACATCAGATTTATTTTTCTCCCCCAAGTTTCTATCTAAAATTTCAGGTAGGTAAAATCAGTTAATTTTGCCAGGATCTCACAAGAAGGAATTACAGTCCCTCAGTGAAGCACTGATGGAGTATCTCAGAAGCCAAACTCTTCCCAGAGCTTTTTGCTGAAGCCCTGAAAATTTCCACTTGAGGATGTATTTCTTTTATTGATTATCAGTGTATTTACCTATATCTGTTTTAGTGCCCTCCTGTTCTGCTCGTCACTTAAGATTACCACCATCATCACTATCCGCAAATGTAACAAACTCCACTGGAGTTGCAAGTACTGGATTCTTAATATGTGTGCTCAGCGTGAGCAAGAACTGTCAGGATACGAGCTGACCTGTGCCAACACCATTATTAATTCTTCAGGTACTGTTAGTAGCTTCAGGCTATAGAAAAATAATTTACTTAGAAAAGCAGTAGGAACTTTTATAAAACCTTACAAGGTGAATAGCTGTTTTTAGGTCTGAATACAGACAGTAGTTTCCAGGGAATAAAGCCCATAAATCTCAATGTAATAGTTTATTACCTAGTGCTTTGTTTGTCTATATTTTCTGGAATTATAATTATTACTATGCATATTTTAAAGTCTGCTTGTTAGGAAACTGCTAATTTTTATTGCCTGCTATGCTAAGCGTCCAGACGTTTCCTCCCTGGAAACTGAGGGCTGCACTAGAGAACTTCCTGAACCTTGTGACCAGATAGAATTGTAGAACCTGTGGAAGTACCAGCCATGCAATAGTTTTAAGTTTGAATCTTTTTCTCATGATTTAGAAGCAAGACAGCTGTGAATTGGACATGCGCATAGAGATAAACAACAACTAACTCAGAATTAATCAGAGGGAATCCATGTAGAATTCAGCAAATATTTTTGACTGATAAATTACAATAATATCAAATATTAACGTTTCAGATATCCAGAACAAAATCTTTCAGATGTCAAGGAAAAAGTTTGCTAGTTTTCTTTTTCAAATAATTATTGGGTTGGTTTTTTGTAGATAGCTTCACATGAAACACAGCATGTTGTTTCATATTGCAAATAATAGATACTTAAATTAATCCCAAATAATATTGGATTTCTGTAGTTCAAATACCAAACCAAATTACATTATTCACATGGATTTGGTCAGAACCAGAATTCTCTAGATACAGGTGTTCAAAATATCTGTTTCACTAGTGTCACTGTCTTGTATGATTATGATAGTAAATTTAATTCAAGCAAAATACATGCAGTTGATGACAGTCTGAAAGATACAGACTAGTCAAGAAGTCAGACTCTGTAGGTCTATGGGCAAAAAACCAAATGCAGCTTCAGTGAGGCACTATAAAATCTAAGGTATTTGGAGATAAATATTGGAAAACAATGTTCTGCTTCTGGTCGACAAGTCAGATCAAAATGTGATTTAGGCAAACATGCTAGTGGTTAATCAAGATTTTTACCCATGTCTGGGTTTAAATTATTAGCTACAGCGGGGAACGGTTTTTTCTGGGGAGGTGAGCAGACTAATAGGGCTGATGTCATCATGTTACCAGAAAAATGCATAGAAAGACATATTTTTTTCCAGAGTACCTGAAGAAGGAACAAACACGAGTCTTCACCTTTCCCTAGTCCAGAATCTTCGTCTAAAAAGCAGCTCAATAGAGCCCTGAACACGGCTGCTGCCATAAACAGCATACAAAATTGGACCACTGTCACATTAAAAAGCTGGGTCCAGACAATATTTAATGGATACGAAGAGCTCTGAGTCTTTTTCTTCTGTTGATTTTCTATGGCTGTGCTTTAAAGCAACTTTCTTTTCCTATGTACCTGTTATAGCAATGTAAGAAGAGTACGTGATAACAGAGACTAAATGAGGTCATTTGGCTATAAACCACAGCATAACGTGTAGCATTCAGAACTCCATTGGACATTGACTTCACAGATGGAAATCTGCTGAAATCTGAGATTCTCAAGAACTTCAGTCTGTGTCCTAGAAATATCAGATATTCAGCACTTGTTTGTCTTAGGGAACAGCTTAGAGAACTGTATTGCACAGCAGTAGGTCTAGGAGATAAACTTCATCTTTATGACTAAAGAATTTAATGACTAACGACCAATCTTTAATGCAACATCATACCCAGAGACAACCAATGTAGAGATTTGAGGGTGAAATCAATATAATAGCTTCAGCAGGTATTTGAGTTACAAATGAGCTTTGTATGAATTTAAAATCACATGCATTTCAGAAATTTAGTGAAAGCTTGTAAATTAAGAATTTTGATTAGCTTTACTGATCAAAATATAAACCACAAAGCAATCTATCAATAATCTATTTTTCCTTGATCAAGTACCATACTATAGTCCAATAAAAAGGAAACGTTTTAATAATAAGGATCACCTACCATTACAAAAGGAAAAAAAACCATCATATTTCTGGAAGATTCAAAGGTCAGGAAGGAAGATATATTTAAGGTTTTCCACTAGATATGTTAATATTTTTCAAATATCAAAAAGCTCTGTCATGGGCAGAAAAAAATGGGAGGGGTAGGAGAAGAAAAAAATGTTTTCTTAAGGTTTTTATCTTATTTTCCAGAGAAAAGTATGTTAAAATAAATTTGAAAGCCCCTTTAAAATTTGGATGGCAACCCAAAATAAAATTAACCTGCAAACATTCCAAGAAAAATTTTCAGCATTTTTTGCTACTGTTTGAAAACAAACAAGAAAAGCAAAACCACTTTCTGTGTATAAATAAGAGCCTTTTTAAAAGACGCAGGTCAGGATTCAGCCTCTCTAGTTTAGTCCCTGTCTTTGTATAATTTGTTCTCCTGGTACTGAGTTGCTAATTAAATCTCAGTAGTAACCAACTCCTCAGCATAGATTCTTAGCATAAATGGTTTCACTTACTAAATTCTTTTTGTGCTTGTTTGCCTGTTACAACTCTAGAGGTTTCCCCAGTTTTACTATCTGATAAAAGAGAAAAAACATCTGGATATCCCATCCTTCATACTGCATAATGATTCTTAGAACTAGCTCTTTCTCACATAAAAATACTATCTTTTTTTTATGGTCACTGTTGCTTTTAGCACACAAGATTATCCCTGTGTATTGTGTCTGTCTAAGATGGAGCCAGCATCCCCACAGCAGCCTCACAGTGCTGAGTGCTGCCCTGGCAGCCAGCAGGGTGTGTGTAACACAGCTTGGGAGGGGGCGGAGCCGGGACAGCTGACCCGGATTGGCTGTTCCATACCATGTGACCTCAGCTCAGCAATAACAACCCAGGGCAGGGAGGAGGAGGGGGACATTTGTCACTGTGTTTGTCTCCAGGAGCAGCTGCTGAACATACTGACACTCTGCTTTCCCAGGAAGTGGCTGGACATCACTTACTGAGGGAAAATACAGGATAACATTTTTGTTTACCTTTTGTTTCTGTGCATGGCCTGGCCTTTGCTTTAATTAAACTGCTTTTATCTTGACCCATGAATTTTTCATCTTATTCTCCCCCTTTATTTTGCTGAAGGGGGAGTGACAGAGAGGCCTGGTGGGCACCTGGCATTGAGCCAAGGTTAACCCACCACACCCTGTAACCACCTTCATGCTAATGACAAATTCATTTTCTGCATCCCTAAAAAAAAATAAAATTTGTGCAATAGAGCAACAGTAATTGAGCTTCTATAAAGTCCTCTTCAAGCTTTTCTGCCATTATTTCTTCTTTTTAGATTTTTATTCAAACTTGTATCTACAGAAAACAACTGTGACTCTGAAATAACAACTACTTCACAACTAAGGCAACTGTTTCATGAAAATCATCTACAGCATTGGTTTGCAAAGTTCATAAAAAAAAATGGTGCCAGAGTACTAAAATAGACACTTCCAGAACTACAAAATCTAATAGTGCATTTTAATAAATACTAAAAATTCCTCAGGAAACCGTTCTGATTCTACGTATTGCAGAAAGGCAGAAGTGGGAGAGAGATAACCTGTCTTCTGAAAAAAATATGCAGAAATGAAAAACTGCAAATTGCAATACAATTTTAAAGTACATATTTTTAAATTATCAAGCAATTCGCAAGAGACAGGACTCTACAAATTTCAAAAGTACTGTTACCTCAAGTACAAGAAGAGACAAGAGCATGGAACAAATATCTGTGAGTTATTACTTATAAAGACATAACAGAAGCAGAAACTTTGTTGTAAGTACATCAGGTGTATAGTTAAAATAAGTGACAGTGACTCACTGGCAACTATATTTCAAAGCATACAACTAGACTGCAAGAGCTCACGTTAACTGTCAAATATATGTTATTTTTTTCTTAAACTTAGCAATTTTACCAGTTATCAGAAATTAACAACTGCTCACAGAGCAACTACATTTTATTAATCACATTTTTTGCTGCTCAAGTGCACTTCTAAGAACCATCATTCTTGCAGGTTGCTTATTGGTTTGATTCACCTTAACTTCCAATCAAGGATATATACATTGATTAGGAATGTTTCTTTAAGAGTTAACTTTTACTCTGCTTTTATTTGTGTTTTTTTTGTTTGTTTGTTGGTTTTTTGTTTTGTTTTGTTTTGTTTTGTTTTTAATTGATAGGAGAACTGTGATTTAGCTAAGAAATAAAGTGAGCAATTTTTTTGCTCCTCTACAGGCAAAATAGTCTGTACCGATGTCATCGTGGTTCTCACTATACTAATATAAGGGGGTCTAATTTGGTGCCAAGGAAGGAATCCCTGCTTATGGATAGAGCACTCGAGACATGTTTCCAAGATTTATCTGCCATCCCTTTCACATGGAAAGGCATGAGTTCATGACAGGCTGCCCTAGAGTATAAACAAATACCCAGTAAAGTGGGGAGCATTAGAAGATTCACTGCAGATGTGCACCCCGGGTCCAAACTAAAACACTGATAGAACAGCACTTAAGGACTACTGTAGAACAATGATCAGAATGACAGTGAATACAAACAGCTTGCACCCAGCTTTGCCCATCATATTCAGGTAACTATTTGTCTTTACTACATTTCAGATTTCCCATTTCCTAAAAGAAGAAAGTAATTTTGCAGTTTGTTTTTAATTTTATTTACATAATGTAGACCTATATAATAAATACATAATTCACTCCTACATAATAAGTATAGCTAAAATACATAAAAGGTCTTACAAAATTTACTGCATGATAAGATGGAAAATATTAAAACAATATTATGCACCACAAGAAAAATAAGGGAAAAGAACATAGTAGCTACTGTACTTTATATGTATTTTTGTAGTTATTATTTATTTTTACAAGGATAGAATGCAAACAAATTGTGGGAATTAGATTTGGGCACTTGCCACTTATGGATATTTTAATCTCCTGTTCTGCTCTGAATCATTTATTTTTTTTTTTACTATCTGTAATGAATCAAATTCTTAAAGATATGTTTCCTACAGTCAAATAATTATGTTAAACAGTAGTTAGCCAATTCTTACAACTGTAAAATGGAACAAAAACTTATTCTGGAAACACAAAATATCAAGGCTACCAAGCTTATATGTCTAATCTCATGAGTTTAGGTCAATTCATACATTCTTTGGCAGTTAACAATTTTTGTTTAGGACTGACAATGGTGCAATGTCAGAAATACATCTTACTATGAAACCATCCTTCTATGGCTGAAAAAAACCCTGGTTATTTCAGTGTGACTCCTACCAGATTTCTGTTTATCACAACAGCACAAGCAAAGTCAATGCAGACAAAAATCTTGCCTTCTGGTCATTTCAGAAAAGAGGTCAACCCACACAATAACCTCTAATAAATGATGCCTTCAGATTAGAGCTGGTATTTTGTTTCACCACAGTACTAAGAAATACAGTGTTTTGATGCCAGTTATTGAGCAAATCCTTCAGCGAAAGATCAGATCTCCTCTTACAGCTTACCTACAGACAACTTGCCTATCTTTTGACAAGTCTTACTTATGCCTGTATTTCCCATCTAAATAAATGTGGATACTTCATTTCCTCCATTCTCCGAAATTCCTAAATTTTTGAAACATCACCTCTGTTTGTGAATAATGCAGCAAAAAGGAACCTGAACTGTTGTATCTGAATCTAGATACTACTGTGATGTTGCATTAATATTCCTCTTTTGTAGCCTTTCCTCTCATAAACTCCTTCCAAAAAACTTCTATGGCATTTTCTTCAACAAATCTCAGATGAACTCATGTAACCGTGTTAGATGTAATTTATTTGTAATTTCTAATTGGCATTTAGTCTATCTGAAGCAGAGTCTGTTTTTTTCCTATTTTGATTGGTGGGCTTTTTCTCCCACATTGTACATAACAAATAACTGTAAATGAATAATTCAAAACCTAAACTTGTGCAAGCTTATAAAGTTTCAAAACAATTTATATGAAATATTTTTTCATGCAAATAAAATGCATTTTACACAGTTCTGTTTAAAATTCCAATTCAATATGAGCCTTTAGAGAATGTTTAAAAATTTATTTTCAGAGATTTTTTCTGTCCTCTATTGACACGTAAACAAAGTAAGTATTTAATCAAGATACCAGGGGAGAAAACCACCTGGGCAACATAGGCTATTACATTTCATAAAATGTTAAGTGGCAATATTTAAGTAGGGGAAAAAAGAGGTTTATGTCTGTCATGGAATATTAACACTTTCTGTCTTTCTTACATTTGGACAGGTTTCCAACCTATGCTTGGTCTTCAAAAAACTGAATACCAGGGCAGTAAAAAATTAAGAGGCACTATGACAGTGTTTCAGTTTGAATATGTGTGAGTTATCAAATGCATTAAAGACCTAGTAACTCTTACCACTTCAGCCTCAATTGTCAGCTATCATCCACTAACAGAGAAAATAAAAGCAATATGGATTAGATGTCAGTTTACAAAATCCTGAAGTCAGCAACGGTTTTCTGGCTGTGAAATTATTCAATCTTTGAAGTGAACTCTTCTTAAATGATTAAGATGTTTTAGAAAGTACATACTGATTGATAAAGTATAGACTTTAAGGAAATAGTTTCATTGAATCTACATTTCAAACAAATAAATTGGGAGAAAAAAAAATCTTTTACACTCTTGGCAGCCACTGAATAACCTCCCTAAGCTACAAAATGTTTGCAATGAAGTAACACCAGATGGGCTTTCTCTTCTCCTCCAAGTTATTAAAGGAGCCTGTGCATACAATCTGAATGTCTGCATGTCTCAAAGCAAGACTCAGAGGAAGACACAATTAACACTGAGAAAATATATCCAATGCTGATCTTTCCACTCTCCATGATTATTAACACCCTTTCTGACCAACATTAAGTGGTTGCGTCATTAATAATTTTATTCCTCTTTCTTTTGAGACAAACTGACCTGCCTTGTTCTTCCTATCATCTTTTTATTTCTTTCCAGAACACCGAGTCACTGGGTTTGTGTACTATAACTTTTTTTCCCACTATTAAATTTTCCAAGAATTATAGGTGCTTTGAAAGTGACTACATACATAACAAAGACCTTAGTCTATGCAATTACGCTAAAATTGTGTTGCCATCTAGAACTAAGGTAGATAGGTTCTTTGATAATTCTTTTATGGAAGTGAAAAGTGAACTTAAAATAATTTAATAATATTGTGACATTTAAAATTACATATTAAAAACAATATATAAAAGCTGACAAAACAATTTTTTAAAGATAGTATTCTTAACTCTTTCAGCAATATTGCAATACTGTCTAGGTATAGAGTATAAAATCTCAACTATCATCCTTTTAAAATATATCTAAAAAGAAAAAAACCTCCTCAAATTGTTACCAAAAGTTCTGCTCCAAAATAATTTAAATATAGGCTTATTTTCAATATATTTTAGCTATTATTATTCTAATATGTACCTCATCTAGCAACACTAATAACAAGGAGTTTTTCCATCAATTTAGTGTGTTTTCACCAACACATTGTTTATTTACAACATATATTAATATTGATTTAACAAATTGTATCATATAAACATTGAGAACCAAGCAAACATTTTAAATTTGTTTCCTTTAAACAAAGAGAAAATAATTTAATATGGCAATTATGGAATCATACTGTTGTCTCACTTGGTAGGACTGTAATGATGGATTGAGAAAAAATGAATGCATATGAAGAAAAAAAGCATACAACGACTGGGTGCATCTACTTGAAAAAGGAAAAGTCAAAAATCACAGTGAAAGAGGAAAATCCTCAAAAAAAAAAAAGCTGAAGGGAAAAATAAAAAGACACAAAGAGACTGTAACATTCATGAAGCAGAATACAAGAATCTTTTATGCTCACAAATTATCAGTCTTTGAAAAACTAGCAAATAGGAAGAGTTTGAATGGGGAAAAAAAGTTAAAATGCTTATTCAATTGAGAATATTGAAAAAAAAAATTGAAGCAAGTGCTTCAGGCAATATTTACACTGGAATTTACCAGTCTCACTCATGACACAGTATACGATACCACTACTGTTGTTATCTTTGTGATAATTTTTGCAATTGTGCTATCTTAAATGACACAACTTGGAAAAATGTCAAACTAAAACAGTGTTAGAGGGCAACGGTACACTGGGGCGGGGGGGTGGTGGGGCGAGAACACAGGGGAAGATTGTGCCTGTGCCCTAAAAAATTTTTTTTTCCTCTAAGAACTTTGGTCTTCCACCATCTTCCTTTCACCTCACCTCTGAACATTTAACTGGATTTTTATGATTTGGCAAAATTTAAGATATCAGGCTCACCATTGTAATGTATTAGTGCAAGACAAATTTTCAACTCATTAAAATGCTGATGAGCTTCAGAGAACCTTCAATTGCTTTTTCAATTGTTGCAACAACAAACATGGTGGTTCCTGATCCAAGTATAAAAATTCTTCAACAATTACTTGTTTTCAAAAAAGCAAATACCTGTCTACCCTGCTGGAGGTGGGTAGATGATTAGAGAAAATAGCTATATATATTTTCATATAAAAACATGTTTTTTATTTGTCTGCCACAGCCTGGAACATTGTTGTACATCTGTCTTTAGCTGGAACACTGTAATCAAAGAAAGCGTAACTTCTCAGCTTTATTCTTAGTCCAAGTTTTGTCAACATCTAAGGTTTAGTTTAAAGAATTTTATTATGCTAAATGTTCTCTGTCATTTATTTTGTCATACAGCTTTTTAATTAGATCACAAGTTAGTAAACATACTTAATCTCTCACTCAGCATTCCTCAGGCTGATAATGGCCATGTTACATGGAGATTAAAATGTCTCAAAAGTTGTTTAGTTTTTGGTTTTCTTTCTTCTTCTTCTTCTTTTTTTTTTTTTAATTTTTTTTTTTTAACACTCTTCAGGCTGGAAACCCTTTGGCAATGCCTTTAGAAACATGGACTGATTCCTGATTCTATTTTCTTTTAGAAACATGGACTGCTTCCTGATTCTATTTTCTTTTATTTTTTTTTTCAGTTTATAAAATATGCAGACTAACTACATTCTGTCAGTACATGAGAAATTAATACAATACAGTTCTTAATAGCAGATTTTGAATGGTGACACAAAGCCAATTTGCAGGATGTGACTAACAAACAAACAAAAAGATACTACAAACAACAATTCCTTCAAACTTCCCTTCCTTGCTTGCTCAGACACCACACTGAGAAATAATATGCAGTGCTTATAAGAAACCCAGAAGGGCAGAAGAACCAAGCTACACCAAACTAAGCAGGAATGAATTGCACAGTGAATGGTTTCTTATTTAAAAATTTTCCCCTACTTCTGATTTCCACTGAAAACTGTGTCCTATTTTTTGCATACAAAAACACTACATAGCGATAAGAAAGAAGAGGTTCTGTGATGAATTATGGATGATGGCTTTAACTTAAATGGGTCTTTATTATTTTCTTTATTAACTTCTAATAAATATCTGTAGTAAACATTATTCACTTTTACAACAAAAGCTGCCTTTTATTCTATTTATAAATCAATTAATTTTAAATCTGTCTAAAGCTTTTAACATTTAGCCACAGCTAGTTGAACAGGAAAAAAAAAACAACCCACCGTTCAGTTGTGAATCGTGTTTTTTCACTTATCAGCAAACTATGATGTTACCCCATAGCCCCACTCAAAGACTACTACTCCATGGACCCTGATCCTGTACATAACAGTCTTAAAAGAAATTCCAAATTTAATATCTCATGGAATGTGATATTCAAGGAAGCAATGAAACTACAGTAACTGTTGTGGTAGGCAAAAGTACACGTCAACCATTTAGAGTATTAGCAATTTCATGTAGGCAACAAGTGACAAGAAAAACTTAAGACAAAATTAACATAAAATTTCAAAACGTTCTGTATTGGGTATGGGTGGGATGAAGCTAACTTTCCCCACAGCAGCCCTCATAGTGCTGTGTTATGCATGGGTAGCTAGAACAGTGTTGATAACATGCCAACATTTTGGTACTGCTGAGCAGTGCTCACACAGCATCAAGGTTGTCTCTGCAACCCCTCCTCAGAGGGCAGTAGGCTAGGGACTGGGCAAAAGAACGAAAGGTGGCTTAACCAGGACAACTGCCCCACACTGACCGAAGGGATATTACATGCTGTACAATGTATGCTCAGCAACAAAAGCTAAGAGAAAGGAGGAAGTGATGGTGTGGGGTGGGCATTATTTATAGAGACATTTTTCTTCTGAAACAACTATTATGCATACTGGAGCCCTGCCTCCCAGGAAGCAGCTGGACATCACCTGCTGATGGGAAGTAGAGAATAAGTCTTTTTGCTCTGCTTTGCTTCATTTCACTTCTGCATGTGGCCTGTGCTTTCCTTCATTAAACAGTCTATCTTGATCCATGAGCACTACTACTGTAGCTGTAACAAGTGATTAAAAAGCCCTGTAGTGGAAGAGCAGATCAACATAGAGCTCCTTCCCCAAAAGCTATCCAATGATTGTTTGGTCTACCTGGCTAGGCATTCTTAAAGTAGAAAACAGAACACCTGCTGAGGCAAGAGGTCCCAAAGATGACCCAAACATGACTAGGAATGAGCCAGATCTCCTACACTCCACCAAGTATGGGGACACAGAATTCTAGTAAACAGAATTCACCAAATCCAAGTCTAAATACTGAAATTTCAGCTGGTAAACACAGAACATAAATTAGAAGGTAAAACCTTCAGTGAATAAAAATTTGTACGTAACTCTGTCCTTCACTGTCTTTTTATCATTATGAATCTTTTAAAATTCAGAGGAAGAAATGACAGAGGAAGACCACTAGTGTCATAGATATTTCCAAGAGAAAAAGAGAATGTTGGAAGGTGAAAAATCAGATTTTCCTGCCTTTAAGGTGCAGTTTTGCCATAGTAATCAAGCATTTATTATAGAAAAGCAAATTCATCTTAGAACATATACACAGGGTAGATTTTCCAGTCTGTTTCATACAAAGTTATTAATTTCAAAAATATAAAAATAAAAACTGGTTATACCAGGCTTTTTAGAACCTGGCATACCTTGCATGGTGCATGTCAAACAGGAGTTCTGCACATACTGCAAATATATCACAGCAACTCAATGAATTGCCATGTTATAATGCCCAAAATAATCTCAATGAAGATACACCAAAAAAAAGTACATAATTTCATTGTGGAAAATATGACTGGCAAAGATTAGACTACACTGGTGAATCATCATAAAAGGATGCATTTTCTCATCTGTTTCTTATAAAAGAATATATGCAAGTTTAACAGAAAATAGGAACTGTAAGACAGTATATAAGACTGTATAACACAAATTATCATCTTTAAACCTATCCAAGACAAATCTTAGAATGATATAGGATAATAATCCTTCACTGCTTTGTAAATCATCTGGATTATTAGACAGAACTAATTTGTGTTGATTTAAGAAAAAAATCCTTAAATTTAAAATCCTATGCACAGTGATGCCAGTCATTTATTACGCCCATACTTGATTCTTGGATAGAAGAGCTATTTAAACCTTCCCATATGTAACCTTAGGTGGCAAGCATTAAAAAGTTATCCAGAGAAGATAGCTGACAGTTTCTTCCTCTATCTAACACTTTTTGTCATTCCGGTTGGAGATTGTCTGTGCCTAACACAAGCATTAGGTTCTCCTTTAGCCTACAGCTGCATTTATATTCAAGGACAGAAATTTAAACGTCTGAATTAGGGTATGCAAAACACGAACTGATTGTTTACAATGTGCATTTAAGGAAGTATCAGTAATTTATAGTCCTGACAATTCTTAACAACTTTATTCTCACAAAAAATTTACATAGTTTCTCACATCTATCAGCACAGCACTTGATATGACATTCAAGTTTTCGTCAATAAAGTCCTTAAAATACAGAATATTCAAGAAATCATTGGAAGTGGTACACAATCGGTGTGTAAAGATACAAATTTGCAACCTTTCAAGAAAAAAAAAAAAACAAAAACCAAAAAACCCTGTAGCTACTGTATCGATGAATTTAAGAACTGCAGCAAATTTGGGATAGTCAATCAATAAGCAAGCAACCAAACATCGTCCATTACAATTCCTTCTGAAAATGTGCATGCGAGGACAAATACATCAACATATTTGAGATGCTTGGATTCTGTGATCATGGGCATTATATAAGAGGAAAAATATTGAAATTATTTCTTCAAAGGCTGGCTTGTTTTCAGAGGAGCTGCTTCCAATTCCATTATTTTTTCAGGCTCTATTTTGATTCCAATTGGTCTGACCTAATCTCCTAGCTTTAGGATTTAATGTACAGGATTATCTTCTACCACCACAGTAGCCATCATGACAGAAAAGAAAAACTTACCTAATATTTAAAAGTATGCTGTTAGAGCAAAGACAGTATTAGAAGTGCATTTCTAATAGCCTTATATAATAAAAAAAAGAAAAAAACTGTTAATAGTGAAATAAAAATAGTACTTCTGGAGCTTTGTATTTCTTTTAGGAAGTAATATATTTGCATTAACACAAGGCACGATTGACAACTGATATGCTGTATTCGGTTCTGAGGCTCAAATTAGAAGCTGAAAAAGGTTTTGCGCTACAGAAATTATGTCAGAATGGATGATTTGTTTTTTCTTTTTTTATGTTGCACAGCTTTATGTCATGTCGCAACATATCACATGCTGTGTCTGACAGATAAGATAAAATACTGTGCCAGTGCAGCAGCCATAGAGCACCTTAACCTGAGAGCATCAATTGCAACATAAATATACTGCAATGGCAAGGACAATTACAACAAAAACATCTAGGATGCGCCAAATAAGTGATGAGACATTATTTTCTTGACTACTTTGATAATAATAAATAAATTTGTTAAACATATCTACTATCATATTTCTACATATTTTAATGGGTTTATATTTCCCATTGTGATCCAAATACTGGCATCTGATATACAGATTGGACAAAATTTTGCATGCAAAATTCTGAAGGGTTCTCTTTCTTACCTTCTTTTCATATTCTGGAGTATTTTATGATAGCTGGGGTTTGATTTTTTTTTTCATGGAATCATTGATGTGCAAGACTTACATGTTGGAAACTACTTGTGAAGGTTCTGTAGACCATCTTGCTCTAAGCAGGTCTAGTTAGACCAGATTGCTTAAGGTCTTATTCTGTTCTGAACATCTCCATGACAGAGATTGAACAACCTCTATGGGCAACCTGTGCCAGTGTCACATCACACTCAAGGTGAATTTTTTGTTTCCTTAATATCTAACCAAACTTTACTAAGCTTCAGTTTAGCTTTTTTTGCCTCTTGTCCTACCACTGTGTATCTTCTAGAGGAGTCTGGGTCTGTTTTCTCTCTGTACCCTCCCATTAGGTACTTCTATACAGCAATAAGGTCTCCCTCCAGGCTTTCCTTTTTCAGATTAAAAAAAATCTTCCTGTTTCTGCCTCTCCTGTTGTGCTTCAGCCCTCTTTTCATGGTGGCCCTTTCCAACGGTATGTCACAGTCTTGTACTTTGGAGCTCAAAGAGGATATGGTACTCCAGAGATCGTCTTGTAAATGACAGAGGGGAAGAATTTCTTCCCTTGATTTTCTGAATACTTGCTAATGCAGCCCAAGATGAAGTTGCATTTCTTTACTACAAGGGTATACTGCTGACATTTTTTTTTTTAATATACAAAGTATGTTGTTTTGTGCTTATGTTCGAGAAAGCACTAAGAGGTACCCTCATCTCTAAATCATGCTATCTGTTTAGATGACACAGGTAACGCTTACAACAGTCTTTAATTCCTGTGAGAGTACGTTCCTCTCCCAGAGCAGCTCTTCCTTCTATACAAAGGAGTGTTAGTGTGGCTGTTCCATGCTGATAATCCTCTTATTCCATCTAGTTTCAGACAATTCATACAGCAAAGTAACACCCGATTTATATAAAAGCACTAGAATGAGGTCAACAATAAGTGATGCACAAGTTTCGCAGCTAGTATTTACAACAAAACAGCAAAAAACCTTGTTCTCTCAAACATTCTGCCCTGTCAGTGACCACTGTAATGTACTTCTCCCTGCACATAGTGTATCCACTTAGTAAAATGGATTGTGCAAAATGGGCACAGGTGACTTATCCAAATGAAATTGTAGCTTTGGGTCAAAGCTCCATGACAGCAGCATGATCACTGCATAGATAAAGCCACTGCCAAGATGTCACAATAACAGCGGGCAACTCAGGGAGCCATGAACAACATAGACATTCTTGGGCTGCTTCTGTGTCACTACTTTGTGTTGCTAAAGGAAAGCAGCTGGTAAATTATTGATCATAAGATGATGAATATTGACGAACATAGGAAAGAGAAAATATGACCTATGGGTTTCTCTCAGGGTATCACGGAAGAATCTACAGATGAAGATGAGGTAAAGAAAAGCTCATTGCATTGAAAAGGAATCAGAAAATAGTCTTAAGGTTACTGCCACACCGAGAGCTGCTAAAGGAAGGACCTCGCTGTTGTATATACCTGTTTCACTGAATGCCATTGAGGGAAAACAGAAGACAGAATCTGTGTTCATATTCCAAGATGAAAACTCTGCCAAAGAAGGACACATTTATTTTATAAGAGCTAGAAACAACTTTTAAAAGGAGATGGATCTATAAAACCAGAACTCTGTGTCTGTTTGCTTACAAACTCTCCTCTCTCTCAGTTTCTGTCTTGTTGCTTCACCTTCCTACTCTTCTGTCGTGTTCTCTACCTTACCATCTTCATCTTTCCAGTAAAAGTAAACAAAAACCATGTTGACAGAATAATTGCATTATCTGCTGCGACTCTGCTATCTCACTTTACATCTGCCTTGCCTATTTAAATTGTAAGGGGTTTTTTTTTGCTGTATTTTTTGTTATTTTGTTTTTTGTGTTATTTTTTTTGGTTGGTTGGGGTTTTTTTAGGAAAGAAACATTTTAAGGCATCTGGCAAAAGAATAATTATGTTCTGTTAAATACTTTTAAAATTCTGTAAAGAGGAAAAGCTTATATAAAGATTAGCAATTTTTTAGTGCACTGGTCAGAAGTAGGTTTTTTTTGGTTTTTTTTCAATATGAGCCATGTGATACATGGTTTGTGAAATGAATTTGATTAATTACCATAGTAGTTTTTTACTTCAAGTGTGAAAAAGAAATGCTTTTGTTTCATCAATAGGTTTTTTTTCCTTGGTATTTCTGAAAGTTCGAAAATTGCATTTCTAAATAAGCAGAAAGGACAAAAATGCTGTTATGCTTCTAGCTTTAAAAATAAAATACTATTTTTGTGAATATTTGTGCCTCTAGTGACAGCTCAGCTTCCTCTGATCCAGGCACCCTTGCACTGGAAGATGTTTTCTACTCTGAAGTGACAAGTTCACTATCTGCAAAGATTACAGAACATCTATTTAAGTATTCCCCAGTGATTAATCTCAAAATCTTGTTCTAGGATTTTGCAGTATTCACTTATCATGTAAGACACCTGCCAGTCAAGATTCTGAGAATAACAGTAGTTAGGAATAATTTTCTATATGTGCGATTATTTAGAAATTCTGCGTGGAGAAAAAGGTCTTTTAAAATAATATTATGAAGCTTCAATTAGAAAAGATATTAAAAACCAGCATGCTAAATTGAAACTTCCAAAATGACAATAGAAATTTCTCCTAGGTATCCACAACCATTCACAGTATATAATAATGAGCTAATTTAAATTTTAAATAATCACAAGTGACACTGCAAGTTGCCTCTCTATTATGTCTGTCAGATGCTCTTCAAGGTACCAAGATGGCAATTCAACTTTATAGAAGACACTTTTCACCAGATTCTTCAGAAACTGTATCTTATTTGAACTTTGACAGTACAATGGAGAACAAACCTGAATAAAAGAAAACGTTCCTGAAGTGGGCATGGTCTGATTCTGGCAGCCAGTAGCCAGCGTATCAATAATTTCCATAGTTAATAGGTTGCTTCTTTGATATTATCATCTTTCACAGAAGGATATTGATGTGATCAATAAGTTAGCTGTTACTTAATCAGATAATGATCTATTGCACTGTTTCTAAACAATACGAAGTCAATGTAATGTATGCGCAATTTTACTGGTTTCTGGAAAAGTCTTAATTGCATGGAAACATAACAGCTGAGAAACAAGGAAATCTCTTGTAGTCACACAATCAAGAATTATGTTCCCCATCCCACTCTGATGATGTTTTTTTAAATCTACTGCAATCACTCTACCTAGCATATTAATCTAATTTGCCGAAGGAAAACGTCACACAGTGTTTCCACTGTTGTCAAATTATATCAAATTTCAGAAGACAAATGCTATGATTAACAGAAAAATAAGACAAATCTGTTTTAGGAGGATTGACACTACCCAGTCTAGGAGAACAGAGAAATCAGTGAATATTGTACTGTTGCACAAGTACTTGTGTATGCTGCAGGACTGCTGGAGAATAATGTTTTGGAATTTGTGATCACTGAGACCATTTCATGCAAAATGTATGAGATGATCTCTGGCAGACACAGATAAGCAGAATCTTATGTGGACTGTGGGGCAAAGATCGTGTGTTTTTGTCAGTTCTCTGAAATTCATACCAATATAAAGAGTAAACCTTGTAAAAAATAATCTCTGAGCACTGATGCGTACAAAATTTCAACACTTTTCTTCTGTTGTTTGACAAAAAAGTCACAACTAGCCATGCACTGAATACTAGTATCTGAATAAGATGGCCATCACGGTTCAACATAACCTTGGAATTTTTAAGAGAGACATAATGAAGACTACCTAGTAGCTCTGTGTACGATGGACTCTTATTAGTAACAACTGGAATTGTTTGCTGTGTCTACAGCAGGCCCAATTCTTCCTTATTTTTTTTTTTTTAACAGCTTTTTTTTACACTGTTCCAGGCAGGTTTTACATATGCTGACAGCGATGGCCAAAAACGTTCTTATGTAGATCTATAAAAATGCTAGGGTTGATCTTTAGTTCAACACACAGTTGGAATAAGGCAAAGTGTCATTTCATAGAAATTATCTTGACAGTCATCTCCTCGCACTGTAGACAGAACCAAACCTTTAGGAAAATAACTGCCAAATTGCTACTGATGAACCTAACTTCAAGGCGTCAGGTTCCTCTTCAGGAACTCACACTCACAGGGTGATGTTCAGAACATGACAGAATGAGATACTCTACATTAACAAAGTTTTGTGCTAGTGAACTGAGATAATTGCAAATGGGGACAGAGAGCATACACAATTAAACACTTCTGTCACACATGCTGTGGCATTGTTACCGAAACAAAACAAAAAAAAGTTGAATAACCCTTAAACTAGCCTAGCACTTCTGAAACTCGTGCTCGTATTGATGCAACTCAGAAGATAATTTTGCCAATTATTTCCTTAATGCCTTCTAGTCTTTCTAGACTTCATGAATGGGGGTTAACAATAGAACATTTTGTCCATAAAAATCAAGGTATTTTATTAGAAATCGGAAACCAAGAGAGTTGTGAATGTTTCAGATAACTACTAATTTAATTATTCAGGGTCTCCTAGGAAGAAATTGTGACTAATATCAAGATTCATCCTTTAAATACCTTTTCTGCTGTATCATTAATATGGTCATAACAACTGTTCCCAAAGCAGTCCCAGGCATATACAATACTGGAGAGGTCGTACATATATCATACCAAGCTCCAGAAGCAGCAATAGACTAAACACCATATCATCACTTAGAATAACAATATGCTTAGCAACGTATGAAAGGTGAAACTGAATAATACTGACTTTCCTTATGTATTCTTTCTAAGGAATGATGTGGTACAGTTTTATTTCAAAAGAAAGTCGTAAGAATTGCATCATAGACTCACTTGTAAGGTCAAAATAGTGTCATATGCCCTGATATTAAATTATCGCAATATTCTTTATTTTCTTGAAAAGATATGCCTACATCAACCTCTCTAATATTTAAGGTTCATCTCCATCTGCAGAAGTTATATGTTTTCTCTGGATCATTCTTCAACTTACATCATAAGTATTAGCTCACCTATACTTAATCTTGCACACCATTTTCCAATGTTTGGATACATTTACAGATTATTATAATTTTGTTATATTTGATAAACAGGTTGAAACTTTCAATGTTAGACATTTACCTCATCATATTAAAACTTCAATTTTTTTTAAAGTAGCAGCAAAAAGAAACTTTTGGCATAGTTAAAATAAAGAAATGCTACTTTTTTGTTGTTGTTGTTTTGCTTTTTCACAATTGCTTTGTTGAAGCTCTAGTAGCTCGAAATTTAGCACAAAGTTGCCCCTTTTCTGGGACTTACCCTCTGCCGTTCCTCTAGATAACAGTACCGAAGCCGAGCGTTTCTGCCATAGACCCTTGCTAAGGCTCTGCCTCTCCAGCCCGCCTTTGTAGAGCTTGTTTCACCTCACCTTGCTTCTCTGCCTATACCAAAAAAAGACACACTTTTCAGAAACAGCTGCTCTGGCAGCTGACGGGCTCAGTTGTGCTGGCCAGCAGGCAAGCACTGGGAAGGTGCATGTGGTTGTTGCACAGTCCCAAGCAGTCCCCCTCATGGTCCATCCCTCTCTCCCAGGCTCTGCTCAGATGCTCTTGCCTTCCTTCTCACACCAGCCTGGGTGCAGCTCTGCCAGCCAACAGCTTTTTAGCAGTGCTTGTTTCCAGCAAACCCATGACTGTCTGTGCCAGCACCAGCATGAGTGGAAGCCATAGGAAGACACCCTCAGACACAGTGGGAAAGCAAGGAGGGCGCTGGCTTAGAGCTGCTATAGGGGCACAATGCCCTCTTCCCATGTTTCTGGTGCTTCCACCTCTTGAAAACCGACTGGACCAAGATGAAAGGGGGAAGCAAAAAGGAATGTAAGAAGTAGTGGAAACAGACTACAATTAATAGTACTTCTAAACACAGAAAGATCTGATTGTGATCTGTGAGCACGAGCATTCCTCAGCTAAGCCAGTAGCTGTCAATCCCATAAACCTCTCACAGTTTTTACACTGGGCTAAATTTTCAAATGCGTAATTTTATGACCTTTTTAGAACACACATGAAAAAGGTCACAAAACTAAGGACTACCAAATTTTAGAATACTGGAATTAAAATTGTCTGTCCAATTCTAACAGGGATTTTTCTTGGTATTCAATAGCCAGTTCTCTGCAGCATTTTCACATCTCCATACGTAGAATGGGCCACCTGACTGCACACTGAGATAAGTATTTAATTAATTAAAACAACACCCACAAAACAGAGAAAATGCATTACAGCTACAGGCAGCTGCACTCTGTCCTGTCTCCTCTTTCAAAATTTCAGTGCAATAGTGAACAATTTTTTTCCCCAGTAATACTTTACATAACTAGTCATAATTTTGATGTGTTTCTTTAAATAACCAAAATGCAGATTTTATTGACAGAGCTTGATGCATACCCATGTCTATCACTAAAATGCCTCAAAGTTATTAAATGCCATTCAAAATGGTAAACTACTTGAAAAAAATTGAGCTTTTGTAATTTCAGATTAAGATGTAAAATCAGGGGATTATTTGAATTATTTTTACCTTGTCTTATGCCATTTCTCCATCTGTCAAATGGAGATAATATTTCATAGCTCTCCTGAAGAGGAATTTTCAAGATCAATAAAGAATTGTGAAAAGTCCACTTATTATTCCACAGACAGTTCAATATAGAGATGGTATAAAACAAAAGTAGAGAATGATGATAGTAGAAAAGATGATACCGTAGATCCCTCTGCACATGCATTCCTATGATAAAAGCCAGATTACCTGAAACAATTTCTGATATCCTAAAACATCTAAATATTTGAATTATGCATGCTAATACCTGATAACTTATGCATGTATGTGCTTGATAGAATTAAACAAAACACATACTTCTCTGTGTTGAATGATTTTTGTTTTTCTTCTTCCAAGTATTATTCATTCCTCTTCCTAAGAAATTTCATTGGTCTTTTCTGAACCTGAATCCATT
Organism: Pterocles orientalis; assembly: GCA_011057875.1. NCBI lineage: Eukaryota > Metazoa > Chordata > Aves > Pterocliformes > Pteroclidae > Pterocles > Pterocles orientalis. The sequence goes on from WKFP01015394.1 coordinate 105,935, forward strand.
ATACGAATAGCATTCTAGTAGAATACTGTAAAAAAACTAGGGCAACAACCCAGTTGCAAAAGAAGTTTTGAGATTAAAAAAAGCTTTATTGATTCTCTAATTCATAGTATTGGTGAAGCAGCTAAAAATCACAATTGCCTTTTCTGGTACCAGTCATATTAAAATCCTTTGTCAGTGTACTAATTTCAACTTTATGCCCTTCAGTCTTATTTCTTTCTACATTTTTTTCCCATCCTTTCAATTTTTTTTTTTAAACCAGCTGCACAATATTTCTACATGTTGAATCAATGCCCATACTTTTAACTGCTGATTTTCTTTCCAGATTTTAATCTGGTACAAAACTGGCTTGTGATTTTGTAGGCAAAATACATTATCAGCTATACATCTTAAAATGTTCCAAAACACAGTAGTTAATTAGTAGTTTAAAATTCTGCTTGCATTTTCAACAAGATTCATGAGTTTGTAAAAAAGAAGAGTTAGATCTCGTCTGTCCCATCTGCCTGAAAACAAACCTTGTTGTGAGAATTGAAAAAGCAGCAGAAATTTATGTTCTTTTCCACTTAAAAAAAGACCTGGTATTGGATGAACTCCTAGCTACGTGCAGCTGGAAAAAGGGGCAGATATTTTAATTCTGGAGCACTTATTTGTATGTTCCATTTTCATTTATGCAAGAAGGAAAAGTCAGCAGCCCAATATTCAGTAACAGAGCAATGAAAAGGGTGATAGTTTATTGTCTCAAAACCAGCAGTCTCTAAACAGTCACTAATTCTATGTTCTCTATGTACATATTTGCCTTAGAAAACAAATAAAACATCAATCTTTATTTGTTATCTGGAGAAGATTTAAGACGCCCATAATTTTTAGCGTGGGCATACTGTAACTGCATTCAATCTGAGTGCTCGATACATGGCTTCAAAAGAATCTGCAGCAATAGACACATAATTTTACAGAGTTCCTGCATGCAAAACACTATATAAATTGTGTGAATTTCTTCAGGGAATCTGTTTAGAACATTAGCCAACTTAACGTAGCTATATGATTTCCAACTGTCAAAAAAGCTTTAAATATGAACTTTTAGTATTTTCCATATTTGTGTAGACCTGACATATATAATGGGCATGTGTTCATATATACACAATTATAGACTCACAAATAAATGACAAAATCAGAATTATTTTTATTTTCATATATTGGTTACAATTTTCTCACACAAGGAGAGGGAGGAAATAATGCATTTAGAAAAGAAAATGAAACCAGTGAGTGTTATCAATTTCACTGATATCAGATAAAAATAGTTTGTTTCATGCTGGGCTTCAGGAGAAGAAACTAATAAACATGCATGTGTAAGCAAAACTGTTTGTGCTACCAGCAACTGCAGCAGACCTTCGAAAGGGTTTCCTTTTTAAGTTCCTTGTTTTGATCTACTTTTATTTTCCCAAAAAATATTCACCCCTACAGTAAGAAACAGCATAGGTCATTCTTGAAAAAAACATTTTAAAGTCTAAAGGCAAAGACTTCAATAAAGTAATCTCTTTCCCTTGTCTATGCAAGACTTCTAACCATCCTCCTTCCTGGAACACTGAGAATATTTTAAAATTACTCATTTAAATGTCAAATATATTGTGTGAATTGTTCCTACTATAAGATTGAATTGTCTAATAAAAATATTATTAGTGGCACAGTAGTGCAAGCCAAATACAGTGATTAACCTGCTAATCCACTGAAAATGGGAGAACATCTGAAAGTAAAAAAAATAACGTCTAATTTTTTCTTCTCTCACTTCAGCAGCAACAGGATTAGAAGAAAATGAGGCTGAAAGAACAATGTCAGGCTCACAGAATTAGAGCTTGATTTACCCCTTCCTTTGTGGAATCACAGGCAGCTGTCCAGAAAGAGCTTAAAATGTCACCATATCAGAGCAGCGACACGTAATACTGGTTCAGGTGTAAATGATAGTTCAAGACACAAGAATGTAGCAAGTCTGTTCTAAACTAGAAGATAATGAAGAAATAATTAGTTTCCATGAGTCATTTCCAGCTGTGGTGTAACTCCCACTGCCCTGCGCAAGCCTGGGCGAGGGTTTCGTGAGGAGCTCTCCTTCACACACTCCAGGACAAGGTACAGGGTGGCCAGCTTGGAGCTGCTGCCGTGCACCACCACATTGGCACGCTTGGCCCCATGCATGCTGTCACAGAGCTGCTCACAGCAGAGTGTATGTCCAGCAGCAATCCTACACATTCAGCATCCCTTGGGTCCAAACGGGAGAAAACCAAAAACTTCCCCCACAAAACCAAACAAACAAACAAAAAGTGTGGAAAAACGTTGTTGCCTATTAAAAGCATTTATTTTGATTTATGTAATGCAATATTGAAACAAAGTTTAAATAAAGACAGAGCAAAGCTTTTGAAGGAACAATGTCATAGGACTGGCTGGCTGGCTGCCAGCTTTATGAATCTGAGACTTCAAAAATTCTCTCTTTTCTGACTACGATTTGATTCAATCTTTAAACAGATTGCACCTGTCTGCTTAAAATCAATAACAAAAAGTTTATCAGTAAAGATGGCTTTTGTGAGGAGTACGAACGCAAGAAGTAAACTGGAGGGTTAAGAGGCCAATCAAGTTTACTAAAGATCTGGAACTAAAATCCAACGTATGCAATTCAGAAAGCTGAGGCTGAAAGGTAAAAGGATATGCTTGTCTGAAACAAGTCGGAGTTATCACTGAAAATCTATTTAACCTTAAAATTATTTTCCCATCATTTAACTGCATTGAATTGACTATGCAAAATTTGTCTCGATCTATGATATTGATCGCCTGTTTCTGGAAATGCTAACCATCTTTTCTGAGGAAGATAAAACTCCTAAGCAATGTCCTGTAATTCCTATTAGATGCTAAGCTGTTGAAGGTGTAGGCATAAGGGAGCTAATTTTGGATACAGAGTTTATGATCAAGTCACTTGTATCTTTTCCAGATGGATTTTTCTCTCCAGTAGAGTTGTACTGCCCTGCAGTCATTGTATATAGACAGTTCTGTGCATAGCTCAGGTTTGCATGTTTTGTTTTCAGAAACCTTCAAGTCTGGTTTTAAGCAAAAGCCAATAAATGAACCTGAAATGCATTATTTTTATTTTCCAGTCAGCCATTTATATGCCTGAGCTTCTCCATTCAGCTCTTGTGTGTTAACATAGCTTTACACATTATTATCGATTGATCTCTGGTAGAAATAATTTAGAGGTTTCACACATTTCCACACATATTTCATAGTACAGTATCTGTTATGTAGTTATTGACAAATGAATTACTTATACTGGAGAGAAAGGAGTTTGGAGGCTGTGGGTCTTTGTTACTAATAGCTGAAAAAAATCTGTGGTTTTTTTGCTTATGTTTAGAGAAATGAGCTGTCTCTAATCCCATCTTTTCTCACACAAGTTGTCAAAAGTACACTTGCAAGTCTTACAACATGCTACCATAAACAAATAGGTAACAGTTTATTTTCCACAGCCCTCAACTGAATGTGAAATATTGGCTTCTCTCATTGCCCTGTATCCTTCAAAGCAACACTGTTTCCCTTATAAAACAAGAAACAGGTTACAGAAGTTTACCTTTGAAGGACATTTATAGTTTGTTGATAGTTTCAGAGGATGGACTGAAAAGCTGGTCTTGTGTAGCTTGGCAGCAAGACCTCAGAAACTGAACAGAAACCTGCTTACTTTCCACACAGCAAATAGGTGCATTTGTAAATGGTGTTTCCACAGAACAGCCTACTGACAGCGCTAGAATTTTCTTTAATGGCTACAGCCTATTCAAAACAGTATTTTACAATTCAGCTAACTTAACAAATGCATTTTTTAAGAACCCTCAAACACTTTCAATGACAGGATACTTTATAATTAGGGTGAATCCTACTGAAACATTTTAGAATTTACAGCTGAGAGGAGAAAAAGTAGAGAAAGACACAGTATTTAGAACATTTTTCAATTTCAAATCTTCTAAATCAGTGGCAGCATAAGCCAATTTTAATGGGATATGACTGCCACAAAAGGTCAGTTTCTGGCCTATACAGAACTAATAGGTAGTCCCACTTTTCTAGATCAGGTGTACAGACCACACTAACAGTTATATTTCTTATAATATGAGAAAAACCAGAACTAATTTATATTACAAATGTGAAATATGTAATAAATATATTTAAAACCTTCTGAAATATGTTTCTGAACAAAATGCTTGTACATGCATATAAAACCAGATTGCTAAACTACCTCTACAATCTACAATCACGCACAAAGTGTGGTGCACCCTGTGAGTACAAGCCAAGCAGATCAGAGGGGACCGGAGGGCGTAGCACTGTAACCCCCCCCAGGGGGTGGTAAGGGATGCCACTTTTGCTTGGGCAGATTTTCCTATGTGTCCGAAGACTGAGAGAACAGTATGAGTACAGTAGCCTGCATTAGTTGTGTCCTGTGAGTCTTTGCTGACTTCCTTTCACTTATTTTAAAATTTTCTTATTTCATATATCTTTAGCCGTTGTGTTGACTCGCACCTCAATGAGTTTCTCATGAGTTTCTGAGTGTAACCAAATGACCCTGCTGTACCAGGTGCTGAGGCTTACAAGGCTGTGCTCCTCTGGTGTGCAGCAATTACACCAGCACTACATGACATATAGATGGCTGCCAATCCTGGAGCAGCAGCACATCTCCTTAGCAGAATGCATCACACTACACTCATGACTCCATATGGAAAATGATAAGACATGTTATAAAGGTAACAAAATATGCTCTTTTATTTTTCTCAGTTAACATTTTGAAATGCATTCTGTCAGTTCAGAACGCCACCAGGGACAGAGGTCGCTTTGTCAGTCTCTGAGTTAGTGCTACAGCCAGTGTGGGAGCTGGAAGTGGATCCCACAGCTAATGTGAGAGCTGGAAGTGGATCCCATCTGTGAGATGAAAGGAAGAATTAAGACAATTCTATTTTGCTTTTTAAAAAGAAGCACAAATACTGAAAGCCTTCTGGTGGCACTCTTCTCTTTACTGATGCGTTGGCCCCAAGAAAGTGAGCTTGTTCTCTGTAGTTAGAAAAAGGCAGGTTTAGGGAAACCTCACATGTATATTTTATATCTTCTAAATGATAACTGTCATCTCAGGTGCAGACTACTGCCCAGTCCCACCAGTGAGCATTATCTCTCTGATCAGCAGCTTCCAAGCAACAGAAAAGAGGTTGGAGGTCTGTTGGAGATGCCCCAGACTGCTTCACTACTAACATATAGTGAGTGGTGGGTCATTACATGGATATAATTTGCCTCCTCTACATGTGGTAGGCCTGGGTGCACCACTTCCTACAGGTTATACCCATCTTGCAGCAGCTTGTCTAGCGTTATCCAGAAAAGGTAGGTTAGGCAACTTGAAACAAGTGAGAAAGTCTCTTCCCTCAGGAACATGATTAATGAAAGTAGCTGGAGCAGAGGTCACAGCAGAAGAAGGAGCAGGAAACAGTGGCATGTTGTCAGAACTACTGATGTCAAAAAGGGGTTAGAAGTTCATAAAAATCACAAAAACGAGCAATTATGATGGTCTGTCCTGAAACCATAGTAATGGGAGTGCAGGATGGAAAAGTGCTCAGAGACAGGGTGCTGTAAGTACCTACCGCAAAACTAGCCATTGTTTAAGCATGAACCACAACAGGATAGAAGGTTAAACAGTAACTTGGTGGTAGATGATAGGATGAAAGTATAACCTCTAGTTACCTTAGGTAATTATAATACTAAAAATCACCCTCTTAGGAGACTTTACATGTCAAGTCACTTTAGTATAATGAACTGGACAGAAATCAAGACCTGCGCAAACAAGCTTTCATAACAAGTGACCAGCCGGCTACTGTAAGGTGATTTCTTCTTTGTTCTTATTTTGTATAAAAGAATCTACACGCTTCTTGAAAGACGTGCTGGCTGGTGTTAGATGCCTGGCACCCTTCTTTGCGGGCTAAAAATGAAAAATACAGTATCTCAGCTTGGTGTGTTGATTGGGTCGTTGCACACCCGGTGAAGAACCCAAACTTGGGACAACACTGTCACATGAGTGATAACAGATTACTGGTGGTACCTAGGGCTGGGATCAATTTTAACACATGATGTGTGCACAAACTAGAGAAAAGTATATATTACAAAGGTTTATGGACAAGTAAGTACAAAGGTGTCTGAGATTAATTCCTCATCCAGAGTTGTCCCACTAGTGCTATTCAGCATGGATTCAGCCAGTCTGCTGTAGAAACAGCCAGCTCTGAATGTTAGCTGCACAGGGCCAATTGGCCAGAGGGACATAAAACATTCATTAGACAGGATCACAAGAGCAACAGAATAATATAATTGCCTTTTATAACATTTGGAAAAGGCAAAGCCCTTCCAAAGAGAATTTTAAGACGGAAACTATATCATTTGACTGTCAGAGGTAGTATTAGAAACACCTTCCATTGCCACATAGAGCTAGTTTAATACCTTATGTCAAACATCCAATAATGAGATTCAATTATAAGAGAGTCCTCATATTAAGACAATTCTCAACAATAACTCCATTACGAAGAAGACTTTTACCTGTCTTGGACATCTTTACCTAGGCTGTTCCTTACTACTGGTAATGCAAAAGTCTTTATGTTGTTCCCTTAGTTAAAGAATGGAAATACTGTGCTTATCATCTAAGCAGCTTTGAAAGAGCTGCCATCTAAGGTGGCCTCTAGCTTACAAAGGATTTTTTTGTTCAGTAAAGCACTTTCACCCTGGCCAGAAGTTCACAAGCAATAGCCCATTAGTGCTGACTAATTAACACACATCTTCTGGCACAAGAATCAACACTGCAATCTAAGATACTGAGTTCTTAGCTTTGAGGTGTTTTTCCTTAAGTCTTCTGTGCCAGGTCAGGTCTGATATAACTACTGTTTTTTTTTCTGGCAAAATCTTAGTCTAAAGTCACATTGTGTCACGTTATCATATTTTGATATAGCAATTGCATATCAGTGTTTCACTTCATGGTGCTTCATGTCATCTAAAAATAGTCAAGTTATCGATAACCATCCTGAGAACACCAAGGACACAAGAAAATAGAGAAGACACAAGATTTGTCAATGTGTATCAAGCCAATGAGGCTTTAACCTCATCTAAAGACCTTATGCATCACAAATCATGAAATATTTCGCTTAAATGTGCAGATGTGAAATATTTTTTTTCTAATTGAAAGCAAGAAATGTACAGACTTTCAGGTAATAAAAAATGGTATGAAATATTCAGACACAGTACAAAAGAATGCCTACCTAGAAAATATCCCCTCTTGATCATTAAATAGAAAGCTATACAAAAGTGAATCTACAATACAAAATTGCACAAACCAACATGTTATCATTGTTGTTTCACTAAATATTACTAACTATATCTTTAATGTCAGCTTTCAATATTGTCTATCAAAAGGATATTTTATTCTTTTTCATCCACACAGTCACCTGCCAATACACTACAGTTTCCTGAGCTATGACAAGTCATTTGTCACTCCACAGGGCAAAATGTCATTTGAAATAAATGACAATACTCAGATGAATTGGAAAAAAATAATTTTCCCATTCTAAAAGTGGAAAGCTGTTCAGTCTTAAAAAAACAATCAGCAAATTGCTTCTTGTGAAGATGCATGAATCTGTAAAACCACAACAGGCCTTAGGCACCCTGGTCACATAACCTTCTTTGAACAAACACGCACATATACATGTGCACCCCTGTCCAAATTCAATGCCTGTGAACATACTTTCCTACCAAAGCAGGTGTTGAGGTAAAACAAAACCACAGTAAAACAGGGGAAGTTGCTGCAGCATGCACCTTTCTAGTTGGCAAGGAGCCAGAATATAACCCACACAATTAATAAGATAAAGGACTTCTGGCTCTCTGTCCCCCTTTCATAGATCTTAGAAGATTTCATCATATGCCTATTTTTGTTCAAAATAGTGTTGACTGAAAGTGTATCCATTTACAAATATATCCTTTAATACGTATACAGAGCCTACAGGAAAAGCAGTGCTATGTGCAATTACCTTAAATCTTCCCCCTAATGAGAAAACAAAAAAAAAAGTATTGCATGCACTCTAAAAAACCCTGTACTTTAAACTCTGAGGTATTTCAAGGCTTTGTTCACTTGCTGTTGGAAATTTTAGTTAATATTTTTTCTTAATTCTTCTTTAATTAATATAATTTTCTCTGTGTTTTGAAGGTTCAACACCAGAGAATCACAGATGAAGTTTTCCAACAGGGAACCTCCATAATGCACTACCCAGTTGCAAAATGGTTGCTGCCTCACAGTCTTCTCAGTGTGACTGAGTGCCGACTCCTGGCAGTGTAAAACACCGCAGTCTCTCCCAGCTTGTTTTCCTTTGGGGAAATAACAAGAGGCAGAAGATTTTTTGGAAGGTTTCAGTTTATTTCATTGCTATTAAGAACAGTGAGAGGCAGCAGCCATTTTGGAAGGAAACTGTTGTACATTTCTTGGAATAGAAACTTCAGGTAATTCCTCTAAGACAGACAAATTAAGTTGCAAACGTCTAGCAGCCCAATACAACCATATAAGTAAAAATATTTTTCATTAGTTCTCCATTGAACCCAACTCTACTGAACATTTACTTTTTTTTTTTTCACTCAGACACCTAGAAATACTGCCAAGTGTGCACGCATTCAATTTGTGCAAATGACAGTGTGCACATAGAAAGAAATAGGGTTTGGCTACTTCACTCCCACATTATATCATTTTTTCACCAGACTCCTGTGGTAGTTTGGCACCTTCAGTTCCAGAATTATTTCTTTGACCCATTTCCCTCGTGTCCAGGCCAGCATCGACTCCCTCCCCGCACACCAGTGCACACAGTGTCTCTGTGAGGGATCAGGTGGTTGGCGAAGAAAAACGATGAACTGGCAGGAAAGAGGTTGAAAGATATTGGAGAATGTACTTCAGCTACTTTAGTGCTATTCCAGCAAAACAAAATAGGTGTGAACTAAGTGTAGCTGGTGACTATAATCTACTCAGTCTGTGCTATTTGGTGTTGTAAAGCAGAACAAAGTTGGTGCTGGATCTGCCATAAATTTGACACACAAGTTAATTGTTTAGGATTAGGATATAGTGGATTAGGTTTCTGCTGCATTCAAGTAAACTGCACTGTGGTTCAGTAAGTCTTGTGGTTTGAGCAAGGCGGAATGTCAGGAATTGCTCAACACCTGAACAACAATTAAACTCAGGTTTTCTATTAAAGAGTCTTGTTCATAGTATCACTCACTTTTCTTTTTTCGGGCACTTCCATAGTTCCTCTTCTAGGAAGAGGGTTTTTTAAAATCTAAAATTATGTCTATATGGATTTCTCAAGAGTGGCAGAATGCATTTCAGGAAAAAAAACCACACACAACTATTTTCTATATTCCAATACTATCTAAAAGCTCCCACCTAGACTAGAGTAACAGTTTAAGTATTGTACAACCATACAACAAAAGGCAACCAGTAAAATAAAAATGGTTTAATTTAAACAAACAAGACAGATTGAAGAAACATGGAATTATGCTCATTTTGCAAAGTGAACTGAGTCACCAGCAGGTTGGCTTACTTAGTTTACACAGTAGTTTGACATTATGGAACAAAAGGAGTGGAACAGAAATCAACATCTTCTCATCCCCAGTACATTGCCTTAACCAAAAAACAAGGTTGCTCCTCCTCAAAACAAATTTTTGGTTTCTTTGTGTAAAAGAACCTAGTACCCAAGGCTATAACTTTATTGCATAAATTACAATATATGAAATGATTTATGATTTATGTTTTTATAAACACTTTTTCACTTCTTATGTCCTTTAACATCCTCGTTCCATAATGATTAGCTTTCATTAATTTTAACACATGAAAATATAATCACATTATATTGGAACAAAATCATAACATTGGAACAGAACATATAGAAACAAAATTTGTTGTTCCAATTATTTACTCATAGATTCTCTTTGAATCAGAACAGATGTTTTAATTAAGAATAACTATGAAATTAATTAAACTGTAATGTTAATATATGTTTCTAGTAATAGAAACTGAGCTATATTTATCCAAACAGCCTCATTATGTATTTCTTGAATTCTTTATATATAGATCTTTCTGTTATGTAGTAGTTGTCTTCTAGGAAAAGATCTTAGCAGAAAAAAGATACTTCCAAGGAAAAAATTCTTTTGCTCAGAAATGGATTTCCTCCAGTCATTGCTCTTTCACTATCTCTGTGATTGTGTTATCATACATTCATTTTCACAACCAATAAAATGTTCAATTATCTTTTTTTTTTAAAAATAAACACCACTAATGATGCCCATGGGTGTCTACATATGTTAAGAGGGATATCTGTTTAATCCAATAATGGTTTTCCTCTTATTGAGAACAAATTTTCTGAAAGACCTCTACAGAGGAATCTAAATAGAGTTTTCAATGTTTTGTTGTTTGATTTAGTTCACAAGAATCATACTGGCAGTGGGCATGTCAGACATTTTGGCAGTTCCTATTGCAAAGAGGTTATCCTTTAACATGAACAACTCTCAGGGGTTTGTCTGCTTGAATTTGTTTCTTTGTGGGATGGGGATTCCTGTCATACATGATGATCTTTATGATTGCTTCATATAGGATTTATCTGCAGAATTACTGTGTGACCTTTATATTTCACCTTTAAGTGAAGTGCTGCAATAAAATGCAAAGTGACAAGAAAGGCAAGTAAAGTTTTCCTCACTGACACAAAGCCAACAAAATTTTCATTTACCAATGAAAGAAAACAGATCAATGGAAGATTAAAACTTCAAATTGAGGTGTTACGCAAAAATGAAACCTGAAATGGTTGCTGATAAATGGACTTCACTTGCTCTCTTTTCCTTTGGTTGGGGAAATATCTATATTTTGTAGGGGAAGCTGGGTCACAGAATTATGTAGAGCAAGTGCTAAAAACATTCAGTATCCATGGTGTGACTTATTAACTGCTACAATACAGAAAATGGTCTAATTGCTAAGACAAACAATGCATTCTTGGGAATTGCAGGCCTACAGTTCTAAACTCCTATATCTAAAAAATTCCTACATCTGCCAACAATTACTGTTTATTTTACTGTTATAACAATTAATATTCCTGTTTATGGAAAATAGCCCATTTAAGCACTTTTCAGACTGGCAGCAGAGAAATGATATTTTGCAGGACAAGTTGTCCATTTTGATGGCTTCTGAAATGCTTTCTTTACAATAAAAGTTCCTCAACCTATGGATTCCTGTCTGGTTATTAGTCTGTTTTCTGGGATTTCAAACGTGGTTTGCTTATGTTCTATCTTCTCATCCTTCTATTAAAACAGTTCATTAAACCCATCAGCTTTACTGTGTCATGTTTCTTAAACATGGGATTTTCTAATCACCTCTGCTACTAAGTTTGATTAACCCGATGACAAATTCTCCTGTGCATGATTACTGCACATTTTAGGGCAAGACAGACCTATTTTGCAATGCTGGTCATGCCTGACTGCAATTTTTTTGCCTAGGGAATAAGAAAAGACTGCCTACAGTACTTAAAAGATGACACATTGTTTTACTCATGTAGGAAAATTCCATTTTCTTCACAGTTTAGTTGTCATGGCTAACACTGGTGGCTCCATCACTTTCACAACTCCTCAGCGACTGCTTTCCCCCCCCCCACTACTCCAGGGGAAGTGCCTGTGAGAGAGGACATCTGAAAGGCATCTCAGTAATTAGGAGGGATTCACCTTTTCCTTCCTTTGCCACCCCTGCAGCTGCCTTATGTGGCTGTCAGTTCACTGAAGCGGGATGCTATCCGCTTCCTGCATCTGGATTCCATCCCACAGCTTCTTGGAGATGATGATTTGGACACAGGACATTTTTCATTCTCCTTCACAGATGATTCTTCTTGGAACACTTTAGGGCTCAACACTTGAAATTGGCTGAGTACCTAATCCTCCACTATTCTTACTTTGTTTCCAAATAATTTGCTGTTATGCTCAACTAGAGGTACAAGCATGGTCAAATTGCAGGACATTCTCAATGATTCTTTAGTACTGCAGAAAGTCTGGATTAGCCTCACCACTCAGAAATTTACTTTCCCCATTATATTCTATTAGGATCTAATTAATTGTTTTTCTGCCTGGTCTGCAGACAGATGCAGTGAACACTGTCTTTCTATCTGCTTCTTAATTATTTTTGTATCGGACATCTAAGTTCAGGAGAGCATTTAAAAAACTGCTAATAAGGTCCCTGCATGATTTCTCATTGCAGATACCAGAACTGGTATCAAAATCTATTATATTAATTCCTAAATCTGGGTTTTAAATGTCAAGTTGGGGATTTAAAATTTTTGCCTTAATGACCTAACATTAACCTCTCATACTAGATTTTTATGTGTATAAATAGATCAATGAAAATCAAGATTAATTGGACATAAGTTAATGTAAATCATGTGGTACCTGAAATGTGGCACACTGCATGAAACAAAACCTCAACTAATGTGAAACTCTTCTGATTGGAGTAGAACCACTAAGTTTACTCAAAAGAATGGATCTACTTTTAAAATTGTAGGCCATGAACTATTTCCTTTCAGTGGATCAAGAGCGAGGACTCAGGAGATGCAGGTTCTGTTTCCATTCTACAATGTGCTAAACAAGGTGCCAAGAATATCCAGTTATTATTGTCCGTATCTCAGTTTTCCAATACATATATTAAAAATTGTATTGACTTCTTAGTATAAAGCTGTGAGGTCTCCTGGCTAAAAAGAGAAGTGCTGGGCAAAATCATGAGGAGATTTTACAGTTTCCAAAATTCTCATCCACACTGCTGATACCACATCAGCTGACCCACCTGCAGATTTACAAGTTTTCCTCAACAATTAGATTAAATGCATTTATTGTATTTCAGTCCTCACTTATTCTGACAATGCAAAAAATGTTTTATTACTTATACTTTTCTATATCTACGCTTAACTTATCATTAACTAACCTTGATTCATTGACTTGTCAGTGAATGTTGCAATTCATGAAAAGCTATAAATAGTATAAATGCATAAATTAATATTTTCCATGTGTCTTAAAAACAAGCAGTGTCTTGTAAAGGAATATGAATCCGTTAACCAGAGTAGTTTTTTATTCACATTCAAATATTCCTAATTTTTACAGTATCTAAAGTACATCTAGAAATGACAATACTGTTCTAGCAAAATATAATCATTTCATAACATGACATTGATCATTTATTCACTTCCAGAACTTTTAGCTATTAAGTTTTTCACATTCATTTATTTGAGAATTACAGATACTGGAAATTATCACATTTTTGGTAGGGAAGCTTTAAAAAGGAAACATTCTCCTTTTCAGTGGTTGTGTTTGGGAAGAGTTTAGAAGCAATTAGTAGGTAGGGATAGGTAGGAGAAGAGTTCTTCCTCAAAGACCAACAAGGAGTAAATACCTGTGGTTACCATCTGCAACAAAAGTCACATACTTTTATTTGAAATAGAGTCTTTGAGGAAGAAAGACTTTAATCTAAATGGAGTGAAGTGGCTTTAAAAATGCCTTAACTCAATTACCTTAACTACTGGAGTTAGTGACCCATATAGTAAATTGAGAAATAAATGGTTTCTATGTACATTTTTGCATTTTATGAAAATTATCTACAAACAAATTTATCACTGAACACTAAAATATAGTACTCTAAAACATATTTGAAAGAAATAATGATGAGAGGTCACCATTACTATTAAATTAAGGTGTCAGTGGACTGAATCATACAGTCACTAAAGATGAAGGGGTTTTTTTTTCTACGTTAGTATTTCTTCTTACATCTGACTGATTGCTAGCAACTATCAGTTTCCTTCCTCTTCCTTATCCACGGTAGTCAAATGCTTACAAAGGTTTAGCAGCTAAACATAAAGCTGTTTAAAAATAAGAAGCTAAGATGATAATATATAATTTCTTAATACCTACATTCCTTGCCTCTGGTACTGCCCTTCTACACTGGAAATCATTTCCCCCGAGAAAAGTAAGTTTTGTTAATATAAAATAAGAAATGCCACTGCTACCTCTAAGTCCACTCGCTGTTAGAACAAGATGCCTTCTTTCCCAAAAGAAAAAAAACTGAAAATTCAAAATACTCCCTATTTGCAGGAAGTTATTTTGGAATGCATTAAATCATCAGTGAGACACAGAGCATCTCAGCCAAAGTAAGAACAGAGTAGGAACTTATAATAGGAACAGGTTTTCTCAGAAAATTGGTCCGGTTGATACAAAAATGGTGAATCACTGTTAGGGTGTACAGTTTGTGTAGAAAGAGATACGATTCAAATCAGATTAGATTTCTGACCTTTGCAGTTACAGAGTGTTTCTCACTCTGCTTCGGAAAACACAGACATAAATTCAAGAAAGTTGAATAGTGTCTGTATTCCAGACAGAATTTATGTGTCCCAGTCTCCTCCAGGTGGGCAATTTTTGTCTTGAAAGTTAAGTTTCTAAGACAGCTTGCTAAATGACTTATAGAAACAGAAATAATTTGCATGGAGCCTGTGCTGGTAGGACCTTTTATCAGGCTACTGTTAAAATATAATAGGCAAAAAATAAAGATATTTTAATTTATATTATCTTAACTGATGTTAAGAAACCAACAGTAATACATAAATGTTTCACATTCTCTCATCAGTATAAAATTTTCCTTCTTAAATCAAGGAGAAAAACTAGGTATAAGAGGAAATATGTTTGTGTGTGAACTTATTTTGAAATTAGTTTTTTTTTTTACTCAACTGCTTTTGACAAAGAACCTCAAAGCAGCTTCCCTATTGTTACTTGTAAATTCTGTTTACTATGAAAATTAGAATTTCTCAGCTGTAACAGCTAGAAGCTTCTGAATCTCACAAGCCATGCATGATAAAAACTGAGAAGCAATGAAATGTATGAATCAGACTTTTAAAGTGGTGGTCTTCTCTGTGGTGGGGGTAATACTATTCAGTAACTCACTACAGTCAGAGCTCAAAACCTCAGCTAATACATACAACAAACAGATTACAGAGGACTTCTTAAGACTAGTTGTACGAAATACCACAGCAACAGCATGGAGTCGGCCTTTTTTGTTGTTAGGATGACTATTAGAGTGACATGAATGTTTGATTTCACTACACTCATTTGAAAACTAAACAGCTGTTCAATTTTTGTCTCTATGAAGGTAGTATTAGAGCAGCATTAAAGGTATCAAGGCAGACATCTGTTCAACTGCACATGCATCTATCTTGGAGATGTACTAATTTGTGTGTTTGTAATTAAATCTTCATTTAAGGTTGCCAAATACTTTAAAAACGCATATTGAACACAAAAATCTCTATAAGGTATAAAAGTACTACATTTAATAAAGGAAAACAAAGATAATAAGTGGTTTGCCCAGGCTCAAAGGATATATTAAAAGCAGAGCTCAGATGAGCAGTTTATAATCCTACTATTCAAACCAAGATGCTAGCCCCAGGGAAGTCTGTGGCTGCTCTCTGACTGCACCTCCAAGGAGGGAACTTTGCACAGAATCATTTGCCCCAGTCACTAGAGAAAACACGGCCTCTTTCTGCTCACTCCACAGTGTAGTTCCAGAAAAAGTTACAAAACAAAATTAAATTATTGCTATAAAAAAAAAGCAAACAGGAGGACACTGGGTTAAATAATGTTCCTTCAAATCCTACATTTTAGAAATATTTAAAATTTATATTGTTTATACAAACATAATTGTGTATCAACATAGTTGAGGGAAAGTGGGGCTTTTGAGAAAAACATTTCCATCTTTCATTTGTTGAACACATAAGGTAGGGTAGATAGGGACAGAAATACCAAGAAAATATAAGTTCAAAATTGTAATTACATAAAGATGACTTATTGAACTGTGTAGTTTCCCTTCTAGCAAGCATTTTTAATAAATATTCTGATTTGAATAAAATCTTATACTAAAATAACTCCCAAATGATCTCTCAATAAAAGCAGTTAATTTGTTCATGACAAATGACAGTCACAGAGTGAAGTGAAAAAAAGCAATTGACTAAATAAGCCTAACCTTTATGACTGTAATTTAAAATAGACATATTAATATTGGGGCTTCCTGATTTTTAAACCAGATGTTTATTTTTTTGAGAAATAATGGATATCACATGGCATATTTAAACATTTAAATAGATAGCAAACCAATTGTCACACATGTGTATCAAGTCCAGATTTTTTCATTCAGTTTTAGATGCAAAGTTGTAGACTGCCTGGTTTGTTGGAATTTATCTGTTTAAGCCTGTCACATAAAGAGGCTTATGCCTCTTGAAAAGAGTTAGCATTGACATCCAGTATATTTTTGTCACTGCTGTTGAATTACTTGGTTCTTGATAAATGTTCATGTTGCAAACCACAATTTAGACTTTGTTAAAAAGAATCCTCTAAGCCTGACAAAATAAAATTTGGTTTACCATATTTAAGAAAATTCTATCCACTTCTTTGACCTCCTAGATAAAGTCTTGGACAGGTTGCCCAATAAAAGCATGGTTGACTTCCATATATGATATTTTGAATATAAGTGTATATGTATATATTTCAAAGTTGGACAGTGGTATTATATCTTAGTATTTAAATTCTTGTTTTGCCAATTGACGGGGATAGCACAGAGGACACAGGCACCAAAAAAAGTAAACTTACTTTTACTTACTCCCAAAATGACAATAAGGAAAATAGTACTGAAAAAATAAAGCAAGTTAACGTAAAGCAACAAGACAACAAGCAAACTACTATAGCGAGCACAAAAATAAGGTAATGCACCTAATCATTACTACATAGAGTTAGCGACAGCGATTAAGAAAGATACATCATCAATTGCCCTGTATTACCATCATCCAGATCCGCAGACACTGGGGAGCCCCTTTACAGCGAAGGATTTGGAGAATCCATCCTGGCAATTGGGAAATCTCTATACATCATGCCCACTCTATAGAAGAGGCTTCCAAATTTTCCTGCAAACGGTCCCTGCTTTTATACAGTTAAATAAAGAACTTTCTATCTTAAGCTGCGAAAAACATCTGATGTAGGGTTTTTTTTCCTTGTTAACTTTTTCCCGTGCTTGGCAAGAGCCTGAGAAAAGGTTAAGAAGAAGTAAAGGTGTCTGGTTGTCTTTGATTATGCATCTTTAAACAACGCCTGTCACTGCCCTGCTACCTTCTGTCAGGTAGAGGTCTGTTTGAAGGTTTGAGTTAGATATATCTCTCTTTGGCAAGTGGGGCTACTGTTACACAACTATTATCTTACAGCAAGCGTCACAGCAATGCTCTATAAGCGTTACAATGAAAAGCTTTTATAAATTGGCGTATATTCATAAGGTTATACATTGCATATGTGATCAATATTATACATATTAGGTATATTATTAGGTTGTGGGGTTCACCTAGAGGTCAACATTGGTTCAGGGCCTCACTGCTCAGGCCCTAGTATTTCAATTCTGTAGCCAAAGCGCCACAGCTTTTCTGACCAGTCCCCATTTTGTAACTACTGACATTTATTAACATTTTTTTTCTTGAGCTCCTATCAACCAGGTGTAATCGTGATTTATTAGTTTATCATAAATATTCAGCTATGCTACTAATTCAGGATTCATTAAAGATTTGTGAGAAATCTGCACAAGGTTAATTCTACTCTTTGCTCTAACCTTAAATCCATATTTGTATCAGGAATAGCAGATAGGAAACATTCTGTGCTATAAAGACATTTTAAATCTTTTATTCAGCGTGGCTAATATTTCTGTTGACATCTTGGGTAGCAGTAGCAGCTGATCACACTGAAAAAATAAATACTTTGGAACGGAATACCTCTACCTCTGAGGAAAACAGCTGAATTCAGACCAAAGACCTGGTTATTTCAAGTACCCTCCTTCTGCCATTTTTTGACTCTCAGTATCAAGGGACAACGATGCAACTGTACTTTGATGATTTGCTCTACAATCATACATCATCTGCTGCAGGTAAGACTCAGACCAGACAAAATGAAAAGCATGCTGAAACACAAGCTACAACAGCATAGATACAAAACAGCCATTAGATGCATTTTGCTGGCTGCTTTTTCATGCAAGAGAAAACAAGAGAAAACAAGAGAATCACATGGTTTCTGAGGCAATTTCTGAAACAGAGGCATTAAAAAAGCAAACAAGAAAAAATGCCTAGGGCTTTTGATATATAAAAAAATAACTTAAACTGATCTGGGAGTGGAAGGAATAGATTTAAAGAAATGCAGCAGATGGAGAGCAGAATAACATCTTGAGTTTATTTTTGAAGTACACAGTGAGTTTTAGTATATAATTGAATTAAAGAGTTGGAGGATGAAATAACCTTTTTCTTCTTCTGTATATTGTTCTCACAAAAGCACGTATAGCAAATTTTGAGATTTTTAGAAAAAAGCAGCCTAAATTTTTATTTTATTTTTTTTTTTACTTAATGGATCTAATATAAACTTGATGGTTGATAAATGTGTCTAATGTAGCAGCAAAATGGCTGCTAGAATACAATGTTTGTCACACAGGTGTATCAGTTGTGTGATCCAGTAACTGTTGCAAGTGAAATGTTTTTCTGCTTTTTAAGATATGTGCTTTAGCAGCTTTCCTCTTCAAAACATGCAGCAACTAATGCCTATGCTATAGCCTATAAGGGCTACAGCCTTCTATATCTAGACTGGTCTCAGAATTAAATCGATGTTATTAAAATTAACATACATGTGTAAACAAGACATTTTAATCTCTGGACACACATACAGAAGTGATCTGTTTTATTAATCCAGTGGCTAACTTCTATTGCTTCACGGAAAATGTCAAGACTATCAAATAAAGAAGCTGATCCACCCTGTCACAGGTGTATTCCTTTACTTTTCACATAAGTAGTAGATTTACTGGCCAGATCATGGGGCATACATGCTCCCCACTGCCCCAAGTCATATATAGCTAAAGAAAAACTTCTAGACAATGTGTGAAATTTAAATTACTGCAGATTTTTTTTTTTTTAAAAAGCATCTTCTTCAATCAGCTTTAACTTTGTTGTTTTTCAAATTGATCTTTCAGGAAAAAGGATAATCTTAGTGGGTTTTTGGGATTGATACTCCTACCAATCATATTCCCATCACTCATTCCTATCCTTAGTG
Source organism: Pterocles orientalis (assembly GCA_011057875.1). NCBI lineage: Eukaryota > Metazoa > Chordata > Aves > Pterocliformes > Pteroclidae > Pterocles > Pterocles orientalis. Next base: position 125,132 of record WKFP01015394.1, read on the forward strand.
TGACATTTTGCAGTAATAACTGAGAGGTACTATGTATACAGGACAGTCTTTAGTGACCTGCTTTCATGTCCTTAGAATTCAAGACATTGTGGTTCCAGAATATTTTTACCCGCTACTGAGCCCCTCTGTTTTATGAAATATGTTACTTAAAGTAAGAAAATAATGGAAAAGAAGGAGACAGTTATGAATTCTGACATTAAACAGGGATAAGACCCAGACAATATCTAGTTCCACTGCACTAAGCACTCTGCAACCCCTGAATCATACTTAGCATCCATAGAGAACAAGTTACATAAAGATGCAGAAAAACTTATTAAAATTAATGACAATGCACAGGTCACATTAGTGCCACATTAGATTACGATTGGGTTTGGATAACAGGACACTAACAGAAGAAAGTAAATATCAAGCAAATAAGGACTGAAGGTAAGACAAGAGCATCCAATAGGTTCTGCAAAATTGTGGCAAAATAGCTTTTTCTGCTATTTTGTCAACTTCAGACTAAGGTGAATTTTTGAAAGCAAAAGCCCAAATGGAATTACATATGGCCAAGGACATTAAAGGTAACAGGCAGACCTTCTATAGGTATGTCAATGATAAAAGGAGGACCAGGGAAAATGTGGGCCCTCTCTGGAAGAAAGCGGGAGACATGGTGACCCAGGATATAGAGAAGGCTGAGGTACTTAATGAGTTCTTTAGCTCAGTCTTCACTGGCAAGAGCTGGAGCCACACTGCCCAAGTTGCAGAAGGCAAAGGCAGTGACTGGGAGAAGGAAGAACTGCCAGCTGTAGGAGAAGATCAGGTTCGAGACCATCTAAAGAACCTGAAGATGCACAAGTCCATGGGACCTGATGAGATACATCCGCGGGTCCTGAGGGAACTGGCAGACGAGGTTGCCAAACCGCTATCCATCATATTTGAGAAATCGTGGCACTCTGGTGAAGTTCCCGCAGACTGGAAAAGGGGAAACATAACCCCCATTTTTAAAAAAGGAAATAAAGACGACCTGGGAAACTACAGGCCGGTCAGTCTCACCTCTGTGCCTGGCAAGATCATGGAGCAAATCCTCCTGGAATCTATGCTAAGGCACATGGAAAACAAGCAGGTGATTGATGACAACCAACATGGCTTTACCAAAGGAAAATCGTGCCTTACAAATTTGGTGGCCTTCTATGACAAAGCCACGGCGCTGGTGGATAGAGGAAGGGCAACTGACATCATCTACCTGGACTTGTGCAAAGCCTTTGACACAGTCCCACATGACATC